>OY856189.1:9837029-10224335 GCA_963693315.1 Diogma glabrata | reverse complement strand
ATCTGGCTCCACAAATGCGACCGTGAGAGTGCCGGTTGATTCAAACGCATTTGGTGTTTTACAAGCTTTTTTGTTGGAGCCGCTCACTCAGAAACCTCCAACTGCAGAGGTCTTTTTTTTTTGAAGAAACTGATTAAAAAGGTTTTAAAGATTCTAAATTTATGAAGTTTTTAAAAATATTAGAATCTAAACGGCCGTTATAATGGATCTAAAAAACAGAGTTTTTTTCTAGTATAAAGCCTCTAGTTTCTTAACCATGTGTCGGACTTGGCTGATTTACGAACTTGTCCAAGATATTAATAAAACGCACATTTTTAGAAAAGGTTTTTTGATCTGGCTTTACAAGTGCGACCGTGAGAGTGCCGGTTGTTTCAAAAAAACATTTTTTTTTGCAAACTTTTTTGTTGGAGCCCCTCACTCAGGAACCTCCAACTGCAGAGGTCTTTTTTAAAACAAATTGATAAAAATGATTTCAAAAATTCTAAATTCGTTATTTTTATTAAAATATTAGTATCCAAACGGCCGTTATAACGGTTTTAAAAAATCAAGTTTTTTTAGAAAAAAGGCTCTAGTTCCTAAGCCACGTATCGAATTTTGCTGATTCACGAACTCGTCCGAGATATTAATAGAACACATATGTACTTATGTATGTATGTATTTTGATCTCCCTCAACAAATGCGACCGCGAGAGTGCCGGTCGTTTTCGTTATATCTCATATCTTGTATATATCCCAAGTAACAATTTCAGTTTTATATAAGCTCTCACAGTGCTCTAGAGCTAAACTATAGAGCTGATAGCTTTATATTTTGCTGAAGTAGCGCTGCCACAGCTCTAACAGAGCTGTTATGATGCAGAATTTGCTACTTTTACAGCTTATTTCTCCTTCAGATAACTCTAAACAAGTGGTTCAATAATATATAATAGAGCTATTTTAGCTATATAACAGCTGTGTGTTAGAGTTTTTAAGAGTTACTATCAGGATTAATTTTGACGTTTTCTTTTGAAAACATATACAAATAGTTTCTTTTAATAAAATTTTTTAATTATAAAACTAATACATATTCGACATGGTTCCAAAATATGTTGGTGTTATTTTACTCAACTTTTATATATTCTATGTCGCGGGAATAAATTAAATAATATATTAAATAAATAATATAATTATGTTGTTTTTGAATATGTATGGAAATTTTAGGTGCCAATTAATTTTTATGGTAAAACCTAATAATATAAGACCCACATTTTAATGCGCCCTTAGTAAATATTGTATAATTTCTGGGAAATAAAATAATTGTTATACAATTATGAATTTTTTGTAGCATTTTTGACAGTTTCAGGTTATGTCAAATGAATTTATTTTGCGGAATTTATTTTTAAAATTTAAAACTTATTCTAAGTTATAAATGGTCGTCAACAAAAATCCAGTTATCGTAATACGTGATAAATTCAAAATACATAGTTATCAAAAATGGTTATCAAAACATTTTTGGTCATTATGGCGATACATTTTCCACTCCATCTTTATAAAAACGAAGATGATGACAAGTTACACCAATACAGAGCTTCATGATACATATTAATCCTTTATAACGCTATTTGTAATAGAATATTTAAATATAGAGCTACCTCAATCATGCTACTTCTTTATAAAGCTATTTGCTTTGTAACAAAATAAGTTGATTATATACTAAAACTAACGCATTTATGCAACAAAACATATATAAAGCATCTCTCTCTCTCTATTTATATTAAAATGTCATGTCATGCGAAATGTTGCTGCGAGTTTTAGTAAAGATTCATATATGTACTTGCAAAAACTCTAAATTAACGTAAAAAGAAGCAACGAGCTCTTTTGTTGCATTTTTTAATTATAAACAAACTGTATGTAAACATACGTTGACACTTTACTAGAGTTAGATTCAATAATGCTAATAGCTTTAATAAAGCTTTATAAAAGCTTGTTTTTCTGTTGCAAAGGTGAAATCGAGCTTATAGGTCTACAACAAGTGGTGCTGTACTACTTTGATTTTAAAGCTCTAAATAAGATAATTATGCTAATGTAAAGCTAATATAGCTACTTCCTGCTCTACATTTTATTAGAGCTAAGAGTTTGTAAAAACTCCTTCATAAAGCAACATTAATTGTTTTTAGAGCTTCAAGTATCACTCTACAAAGTAAAAGAACCACTAGCAACATAGGTTCTTTTTAAGAGCTTTAGTACAGCATCACGACACTTATAGCTCTAAGAATTGTTACTTGGGATATATATATATATATATATATATATATATATATATATATATATATATATATATATATACATATATATATGTATATATATATATATATATATATATATATATATATATATATATATATATATATATATATATACATATATATATATATATATATATATATATATATATATATATATATATATATATATATATATATATATATATATATATATATATATATATATATATATATATATATATATATATATATATATATATATATATATATATATATATATTTAAATTTTTTTTTTTAATTTTTCGTCTCCGCTTATCATATATAGTCGTTTGGCACAAAAATTTTTTCCGAAATTCCGAGATATATATGTATATATATATATGTATATATATATATATATATATATATATATATATATATATATATATATATATATATATATATATATATACATATATATATATATATATATATATATATATATATATATATATATATATATATATATATATATTTAAATTTTTTTTTTTTATTTTTTCGTCTCCGCTTATCATATATAGTCGTTTGGCACAAAAATTTTTCCGAAATTCCGAGATGAAGCCCATTGCAATAGGTAGATTTTTATATGAAATCTACCTAAAAATGTTCATGTCCAATCCATGTCAGTTTCAATTACATTTACGTCATAAAAACAGCTACATTTTTTTTACCAAAAAATAAGCTAAAAAACTCAATGAAATCATTTTTTGACACGCTTGACATTATTTTTTTGACAAACTTATAATGCATTAATTCTCTACAATAATAATATATTTTCATGTCATACATATTATTAATTTTATTTTTTTCCAAAAAATTGGGTAAAAAAATAAATAAAAATCTTTCTTTTGACACACTTGACAACATTTTTTTGACAAACTTATATTGTAATAATCTAGATTTTGGTCTCACATACCAATCCCGACCATCAAGATTTCTCCAAATTTAAAGTTCCTACTCGTAATCACTTAAAATGAACGTTTTTTAAGCAAAAAATATGCAAATTTCCTTGTTTTAACACACTTGATGATTTTTTTGACACACTTCCGCTACAGTTATCGAACACATCGTCCTTTCGGCTCTTCCCATTGAGTAAACCTATTTATAGAAAAAAAATTTTCAAATCCGTCCAGCGGTTTTCTAGATTTCGTCGGTTGTGACGGACGGCCGGACAGCCTACAGACTAGGGTTTCTCATTTCCCGTAGAAATTCAAATCCCGGGAAGCCGGGACAAAAAATATTAAATTCCCGGGATCCCGGGAAATCCCGGAAAACGCTAAAAAGCTAGATGTTTCTAATTAGGTGGTAGAAAAATGTATAAAATCAAAACAGCACAAAAAATGCGCTATTGATTTTTAAATTTAAATTATTTTGACTTAAAAAAACTTCAAAAATTAAATAAAAAAGAATACATAAAAACAAAACAAAAAAAAGTTCATAATACTAATTTTTAAACAATTTTTCAAAAAACTAGGTTGTCAATGGAGTCATCACTCAATTTTGTCCGAATTTTCGTGACGAAACGTCCATTGAACCATCCATTGAACATCATCATTGAAGAGAACCATTAAACATAAATTAAGAGAAATGAAGCGCAAGTTTTAGGTAGATTTGTCAGAAAAATCTACCTATTTTAAGTTTTATTGGTTTTAATTTGTTGTGTTTATATGTGTCAAAAAAACCATACAAAAAAACCATGATACCATATGTGTCAAAAAAACATTTTCCTAATTTTGAACGAAATTAGTTACTATAGAGAGAAAAGAATTAAAAACTACTCGATTTTCGAGAAATGCCAAAAAAGTGGTGGTAAGAATTTCACTTTGAGCTCATGAATGTAATAATACTTAGGCCTTTCAGACCGAAGTAACTTTCAGACCGAAGTATAGTAGAATTTTTTTGCCAGCGAACACAAAATTTGTTTGTTGTGCGCATATTGTTTTGCACATGCGCATGCACATGCGCATTTTATTTGCACATTCAGTGTCTCGATTAAAATATTAAAAAAAACTATTGGGGTCCCATGGAAACGGACAAAAAAAACGCTGAAAATTAATAAATTGCTATTGAAATTCAACCAATTATAATAGAAAACCAAAACTAGTAAAAATATTAATGATTTTTTAAGCAATGTAACAAAATTTTGATAATTAAAAATAATTATAATAAAAATAACGACGCCTATGGAAACAAATATCACAACAAAGAAATGGTACGAACTAGAAGTAGAAATTTAACTAATATAATTGTTTTGAAAACAAATTTATCCCAAAATAAATAATACAACTCTGTTTTACTTTTTGTCTCATCTTTTATCTCCTGCTGCGTCCTATTTGTCAAAAATTCGCTGGCAAAAAATTTCTACTATAACTACTTATATTAAAGAATTTTATTTTAAATTTTTGTTAAAATAAAATAAAAGCCCGTTACTATAAAATCACCATGATATTAAACGAACAAATGAATTATTATATGAAGTGTGCAGTTAATCATGCATATTTAATTAACATAATGTCAATCTCTTGTTACTTTACGCAAATAACTTATTTGCGTAAAGTAACAAGAGATTGACATTATGTTATTTGAAAACTTACGCCAAGTGCCAACGGCAAACAGTGTTAATTAAATGCATATTTAATTTTTTCGGCAAACGGCTATAAAATTTAACTTTACTACCACTATGGAGTTAGTGAAAGTCTTACTTTTTTGACTTATAATCAAAGCAGCTGTAAAGTAACGTCATTTTTATTTTATTTTTACGGCGGCAGTAAAATGTTGCCTATCTTAAACTAAACTAAAATTGAAATAACATAAAATTTTGTAAACAAATGTTTATATAAATGACTAGCTGGACCCGGCCACGCGTTGCAGTGGCTTAGTTTGGTTGGATATAAGAAATAAAGAAAACAAAACACTCACCTTTCTAATATGTTTTATTTCATAATACTTGAGGCTATACAATGTTTTTGTTGATCCATTGACTGTGTGGATATAGAGATTGCCTGGTTTGCCAACTCTAGAACACGCAACATATAATTGTCCATGTGAGAAACAATCGTTATCTAGATCTAAACCACATACTTCCAATGTTTGGCCCTGAGCTTTGTTGATGGTGATTGCAAATGCCAATCGAATTGGGAATTGTAATCTTTTAAATTGAAATGGCATATCCGTTGGTATCATGGGTATGCGAGGGATGAGGACATCTTCGCTTTTGAAAGGTCCATTCAAGATTGTTGCTCCTACTACGATGCTCAATAATTTTTGAGTGAGTCGCGTGCCATTGCAAAGTTTTGGCTGATTGATATTACGCAGCATGATGATTGGCACGCTGATTTTTAATTGTAGTACATGTGGTGGCATCCCTGGTAGATCAAGTGAATTCAAAAATTCTGTTGGATAGTTAAATGCTTCATCTGCTACCATGATAGTTTCTACAGACTTGTATGTGACTTCCTCGCTTTGAATATTAGACAGAATTAAATTGTTAAGTTCATTGACGTCTTTGTTTTTGGGCGCAAGAATGATTCGTTCACTCAGCCAATCGTGATTCTTATGATTGATTTGAATATCAGGAAATACGTTTTCAATTAATTCCTCTTTTGACGACTTTAAATTGCAGAAGTTATGAGGCAATAAAATTCGTCCTGTTGTTAAATCAACCGGCACCTTCCCGTTACCAATTCTCAGCAATTGATATGAGAATATCTCAGCTGATTTATCTTTTTGGAGGTGAACACGCATGTTTGTAGGTAATTTTAACCTTTTCACGTATCGCCACAAAGTAGAATATTTCAAGCAAGCATTTATTTCATCTGCTGGTGTTGATCGGTAGCTACAGCTAATGTTTGTCTGAAATCTCCTGCAAGCATTATTAATGCATTCTCAAATGGTCTGGTATTTCCACGCAAATCTTGGAATGATCGATCAAGCGCTTCAAGTGATTTTTTGTGCGCCATTGTGCATTCATCCCAAATGATTAGTTTTCTTTTCTGCAATACTTTTCCTATTCCCGATTCTTTGGAAATGTTGCATGTGGGCATTTCAATGAATTGCATGTTTAATGGCAATTTCAAAGCGGAATGAGCAGTTCTTCCATCTGGTAGCAATGTCGCAGCTATGCCGGACGACGCAAGAGCTAAAGCTATGCTATTTTACGATCGAATTACTGCTAGAATCGTTTAAGAATCGTTTCAGAAACCGTTTTTTGGCCAGTTTCTCCTGGCGCATCCAAGAAAAAGATTCCTCCAACCCCGTTATCAACATTTTGCATTAGTTGATCGTAAATTGTTTTTTGTTCAAACGTTAGCTTCGGAATATTTGATTGCACATACGACAATTACTTCTGTAATCCTTTTATTAATTTATGATGGATGATAGCATGCAAATTCGTATTGATGTTATCAGCATTCAATGGTATTGCTACACTCAAATCACTTAAATTTAATGTTTTTAAGTACTCAGAAATACAGCTAAACTTATTATCTGATTCATTTTCACTTTCATAAAAATCAATAAGCGCAAGTTGTTAGTTAGTTATTCATGCACAGTACTGTTTTATATATTTAAATTTCCTTCAAAATGGTAAATTTTCTGTAGCCAATTGCTTCAATTTATAACAATCACAAATAATATGCAGATCAGCTATTTCATTTATAATACTAAGAACAGATAATTAGTAACAGAAGTTATTTAAAAAAAACAGATGTTTAACGGTGGATTGAATCCAAAATTGCTTAACAATGGTTCACCACCTGATCGTGCGATATAGTTAAAGAAAAGATATTCACATATATTATAGAGCAATGTAAATTAATTGATATTGTTACCAACCTTGCGACACAAATTTTAATAATCAGTTACTTTGATATAAGTAAAGGTGCGATTCACGTGCGAAATCACGATTTTTTATTTTCCTGATCCGTTTATTGGGAGTAATATGTAGCAAAAAGATCTATTTTGTTCATTGTAAAATATTGTATTACAGATTGCTTCAAGGAGAATGTATATTATGGTATATGAGAACTGAGGACATTTTTGCTCCTACCGAGGGCAGTCCTACCGAAAGGAGAACACGTTGCAACCTTATTGGTTTACAAATTAGATAAAATAATCTTTGGGCCTATCACTATACGAAACTAATCGAATAAATTGAGCATGAAGTTAAAATCGACCATAAAGTTGAGTGATTTGAGAATAAAGCAGGTGAGACACTTGTAATTGTTGACGCCTACGTTATAAAACATATACATATGTATAACGAAAAAAAAAAATTATAAAAAAAAAAAAAAAAAACTATGTAACAACCTTTCTGTATTCAAATGCAACGTTGTGTCCAAATTTCAAAAGATTCGATCAAGTACTTACGGAGATTACCTATTTTGAACAAACGAACATTTACATAGATATATAGATATATAGATATATATATATATATATATATATATATATATATATATATATATATATATATATATATATATATATATATATATATATATATATATATACCTGAAGGTCTTACCTGAAGATCTAATATATATATATATATATATATATATATATATATATATATATATATATATATATATATATATATATATATATATATATATATATATATATATATATATATATATATATATATATATATATATATATATATATATATATATATATATATATGTATATATATATATATATATATATATATATATATATATATATATATATATATATATATACCTGAAGGTCTTACCTGAAGATCTAATATTACGTACGTTAAACGTTTTTGAATCATTTGATTTTAATATTAAATTCACAATTGAAAATAAAGTTCAAGGAAAAATTAATTTTTTGGACATGACTTTACATCGTATTAACAACAAAATTATTACAAATTGGTATAAAAAGGATATGAGTTCAGCAGAATGTTAAATTATCTTTCTTCACATCCACAACAAATGAAAATTAATGTTGCTAGATCGTTTATAAATAGAATTTTTTCTCTTAGCCATCCTATGTTCATTGATGAAAATATCATTAAAATTACAAAAATTCTTCTAAATAATAACTATCCTTTGATGTTAATTAAAAAGTTGATAAATCAATATAAACAAAAAAATCTTGTTGGCTCTAAAATTGTACCACCTAAATCATGCTACTTAATACCTGATGAAAATGTTTATTGTTCGCTTTCATATGTTCCTAAATTAACAGAACAAATTAAGAAAATTTTATTTGAAGAAAAAAATACATCTCTAAAATTATCTAACAAAATATTGAACAAGTCTCAACATTTATTGTTCAGTAATATTAAAGATAAAATTTATTCTTTTAAGAAATCAAATCTTATTTATGAAATTCCTTGTCCTTGTGGTAAAATTTATATTGGACAAACTAGTCAAAGACTTCAAGATAGAATTTCACAACATAAAAGCACTGTGAAATTAAAACATAGTTCCACTGCACTTGCACAACATTCTATTGAACATGGTCACACTTGGGATTTAGATAAAACAACAATTTTAGATGATGAAAATGATGTTAAAATTAGGGAGCTTATGGAGTCTGTTCATATTCATTTAAACAGAAAAAATTCTGTTAATTTCAAAAAAGATACAGACAATTTAAAGAAACCATATTTACATTTACTTAAAACTATAAATTTTAAAAGAGGCTTTTTTTGATTTTATTACTTTTTCATTATATTAATATTTTCATATAGATTGCTAAAATTGATGTATATAATTTTTTCAATCAACTTTTCTTTAATTTTTTGACTTAACATTTTTAACTTTGTTTTCCAAAAATTCTTTCTTTTTTCAATGTAAGTTTATTAAATTAACTTTGTTATTTTTTGAATATTTTATATCTGTTTAATGGTTATATTATTACTTCTTTATAGATTAACTTGAAAATGCCTTTGTGGCGAAATATTGTTAGTTGAAATAAAGAATTTAAAACAATTTTTTAATTAAATATTATTTCAATATTTTTTATTCCAAAAGTGGCTGAAAAAAGGTGCAAGTTATACATTTAAAATTTATTTATATATATATATATATATATATATATATATATATATATATATATATATATATATATATATATATATATATATATATATATATATATATATATATATATATATATATATATATATATATATATATATATATATATGTATATATATATATATATATATATATATATATATATATATATATATATATATATATATATATATATATATATATATATATATATATATATATATATTTTATAAAATTTGATCAAAAAAAGACGCCATTTTGAATCGGCCATTTTGATTAACTATCGAAATTATTTGAGAAATCGATGTTACAACTATCTGAAACTTATAACATAAAATTTATGCTGTAGAATTGTAAAATAAGCACTTTTGCCTGAAAAAACGCAAGTTTGGTGAAATTGGCGCCATTTAGTAGCCGTCATGCTGAAAATTTTTGTACTAATCATATTAATTTTTAAAGACAGTGCTTTTGCAATCATTTTAAAATTAACAATTAGTTTTTAAAAGAAATAGTACTTGTTAGTAATTAGTTTCCCCGTTCGATGCTAAAAAATTTCAGAATAAACGCTCCATTTTGAAGGCGCCATTTTGAAAAATTCTAAAACCTCACATTTCATTGCAAAGAAAATATTATAACAAAAATTTTGAGCCATCACAGGTTTTTTTAAACCTCTCCAAATCTTGGTCGCAGCGGTGAAAGAAGTCAAATTTGTTGAGGTAGATCAAAAAAATTTTCTGTACATGTGTGTTCTATTAATATCTCGGACAAGTTCGTGAATCAGCAAAATCCGACACGTGGTTAGAGAACTAGAGCTTTTTTTCTAAAAAAATTGATTTTTTAAAACCGTTATAACGGCCGTTTGGATGCTAATATTTTTAAAAACTTTAAAACAAATTTAAAATCTTTGGAATCTTTTTTATCAATTTTTTTAAAAATAGACCTCTGCAGTTAGAGGTTTCTGAGTATGCGACTCCAACAAAAAAATTTGCAAAAAATTTTTTTTCTTAATCAACCGGCACTCTGATGGTCGCATTTGTAAGGTCAGATCAAAAAACCTTTTTGAAAAACGTGCGTTTTATTAATATCTTGCACAAGTTCGTAAATCTGCCAAATCGGACACATGTTTAAGAATCTAGAGGCTTCATACTAGAAAATACTCTGTTTTTTAGATCCGTTATAACGGCCGTTCAGATTCTAATATTTTTAAAAGCTTCATAAATGTAGAATTTTTGAAACCTTTTTTATTAGTTTCTTTCAAAAAAAAGACCTCTGCAACTGGAGGTTTCTGAGTGAGCGACTCAAACAAAAAAGCTTGCAAAACACAAAATGCGTTTGAATCAACCGGCACTCTCACGGTCGCATTTGTGGAGCCAGATCAAAAAACCTTCCGTAAACATGTGTGTTTTATTAATATCTTTCATAAGTTCGTAAATCAGAAAAGTCTGACACATGGTTAAATA
This sequence comes from Diogma glabrata, assembly GCA_963693315.1. Classification (NCBI taxonomy): domain Eukaryota; kingdom Metazoa; phylum Arthropoda; class Insecta; order Diptera; family Cylindrotomidae; genus Diogma; species Diogma glabrata. The sequence continues at coordinate 10,213,521 of OY856189.1, read as the reverse complement.
ACTAGCGGCTTTATACTAGAAAAACATTCGTTTTTTTAATCCGTTATAACGGCCGTTTGGATACTAATATTTTTTAAAACTTCATAAATTTAGAGTCTGTGGAAACATTTTAAATCGTTTTTTATAAACATAAACCTCTGCAGTTAGAGGTTTTTGACTTGTTGGCTTCAACAAAAAAGTTTACAACAATCCATAACTACAATTTCCAAAAACCTTATAACAGCCAATGAAAAAAAAATAAAGAGGTTTGAATAGAAGAAATTAATTATTTTTCTTAGAAATAAGCTATTTTGATATTTTGCAGTAATTGGACGACATATGATATAGCGTAGGTTTGTGTCATAAATTGTCACACACATGTTCTGTGGTAGATTTGATATTTGTTTGTTGCAAAATTGGATAGATATAGTTTTGCTTATATGTAGCTAATTTTCTTTTTAAAACTTGCTCGATATCTGTTTGAAATTAGTTTGTGTTGTTTGAACTAATCTGATACATCAGATTCTACAGGCACGAAAAACTGTCTGATCTCGAAATCTACCTATTTCTAGCGGATATACGTGGCGCTTGGACTTTTTTAAAGTGAAATAGTTATTGTTTAAATAAAAGTTTTGTTTAAATCGTGTTTTAATTTAACAATGTTGAAATAAAATTATTTATTTTTTTTTGTATACATATGTATTTTATTTTTTCTTCGTAGGCCCCCTTAAAGTTCGTAGGCCTTAGGCACAGTGCCTATGGTGAATATTGGATAAGACGACTTTGGCTTGGATGAAGTTTTGTCAGTCAACTGAGAGCTATCTTGCAGCAAGGTTTTACAGAGCACTCTTAAATGAACCTAAATACCAACCAGAGTTACTGCTTATGCCAGCCAACTGGGAGTTATACGGAATATGTGGAAGAAACATCGCAACATGTGTTTTGAATACATTTCCTACACATTCCCTGCACAACAAACTGTTGCTACAAATTAGGGCCGAATTATTGAACAAAATTTGAGGCGGCTGCCTCAGGGCCCCCACGTTCGGTGGGCCCCCAAAAGTTCAGAAAAAAAAAGAAAAATATATACTATTTTCATTCAGCTGTAAATAAAAATTTAAATTTATATCACGTTCTATCTACATTTAAATTCTACGAACTGACCAATGATTTCATTGTAATTCAATTCATTTTACATTTCGTATTCAATACTAAGAATAGATAAATTGGTCAAAGGATCATTACCCATAGTATTACACAAAACATTTTAATCAATTTTAATTTTGAAAATGATCGTTCATCCAACAAATTAGTGACAAACATACACAAATACATGCGTAATAAAATATCCATATTTGGAAAAGCTGTGGAAAGATTATCGTTGAACATTGTTCTGTACATGTTTTCATGATTCATTTTATTTAAAGCTAAATAATTTTTCGTGACTTCACATTCGGTAATTTATTGTTCTTCGTTAAAATGTTTTGGATATTTTGCCACTATATTTTTGCAAGACATAACGATGTCATTTTCACTTATTGAAGCAAGATCTACCAAAAACGAGTATTGACTGTCTTAATTTTCATACACCTCAGAATAATATTGGAAAGCAAACCATTTATGACAGGTTAAACATCGATTTTTTCATCTTGTCTTTATCGTTCTCAATATCTGGAGTTAGTGCATGTGACATTAATCGTGTTTGCATAATGTAAGCTTTGATGTCAGAAGAGATGCTTCTGAACATCTTCAGAGCTTCATCAAAAATATTTTCGAAACTTTTATTTTCAACGTCTGTGACTAGTGAATCGTAAAGCTTCTTTGTAGCCGAAATAGTCAAATTTATCTGCTAGAAAGCTCGATTAACGAGGTTCAACTTGCTTAAGATATTTTTCCAGAGAACGAGTACGAAAATCTTTTGAAATTGGCATAGTTGTCCTATCAAACCCTTTACCAATACTTTATTTTCTTCACTGAAGCTTTCCTCGGTATAGTAAACGATTGATTTCAAGATGGTCAACACTTTTAAATAACATGAGTGTATAATGCGTTAACTGAATCATGCCTGGCTGCCTATCTCGCTCCTGATGCTTTTTTCAACATGTACTCGTCTTTTACCGTTATTTGTTGTTTCAATTTATTTCAACGATATGGTGAATGAACGAAAAAACTATAAAATTTTTCAATCAAATCGAAGAAACTGGTAGCAATAACATTTCCAGAAACAGTATTTACACCGACTAAATTCAATGTGTGAACATTGCAAGGTACAAAAATTGCTGATTCATTTTGTTCACGGATCAAAGCTTGAAGACCTAATTCCGTCCATATTGTTTGCGTTGTCATATGATTGTCCTCTGCAATTTTGTATGTCAATTTTATTTTCTTCGAGTAATTTTGAAACGATGACAAAAAGATACTCTGATATATGACCGTCAATCAAAACAAAAGCAACGATTCGTTCATTGATTTTACCATCTTTTACATATCGACTGCAAAAAGCCACTTGATCCGAATGACTTACATCCGAAGTGGAGTCAACATTAATCGAATAATAAACTGCGTCAATGACGTCGGTTGCAATACGATTTTTGATTTTTTGCCCGATGATGGTAATAAATTCGTCACATATTGTGCTTGAGAGATACGACGTTTTTCCTAAAAATATCCCAATAACAATCACTTTTTTCATTTCATTAAATTTGCTGCATTTGTCGCATACCCTTTCCTTTGTTGCCAGATTTATCAATCTGCTCTATTAAGACAGGATCAAATTTATCCAAAAGTTCAAGAGCTCCAAGAACGTTGTCATTGTGATTTGAGGCCAGAGTTACATCACTTTCGGAAGTTCAGAATTAAAAATTTTTTTTTCTATTTATTTTCTTTATAACTTATATATCTTTATTTAAAATATTCGAATAGATTATTGCTTTCAGATTGAAAAATGAAGAAATCAAAAATTTTATTTGGAGTTATTTATTTTAGAATCTGAGAAAACAATGGAACCAATAGTAAAAAACTGCTGCAAGAGTATCGTTTGAACTAGAGAATCAATTCATGATACACATTGTATATTCTTTATTCCAGAGATTTTTTTATGGTGTAATTGTAATCGTTTTTCGCAGTTCTGATTTCAGACATGCAGTTCTGAATCATCAAAAATTCAGTTTTTTAGTCATCAAAAATGAATTTTTGAAAATACTTTAATTTACTAGGGTGTTTTTCGAAGTTGAAGACCCCTTTTTTCAGTCATCAATTTTGAAAAGGAAAGGAGGAAACAGAGCCCCCAAAAATTGCTCACTTCAGGACCCCCTGAACTTTTAATCCGCCACTGCCCCCAAAAAAGATAGTTAGATCTTGACTAGGAATATGGTGAACATTAGAGCTCTGATATGCGTCATAGATTCCTTCTACTCGTTAAAATCGTCGGGTCCTGATGAAATCTATCCATGTATGCTGCAGAACAATGTGGATGGCCTCATTGCATTGTAGAATATTTATAAGGCATTTCTGGCATATGACTATGTCCTAAATGCGTGTTGAAAAACTATAGTTGTTTTCATACCTAAAGCAGGTAAAACCAACTACAGTGAAGCTAATTTGTAGGCGCTTTTGATAATACCACCTTTGAATGAATCAGGCCTGCAGCGTCGCTACATGGCATTATCAGCATAATCTGAAATTGGATCGTGTGTTTGTTGAGCCGCCTCATTGCTTTTGTTAAACTGGGAAATACAACTCTTTCATTCTCAGTTTAATGAGGCTGTCCTCCGGGAGATGTTATCTCAACTCTCTTGTGGACTATAGTAGTTGATAGTCTTCTTAAAAAGACTAAATCAATCAGGAGCCTGTTGCAAGCGTCACGCTGATGATATTGTCATGCTGGTAAGTGGGAAAGACCTTCGCAATCTGGTGGACCGTATACAATATTCTCTGAATTTGGTTGAAGATTGGTGTGGAGAGCGAGGACTATCAGTCCATCTATCTTAACTACAGGTGGTCTTATTTTTCAGTAAGAGCAAATTGCCTGCAATACCAAGTCTGTCTCTTTTCATTATGTAGTTAAGCTACTCAGATGAGGTTAAGTTTTTTTTCCCGAAAAAAGGTTAAATTGGAATACTCATTTATTTTTGGCAGTGCCACCACAATCCTTTGAACTCCTTTAAAAGTTATTGGGGTCTTCGCCCAAAATCATCCTATAGATCTACACACCAATAATCAGACCAACACTTGCTTTTACTTGTGTTGTCTGGAGGCCAAAAATGGGGCAATACATTCGTGCTAAGTTCAATAAATTTTAGAGAATGGCCTGTGTAGGTATCAGTGGTTAAATGTCACACTCTCGTTGGGACCTATGTTGAGTCTCACTCCTTTATATCTAGATGTGAAGTATATGGCAATAAGGGCTGTCTACAGACAACATGTGGCAGAGTCGTTGTTAAACAGAGGAAACACATTCGGTCATGATCATATACATGACAAATTATGGATATATTTTCCGAAAAGTATATAACTTTGAGAAACCCGCTGAGCTGGTCGTCTTTTCTAGAGAGGAATGTGAGGTATCTTGGTAAGACTGGTCCTCCAGCGATATTTACGTTTTTTATATGGATGGCTCGGGTAGCGAAATCCGAAATTCGACGTCCACGCCGTGCTGCCTGGGTAATGCTGACAGAATTAGGTTGGTGTATTGGAGACAAACAGAGTAAAAACTGCTTAGTAAATGACGCTATATCACGGAGAATTGGCGCCCTACAACCAATGCGACTCAAGCGTCTGTTCTCCATGTCAGGGGTGGTTGGAGCGGGCGTCTGTCTTGAATCAAGCGGCTCGCTATATAGACGTGCAAAAGGTTTTTTCTGGTGATCTTAATATGCAGAACGGACCCATTCACGACAATTTGGGTTAGGCCTAAGGTTAACACCCTAACCCTGAAAAAAAACTAATATGTTAAATTTGGTTATCAGAAAAGAATAACAGACCCGGACAAAAACAGAATTTTACCTGGACGTAAAAAAGGACCAGACTACCGAATCGGAACGTGGAACGTGCGCAGCCTGAGCGCTCCTGATGCTCTTATAAGTCTAGAAACAGAGGCTGAGAGGTATAGGATGGATATTATTGCTCTACAAGAAATTAGACAGCCAATATTCAGAAAACAAGATTTGGATAGTCACTCTCTATACTGTAGTGGTCATCCTTCTCGAAGAGAATTTGGAACTGGCTTTCTGGTTAGTGCACGCATACAAGAAGCCGTGATGAAATTCATCCCGGTCAGTGAGAGGATCTGCTACCTACGTGTACGCGGTACATATGACAATATTTTTCTTATTGCCGTGCATGCACCTACTGAAGCTAAGACCGTCAACGAGAAGGATAATTTCTACATAGCCCTGGAAGAGGTTATGAAACAAACACCAACACGCGACTGCGTTATGGTTCTTGGTGACTTTAATGGACAGGTTGGAAGAGATATCTCTTATGGAAATGTGGTGGGTACCAACAGTCTGCATTTGAATTCGAATGATAATGGTGAGAGAATGACTGAGTTTGCATCGATCGATTCATGAGCAGACTTGGGTCTCACCAAATGAAAACACTTGAAATCAAATTGATCACGTTCTAGTTACAGCACGTTTCTTTTGGAGTGTTCTGGATGTGCGATCCTTTAGAGGTGCAAAAATTGGAAGTGACCACTTCCCTGTTTGTGCAACGATAAGGTTCCACTTCTCAAATCCAGGCATTCCAAAATTCAATGAACGGAAACGTTTTAACATCTCATCATTAAAGAATGCTGAAACAGAAGAGAGATATCAAATCCATATTGCCGAAACATTGGAGAAATCAGAAACCATTAATGGAGACGTCGATAAGTCATGGTATTTGCTCAAAGATACTGTTTTAAGCGCTGCTGAGGGAATACTTGGACGACCACAGAACCACTCCCAGAAGTCATGGATGGATCAAGCATGCCTTGATGCTATTCAATACAAAAGAGATTGCTATCTGAAGTGTCTACAAAGACGCAACACCAGATCCACGAAGGAGAACTATAAACTGGCAAGACAAGCCATTACAAAGCTATGTAAACGAACGTCGAGAGAATGGTGGAAGAGACAGTGTGAGGAGATTGAAAGCTTCAATAAGGAACATCAATCGCGTAACTTCTTTCAACAGGTTAAAACCTTAAAGAAGAGCCCTCAAACTAGATCGATTGTTATCAAAAACGAAGATGGGGATCTACAAGTAGACCTTAAAAATGGTGCGCTTATTTTGAGAATATTCTCAACTTAAGTGACCAGCAACAATATAGTTATACTTTTTGCCGTAGGCTCTTGGCGTAATCCGTTGAATAACTCCTGAGGATGTCCTAAAAAGACGAAATATATATAGAGTGATCATAAAAATAAAATTTGATCTTTTATTTTTTTAAAAATTTATATTAACGTGCGTAAAAAACAAGTGCTACACAAATATGTTATTGACCAGCAACAAGGCGGCGACGAGCAAAGCTTATTCGTGCGTCAAAGGTACATTTAGACGAACCAAACAAAGAGGAATTCAATGCGGCGCTGTCAAAATTAAAACGCAATAAAGCACCTGGTATCGATGATATAACATCCAAAATGATTTTACATGGTGGCAAAACTTTATCCTTAAGATTATTTGAACTTGTTCAAATGATCTGGAGAACTGAAACCATGCCACAGGACTGGAACACAGCTATGCTGATACCAATTCATAAAAAAGGTAATCGCCTACAATGTGCAAACTACAGAGGAATCGCTCTCCTCTGCACAGCATATAAGATCTTTTCTTACATTCTGCTATCCAAAATCAATCCTTTTGCTGAACAATTGTTTGTAGAATATCAGTGTGGTTTCCGGCGGGGCGAGGTACCACCGATGCACTTTTCTCGATAAGGAAGATTTGAGGCAGGTTTCAGGCAGGCCTACGACTCTCTCGAACGAGAGACTCTGTGGTCTGCTCTGGTGTCAATGGGAATCCCTGGTAAACTGGTATCACTATGCAGAATGACAGTACAGAACTCTCAATGCTGTGTACGAGTAGAGAACGAAATATCAAAGATTTTTAAAGTCGACTCCGGTTTAAGACAAGGTGATGCTATCTCTCCTATACTTTTTAATTTAGCCTTGGAATATGTGTGCTGTCAAAAGAAACTACCGACTAATAACAATATCTTGTATATAAACTCAGTATAGATGATTGCTTACGCTGATGATGTCGTCATCCTCGGTCAAAGTGAAGCTGTTATGAATGAGACTTTCAAGTCGCTTGAGAGTAGTGCTAGAAAAATTGGTCTGCAAATGAACTACAATAAAACCAAAGATATGAATGTTTCAAGGGAGGCTAAAAAGAAAGATTTGATGTGCGGCGATGAACGAATTGAGGGAGTTGAATCTTATAAATATTTCGGATCAATGCTTGACTCAAACAACAGCATACTAAAAGATATAAAAGCTCGAATCGCTGCAGGTAATCGAACTTTCTACTTAATTAAACCTCTCCTTGGATCACCGTATGTATCAACTAACACCAAGCTCAAGTTATACAAGACATTGATTAGACCGGTTGTGATGTATGGGTCACAAACGTGGACCTTTATACAAAGTGACGAATCGCATTTATCTGTATTTGAGCGTAAGACCCTACGCTACATTTTTGGTCCACTTAAGACAGACGAAGGAGAGTATAGAACCCGGTATAACTTTGAGATCAGAGACCTTCTTGAGGGTCCTGATATAATAGGTTGTATCCGTTCTAATAGGATTGCTTGGTTTGGGCATGTCCTACGAGCCGATTTATTTATTATTTTAAAGCATAAATTTGTTTTATATTGCTTGGCAACAGAAAACCAGAAATTTCGTTTTAGTTGTTAGTGATTTTTTTTGGATTGTTTGAGATTTTTTTTTGTGAAGTTTTTTGACATGATCTAGCTCCTCCCACCTCGGACTTATTTTAGGAGTTGGAAAATATCAGTTAGTTGATTATGAAATGTTTTTTTTTGACAAAAGTTAGAAAATATCGAATTTAACCCTTTATTGGTACTCTTCAATTTTGTTAGTGTCTTTTGTGTCCCTATTTTTTTTTACTTTTCTCTTATCGTGCTACTGTTGCATGAAATCTGCTATCGTGTTTTTGTGACAGAGGTACCCAGTTTCTTTTGTACTGTTTAGTGTTGAAATTAAGGCCTGGCCGAATTTCAGTAGCTATGCTTGCAATGTCAAAGGGTAAGTCTTTGTCTCAACAAAATGGCCGCAGAGTGAACCAACAGCTTAGCATTGACATCACCAACATAAGAGGTCTCAATTCGAATCTAAATGAGGTTCATCACTACATCGAAAAAAATAAACCTGACATATTGTTTCTTACCGAAATAATTGTTAGTAGCAAAGCATCGAAGTTGGATCCCGATAAATACCAGATGCCTAGTTACGAATTGGAACATTCCTTTTATAACAAGCATGGTGTCTGTGCATTTGTTCGAGATTCACTTTCATATATGAGAATTAAGGCCTACGAGTTGAACTCTAAGCACCATAATTCTATAGCACTGAAGATCTCAGGTGTTGATGAAACTATATTTATAATAGGATTATACAGATCCCCAAATTCTCCCCCAGGATGTCCCTTTTTCGATCAAATATCTGCTAATCTAGACAAGATTACGGACTACCCCAAAGCAAGACTGGCCATTCTTGGAGACTTTAATATTCATAATAAAGAATAGCTTAAGTATTCATCGCACACTGACGACGTAGGAAGACAAGCCGAACTGATACTCGCAGATTATCATGACGCAAATGATAGAGTGTCCCACTAGAATCGCAGACAATTCACATCATAACAATAATTTTCTGGATCTGTTTTTGACAAACAAACCAGATACTACGAAGACAAAAGTTGAAAAACCCCTCGGAACATCGGACCATTTACTAATATCAGCAATAGTGCAATTTACATCACCTATACAAATTAAAGCAAACCCTCGTCGCGTTTGGAACTGTAAACGCGCCAACTGGAAGGGATTGAGAAACTTTTATGATAAAACACCTTGGAAAACTATTTGTTGTGTTGATCAAGATCCTAGCACATCGGCAATAAGAATGTCTGAAATCATAAAGACGGAATGCGGTGGTTTATTCAAAATCGATTAATAATTCCTAAAACTGAGCCTTGGTTCACGCGGGATGTTGATGAGGCAGTGAGGAATAAACGCAAAGCATTTAAGACATATAACGCTAATAAAACACCTGAAACCCATAGCGCCTATAAGAAAGCCAGAAGTATTAGTAAATTCAAAATAGACCTGGACAAAGAAGCGTTTATCCAGAAGAAAGCAAAGAAATTCGCCGAGCACCCATCTGGCTCACGTAGTTTCTTTCAGGCAGTCAAATCAGTCCAGAGCAATTTTACTCGATCCTCTATTCCAACCTTAGTTCTGAATGACGTTCCCGTGAGCGACTCGAAAGAGAAGGCGGATCTTTTGGGTCGTATATTCGCAGAAAACTCAAACATAGTTGAACCTCCTCATTCTCCTACACTCATTCCCCCTGTTGTAACGAAAAAAAATGAAACCAATTATTTTTCGTCACAATATTGTACGGAAAATGAGTCTTTCTATCAATATCAACAAACCTGCTGGCCCCGACGGTATTCCACCCCTCATTCTTAAAAACTTTGTTAGGCAACTAGCTCCAATTTTAACAAACATTTTCTATTTATCTTATAAAACCGGAATATTTCCCGATTCTTGGAAGCTGGCCAGCGTTCAACCCATATCAAAGAAAGGCAGTAAGATAGATCCTAACAATTATAGACCAATTGCAATTCTGTCGGTTTTAGCTAAAATATTTGAAGAAAATATGTTAACTACAATTTGATAGATTATATGGAGGTGTCGCGAAATATTGATGATAAACAGTATGGTTTTCGTAGAAGTCATGCAACAGGTGATCTTTTAGCCTACGTATCCCATCTCTGGAACGACTTGCTGGAAAAGCATGGTGAAACATTCAGTATTTCACTTGACATTTCTAAAGCATTTGATAAAGTGTGGCATAAAAATCTCATAGCTAAATTAAAATCTTATAGCATAGACCATCTTACTGTCTCAATTTCATATTAATTAAGATGGTATCACATCCAATATTTTCACAACCAATGCTGGGGTTCCCCAAGGTTCTGCACTCTCACCAACCTTGTTTCTTCTATACATTAATGACTTACTTATTTCCACAGTGCACCCAATCCATAGTTTTGCTGATGACAGCACATTACATGCATCACATGCATCTCCTAAATTTCGATCTCATTCTGCAGTTACCACTGATAGAGAGCTGCTAATTGATTCTATCAACAAAGATCTGGAGCGTATAATGGAATGGGGAACTCGTAATCTTGTTTCATTTAATCCAACCAAAACCAAACTATGCCGTCTTTCACGAATAGAGCAACATAAAAATTTCCCTATTAAGATAAACCACGAGGAATTGCGTGAGGTTGAATCAGTTAGACTTTTTGGAGTAGATATTCAAAATAACCTGAAATGGAATAAACATGTGTTCAACCTCGTTAAATCTGCAATGCAAAAATTAGGATTCTTGAGTCGATGTAAAAAATATTTCAATCTCGAGCAAATTTTGCTAATCTTCAAGTCCTTTATTCGTCCATGTATGGAGTACTGCTCTCATGTTTGGGGAGGTGCTTGTCAGTCAACAATAAAATGTCTAGACTCTGTACAGAGAAAAGCAATACGGTTGATTGGTAATACCGAACTAACGGATCAGCTTGATTCACTCCAGCACAGAAGAAATGTGGCTGAATTGTCAATCTACTATAAATAATTCAAAATATCCTTCCATCGTGTGCGCAGTATAATCGACAAACAAGAGCTGCCGAGTTATCCCATCTATTTGTTGTACAAATACCTCGTTGTAGAACTGTGTCCTTCCAGAACGACTATTTTAATAGAGTGGTCAAATTGTGGAACTCAATGCCCCCTTTGTATTTCCCGATGAATTTTCCCCTCAGGCATTTAAAGAAAATGTCCATAATCATTTAAAACAATTAGTATAGTTATCCCTATATCCCCATTTCTTCCATTTTCCTCATCTCCTTACTTTATAGTTGACATGGTATCTTCGGATATTCAAAGAGTCTAAATAATGAATATTTCATATTTAGTGTGCTAAACATGTCTAACTAATTAATAAAAAAAAAAAAAAAACAAAGGCTTTTATAAATTTTCATATATTGAAATTATGTATAACCAAAATTGGTATTAAACAATTTCAGTTTCAATTTGGTTGTCTAAGTAAAAATTTGCAAATATTTTTTAAAATTGTGATTATTTAGCAATTTCCATTCATGATAAATAGTGATAGTGAAAATGCATATATGATAAATTTAGAAGACATACTCTATGCACGGGTAAGAAATTTTACATGTTTCGATATTAATAGGCCACTTACCGATTGCGTAGATATTGGAATTGACTCTTAGAGATAATGGATGAACTGAATTGGTTCAGATCTATAACATATTTCAAAACCTAGGTAATTGGTGACAGCCAGCATAAAGTAAAATATATATATATCACAACTTTTTCATTGTTTTTTTAGATGCTGCAATTGATTTTACAGTGCTACCTCAGTTGGAAAGCTTAGGCTGAGATAATATAACGGCGTATTAATATGTTTTAAATTTGTTTTTTAAATGATGCAGATATTTCAAAATAAAAATATAACATAAAAAAAATATAATAAAAACTATAAGATAATAAAAAATAAAAATAAAATAAATGTTAGCAAAAAATTGTGTTTTATTTATTAACGAAGAACTAATGAATATGAATGACTGTTTTACAAAAATAAATATTAAATCCATAAATGTCTTTTGTTGACCAAATAAAAAAATTTTTTATTTTTCTAAAACTTTTGTGAAAACAAAAATTAATTTTGAGGATTTTACAAAACATTTAGTAAAATCAAAAATAATTAATCAATTATTAAATTTAATAATTAAAAGTAATATTATCTAAATCAAAAATGTTTCGGGCATTTTTACAATATAATTTATAAAGCTTACAATCTTATGCTGGATGTTAGTAAAAAAATTTGTGGTGTTTACAAAAAATTTTTTGTATATCTACAATTATTATTGTAAAAATGTAAATTTAACAAAAATTTTTGTGTGTTGTATATTTATAAAAAAATTGTAGAACGTATGTAGAATTTTGTTAGTTTCACTTAGTTTTTTTTTTGAGTGTGGAATGATTAGAAAAATGTGCGTTAGAACCTCAGGGAGTGGGCGACCGCGAGGTAGACCACGACTACAATGGGAGACTGACGTAATAAACGACCCTTAAAAAATCGGCTGCCATGGTAATTATGTTGCTGTTGCGAATGGCCGTGGTGAGTATTTAAAGCTGATTAGCCTGGCAGGAGCGTTGCATGGTGGTGCATGAGCATGAGCATGAACGCCTTAAAAAATAAAAATTAAAAAAAATATGGATGCCTCACTGAATGGAAATATAGAAGCTGAGGTGTACTTGGAATCAAATAATGCAACAATAAGTAGCAATAAATTTTCACGGTTGGACGGCTTGGGCGGTTTATTACAGTTCTTCAAGTGGAAATGTATGCTTTCAATTAATGCACGCACAAAATAACTCTATTGCGGCTGCAGAGGAAACAAATTTGTAATTGTTCAAAAAGCCAAGCTACTATTAGGGCACTGGTAAGCCCAGCGACTACTTCTAAATTCCTCAATGAATGCAGGAAAAATCTCTGTAGGATAGCGCAACTAAACAACATCACACTGTGGTGGGTTCAAAGTCATATAGGCATTTTAAGCATTGTAAAAATGGATAAACTTGCTAAGGTGGGAGCTGTCATAAAAGTTTCTGGGCCAGAACCCGCTTTATGGCTATCCAAAAAATTTGCTCTGTCATTTCATTATTAAAAGATGATGCAGACCTTAAAAGAAATGTTTTGTGGAATGTGTCACCAACAGGGAGACAAATTAAGATAATTTTCAGCATTGTAGACAAAAATTTTAATTTTCTTTTAAACCTGAAAAGGAATACTCTCAACTTTGTTGTCGGTATCCTAACAGGACATGACAATCTAAATAAAAACCTGTTTACCATGGGACTCACAGAATATCCTCTCTGTGGATGTTGTGTTGAAGAAAATGAAGACTTTTTTTGTCTATATGCCCGGCTTTCTATAGCATCAGAGTTAGGATTTTTGGCTCAAATACTGTAGAGGTCAGCACGATTAAACTGTCTTGGATTTCATTAACCATACAGAAAGGTTTGTGGAATATACAACATGTCCATTCCTTTCTTATCTAGTCTAATTTATCATCCGAAACAAAAACTTCTTTAAGGAAAGGGAAAGTTCAAAAACTTTCACTTGGCAAGATGGCTAATCCAAATTGGAAGATTTCGGATAAACAAAGTCAGCTTCCCTTGCACTGTTATTGTGTTCACTCCAACCAATTCCCCTTATATAGAAATATTATATTCTTCTATAGTTGCAGTATATCTGTTATGCCGGCATTACTATTATAGCCTCTCTTTCAGATAAATTGCTCCCTTGACTGTAAATAGCTCGTACAATTTAGCACTGAATTCAACTTACATCTATGTGAAACAGGACATTTTGACCAATTCCAAGTTCCTCGTATAAATCACGGAAGAGCCAATATGCTAAATTCCGAACTCTACCAAAACCCATATAAGAACGTATACACACATGTAAATTCTTAAGAAAATTCATATTTGTTTCTATGATTTATATAGAACTTCTTTTGTTTTTCTACTTGCACCACAGGTTAAGAAACAATGGTCTACAACAAAGTAAAACGAATGTTCTCCCAGTCTTAATGCTTTTCTTTTCTAGTTAGAGATAAACTTTTATACACGATTGCCTGCAATTAAATAATTGCTTACAAGTGCCCATTATTGTATCAATGCCTGTTACAGAATACATTTTATTTCAAAGAAAAGTAATTAAAAATAAAACCTTTATTTATTCAACAATCAAATCAACTCTGGTTAATTATCACTATTCGTTTATGAGCCAAATATGCGCAAGAATCAACTGAAAAAGGATTTCGTCAGACAAGAATATAAAAACCCAAGAGTCATAGTTACCACTTGTTGTTCCAGAATATTGAATAACGGCTCTTGTAAATTTGGCATAGACAACAACAAAAAAATCAATAACAAAATATCTCAAGTTCATGAATATAAGTTAGCAGTGTGCGCATTCATTATTCCTACACAATTATTTTTATTATTGATAACAAAAATGACAAAACCGTACCCGTAATTTCATTGTAAATATTTCTGTTTTTTAATAAATTTTTCTATCTATATATTTTATTATTTAAACTAATACAAACTAACGATTAGAAACATTAGCTAAAAATGTGATTATTTCTTATTAAAATAAAAATGCCCACTTCGGTGGCAGCATGCAAAACATAATACAATTTATTGTATCCCTACTAAATAATATATCAAAATCACAACAACAACAAAATAATAAATAAATAAGTAAATGAAACGTAAGTAGAAAGTAATAAATTTTAATGTCTTGTTATTTGAAATATAAATTTAATTATAAAAAATCGGAAAAAAAACAGTTTTAAATTTATTTATTATCTAAAATAAGATAAATATTTTGTTTTAGTTTTAATATTCCATATCCATATTATTATTTTTATTCATTGTTATTAATAATATTATTTTTATATTTGTTACATTTTCTGCTTATTTCACTTATTTTACTTTCTATTTAGATAATTGCTTTTATTTTTTAAAAGTTGTGGTCTTAAGACAGTGAAATGTATGGTTATAGCTTTATTATCGATAAGTTATAAATTATCGATATATTTTATAAATCGATATTTTATATATTCCAAAGACCATAAAATGTCTCGTGCACTAATTGAATTGTTTCTCGTGATGTATGGTATGTGGGACCGTTTTGTTTTTGTCCACATCAATACCATTAAATTTAGGCGGCAATAACTTGGTTATCATTTCTCGATATCAAACACCAGTAGCTGTTACTGCTTGATAAAACTCATTTTGCAAGAAGTATGCTCCAGTAATGCCCCCTGCGCTTAAAATCCAAACAGTGACAGGTTGTGAACGCATTTGTTTGTTGACAGCTACATAAGGGTTCTCTGAAGCACAAATTCGACAATGTTGAAAATTAACGGAGTCATCAAGATGAAAATGCTTCTTTTCGCTTAGGATAATTTTGCTCGGAAAATCAGTTCAATAATCTAATCAACGAAATTTATTCTATTTTAGATATTGGAGTTGAACTTCAGAATTATTTAAGAATAAGGCTACTACGCTTATTCCGTTAAGCTTTAATTGTTAAAAACAGCTTCAAAATTTAGTGGCAAAGATACTCTGTACTCTCTGAGCACACGCTTTCAAAAACCCCTGAGGAGATTCATCCTGATCAATCATATGATCAGCTCCCTTCGATGAACTAAGACCGTTGAAGAGAGGCACAACATTTATAAATCCCTGCAAAACATTATGAACGAAACACGGTGTCACGTGGCACGTTGGTGTCATTTTGGCTCTTTATGACATCAAAACTTAGGCAAGAAATCTATTGTAGATTAAAACAGGATACAGGCTGGGTGAGTGGGTTGGCGAAACTTTGGTATATGATCCAGTTTCACTCGAAAATGGAAGATTTCAAAATTAGACAAAATGGCGGAGGGTTTCCTGAACCCCTGTAAGTTTGAATCTTCATTAATTTCTAATCCTTGACCTAATCTTACTAAGACTTTGTGTATAATGTTTTAATACTGTTTCCAATATTTCTGCATACCAACTTCCGGTTTGTCACTTCCAGTTAAAAACTTTTCTTCTGAGGTGTTAGTTGCTATTGTAGCCTACAGCTTCAAATCGATTTTCATAAAACGTTGGTAAAAGGTTTCAATTATTATGGGAAAGATTTCATTAGCTTTTGGGGTACATTGGACAAAGGGTTGGGGACACCACTATAAAACAGGTGGTTTTTACTTCACCACAATTTTAAATTATGTGAAGTAATGCAATCTATGGAGAAACAAAATTCTTATATACCCCAAATTTTGTTTTTTATTTTGTTTTGGACCATTCTCTATCTAAAAAACCAATAAAAATTTTGGTGTATGTATGTGGGTGGGTGGTTGGTTGGATGGCTCGAAACCCATTCTTGCATAGGATGTTGATGAAACTTTTGCAAATTATCCAGGCTCACATGAAAATGGAGATCTGGATTCATTTCAAAATTGGACAAAATGAAGGGGGTTGCCCGAACATCTCTAAACTTAAATCTTCAAAAGCTTCTAATCCCGGATTTCGATCTTATTGAAACTAGGTATATAGGGTTTAAGTGCTGTTTCCAATATTTTTGCATACGAACTTCTGATCTATCAGTTGCGGTCAAAAAGTTTTTCACTTCACCACAATTTTAAATTGTGTGAAATTTTTTTTTTTTTTTATTGGAGGGCCTTGAGACTTACAGTTCAAGTAGCACTGCGACCTGATGGTCTGTTGTGCTTACCCTGATTTTGTTATAAGTCAGTCGTCGTCGGTGCCGTTACTGGTTGTATTCTGTCATCCAAGTTGAGACTTTTAATAAAATTAATTAGCTCAATTGGAGTGACGTTTTGTGGTAATGGAAGTGTTAGTCTTCTATGACCAAGTTGGTTATATCTGTGCCCAGAGATTTCAGGACAGCCTCAGCTGACGTGTTCCATCGTTTCCGCGTCCGAGTAGCAGAATCTGCACCTGTCGAAAACAACAAGGCCTATTTTGTTAAGATGGTGGTTTAAAGGACCATGTCCAGTAACGCACCACGTTAAAATTCTTAGAGACTCACTGTTTAAGTCGATTGTTTTAAGGGTGAAACAGGGAGGTTACCTAGAAACTTCTTGGAGTGTACTAGTCCCTCTCAGCTTCTCCATAATTTAGCATTTTGTTCTTGTTCCATTGTTTGGATTGTGCTTTTGAGCGAACTCTTGGCCATTCCAAAGCATGGTTCCGGTCCAACAAATTTTTTATTGGCACCTTGCTTTGCTAAAGCGTCAGCGATAGCATTTCCTTGTATTCCTGTGTGGCTAGGTGCCCACACAAGTGTTACTGTGTTATTGCACGAGATTTTTAATAGATTTTGGTAGCATTCCCATACCAGTTTTGAATCAAAGCGCGTAGATTTTAGTGCCAAGAGTGCTGCTTGGCTGTCAGAGATAATATTTTATTCAATATTTTGGTATTTTCTTTCAGCGCATAGCAAAGCGCAACTGCTAATGGCAAAAATTTCGGCTTGAAATATGGTTGTTGTGGTGCCTAAGGCAACCGTTTGTTTTGTTATAGGACCAAACATTCCTGCTCCCGTGCCCATGTTGGTTCGAGAACCATCTGTGTACCAGATGCTGGCGTTATGTGGCAGTGACCGTATGTAGTTTTTAATAAGATCTCTGGCCAATATCTTGACATCAAAGTGCCTGTCTAAATCTATTGTTTTTGGCATACAATCCGAAATATGGTATGTATGCAGTTCAGCTTGTAATTCAGAAAGGATTTTAAGGTGTCCAGTTAGATTACCCGGCTTAAACCCTTCTGTGAGCTGCAGTCTATGAACGCTCAACAGTTAACATTTAACATGTAGGTGCAATGGAGAAAGCTTTAGAAGAATCTCCATTGCTGACGTTGGCGTGGTTTTGAAAGCACCTGTGGCACTAAGACACACAAGCCTTTGTATTTTTGTAAACATATCTTGAGCAGTTATTCAGCACGTTTTAGGCCACCAAACTAAAGCCGCGTATGTTAGAATTGGTTTTATAATACTTTGGTGCAACCAAAGTATTATTTTTGGGCTAAGATCCCATGTTTTCCCAAACAGGTTTCTGCATGTGAAGAAAACTTTGTTTGTCTTATCAGAGATATATTTCAGGTGTGGGTTCCAAGTTAGTTTGCTATCCAAGATCACACCTAAATATCTAACCTCTTTTGATGTTTGTATTGGATCGCCGTTTAGAACAGGAGAAACGAAATTGAAGTTTCTCCTGTTTGTGAAAACGACAATGCTTGTTTTTTGGTGATTGATCGACAGTCCCAATCTGTTGCACCACTTTGATACAATATTAAGAGCTGTCTGGGTTCGACCAGCGACAATGGAGTCATGTTTTCCACTAACCATGACTGCCAAGTCGTCGGCATAGCCTACAGTGTTGAAGCCGGAATCATTTAGCTTAGTGAGGAGATCATCAGCCACCATTAGCCAAAGCAGCGGAGAGAGCACGCCCCCTTGCGGGCAGCCTCTAGATGCAGTAACAGTCACGGAATAATCACCTAGTGTAGCCGCTATCTTCCGACTCTGTAGCATCTTGATAATCCACGCAATGATAAGCGGATTTATATATTTCTTTGTGGCCATTTCGATGATAGCATTGAAGTGGACATTGTCAAAGGCTCCTTGTATGTCCATAAATGTACATACAAGTGTCTCCTTATAGTTTAAGGTGCTCTCAATTTCTTTCACCATTCTGTGTAACGCCGTTTCAGTAGATTTCCCAATCTGATAGGCTTGCTGGCTAGAGTTGAGAGGGTTTTGTTTGAGACATACATTGTGTGAAATAATGCAATCTATCGAGAAAAAAAAATCTTACATACCCCAAATTTTGTTTTTTCTTTGGTTTTGGACCATCCGCTATCTAAATAGCCAGTAAAAATGTTGGTGTACGTCTGTGTGTTGGTGAGTGGGTGCGTGGGTGTGTGACCTTTCTGCATAAGATCTTAATGAAACTTTGGCAAATGATACAGGTTCAATTGAAAATTGTAGATCTGGATTCATTTCAAATTTGAACAGAATGGCGAGGGTCTCCCGAATACCTCTAAGTTTAAATATTGAATAACTTCTAATCCCGACTTGGTGTATAAGGCCTTAGTAATGTTTCCAATATTTCTGCATACCAACTTCCGGTTTGTCACTTCCGGGTAAAAAGGTTTTTTCCAGGTGTTTATCCCTACTGTAGCCTACAATTACCGATCGATTCTCATGAAAAATTGGAAAAAGCATTCAAGTAACATGAAAAAGATTTTATCAGCTTTTGGAGTACATAGGATAAAGGGTTGGGTGGTACACCATACAACAGGTGGTTTTTTCTACAATGTTTTGTATGTTTGTTGCGAACATACAACCTTCGTTCGTGACTGAATTTTGATGACCCTTTTGGATGCAAATATGTATGGCAAGCAACTAATTAGTTTTTTAATGAAAGTAAAGTAAAGTGAACAGAGTAGTGGGGGGGGTGTCCATACACCTTTTTTTTGAAAGCTCAATAACATCTGTACCTGATAATCGAATTGTATGAAACTTGCTACATAAGCATTTAGTACGGTTCACAACAGTTCTGCACCCCAACTTCCGGTTTTTCACTTCCGTTAAATATTTCATTTTGTACTTTTTTGAAGTTTTTTCAGTGTCTTTATGCACACTACAGCCTACAATAATGAAGTGATTATGATGAAACATATGTAAAATGTTCCACTTAGGGTGAGAAGAAAGTTATCATCTTTTGGGACAAATTGATCAAAGTGGCGGGGGTCTACCATACAAATGCTGACTTGTCACACTTTGTTTTTAAATTTTTTTGGGAGCATACAGACTTCATTCATTAATCAATTTTAATGACACTTTGAAAAAAGTTGAAGACTTAAATAACAAAGAACTGATTAGTTTTTGGATAATAGTGGAATAAGTGGTGGGAGGTCTCCCAAACACCTGTTTATTGTGTCACCATTTTTCCAATGTTTGTTGGAGCATACAGCATTCGTTCGTGAATAAATTTTGATGACACTTTGGAAACAGATGCAAATATGTATGGCAACGAACTGAATAGTTTTTGAGCAATAGTGAACAAAGTGATGGGTATGGATGATACTGCGTTGAGTGGAGGTAGATTTTAATATAGAGGCTGCTAGTAGCGTTGAATTCTCCAGGAGATGAATATGATGATACGAGATGTTGTATCCAATATAATGAGTTACTTTGAATGTGCTGATTAAGCTGAATCTTCGGTTGTGATTTAACAATTTAACTGTTCACGTAAACTCAAAAGACAGCAGATAAAATGTTGTTGTATCAACCATATAATGAATTAAATTTATTTCCAAAATCTAAAGGTACTGTAGCTTCCACATTCACTAATGGTCTTGAACCATTATTAAGTAGCACGAATATAAATTATATTCCCTCAAAACACAATAACATTTCAGAGTTTAATTGTATTTATACGAAATAGCTTATACAAGTTACATAAGATTTGCCTTATTGTATTTATCAAATTTTTGGCAAAGCAATGCAATATAATTTAGTAGAGAATTACATTTTTAATTTAACACGAAAAAACAAGAACTTTGAAACTATTTGGAAAAAACAAAATCCGAATAATAAAAATATGTTTTTTGTTTTTTCAATAAATGTTAACGAAATCATCGCCTGCTAAGCTTTAAATTTTTTTGAGGAACGGTTTTAGTTTTGATGATCGCCACAACACTCCCCCTCCTAGTGCCATCGAAAATGGAACGATATAAATAAAGAAATTAAGTAGAGTTAAGGAAAAAAAAGGAAAGAGTTTTGCTTAAGTAGTTGTAGCGAATAAGAAAAAGTTTGGAGGTGTCCGAAGATGTAGAGTGGACAGTTATTGATGAAAAGAGGCAAAATTGAGTCGAGCCATCTTCAGATGTGACCTAAAGTAAGGTATTATCTGTCGATGTTCGTTCATATGAAGGTTAGAAGAAATTGTGTTAGGAGAGAGTTAAAAACTAATGTGTAAGGAGAGATTGTGTTAAGCGAAAGAGTTGTTTAGTAATCGATACCATTTGGTGGAGAAAAAAAATTATGGGTCTTACGAATTGAAGTTTTGCAAAAAAAAAAGAAACGAAGAACTATGGAGTTATGGTAACACGATTGGAGATATAGGTCTGACAGAGCTGAGTTGCCTGAGACCAATATTTTGGAGATGTGTACCATGAGTTTAAAGGTTCGTTTAAAAAATAGCAGAAGCTGAAAATTAACCGTTGCTGATGCTGAATGTCTGACAGAACAAAGTTGACTGAGCCAATACTAGCATGTACAAACGCGAATATTAGTGCATTTTTCGAAAAGTAGCCGTTAAAGCTATAATAAGCAGAAATTAAGCGTAAGCAAAGGAGTGCATATGGTAACACAAGTATGGTAAAGTCTGATAGAACAAAGTTGACTGAGACCAATGTTTACCTTGGTAACGTGTACCATAGAAAAAGATCGCTGTGAGAAGTAATATCTGATTTACGACGAATTGTCGTTTTAAATATCCGTGAAGACCATACCTACTCGTCAACAGGTAAATGGTTAACGTTAGAAGATGTTCATGTTGTAAAAACATATAGGTAACGTTGGGGATATTCCTGAAATGTATTAATTTTTAACAGGCAGTTCAAAATGAAATGAACTTTAATAAGAATTAATTATGTATATGTATAAATACCTGTTTGAATAATTGTTAAAATGTAATATAGCTTTCTTTTTGGATTGATACTCGATGACACAACATCTAATTATTGTGTTCAAATAATATTGAAATAATTATTGTCTCTAATTATAAAAATAAATTATAATTAAAATAGAAACTTAGTATTTACTATAAATAAAAATATATAAAATTGGCGACGAAGATAAAAAACTGTAATTACCAAAACTAAATTGTAAACTAAAACAAGTTTTTGTCGCGTGCATTTTCAATAATTTCCAAATTGCATAGTCACCAATCATCACCGTAAAAGTTAAAGGTAATTGTCAATTAAATAAAAAATATTTTCAAATAACATAAGTGAAAAATATAAAAGTTAAAATGACATTAATTGGAAACATGGAAAACTTTATACCGGGTGATGATTTTGATTCACATGTTCGACGTCTGGAACAATATTTTATAATTAATAATGTAGCCGAAGAAGCAAAAAAGTTGGCATTATTTATAACTCTGGTTGGATCGGAAACATATAAGATATTGAAGTCACTCTTAGCTCCAGAAACAGTTAGCAAAAGTAAATTTGATAGAATTATTGAAACTCTTCGCACACATTTTAAGCCAAAAATAAACAAAAGGGCGGAGAGATTTAAGTTTAATAAATTGTCGCGAGAAGATGGCGAAAATTCGATTCGGTTCGGTTCGGTTAAAAGAAAGAGCTCAAACATGTGAGTTTGACAAATTCCTAGATGATGCGTTGTCTGACAAATTCATTGTTGGGTTAAGGTGTGAAAATATTCAACGTGAATTGCTTCAAAAACCGGATCAAAAATTTCAACAATACTGTCAAATGGCACTCAGTATAGAAATGTCCGAGAAAGAAATACGATCTATAAACCCTATGTTTCAAAATAGTGTAAAAATTAATCATTCATATAGAAGTCGTCCACAAATTCGTAAAAACCCAAGTCGTCAACAATCAAGAAGAAGTCCAACGCCCTATCGAAGTCACAGTAATGATAATAGTAGGAAGTCCAGTCCGTCGTTTTTGCGTAACAGAAAGTCAAGTTCAAGGAATAAGTCAAAAGTGTGTAAACGTTGTGGTATTTACCGTCATAGCGAAGAAATATGTCCAGCCAAGGCGTGGTCGTGTTTTGTGTGTGATGAAATTGGTCACACCTCGAACGTATGTCCATCTAACGGAAATATACAACAGATCAAGATCAATAACAGCGTTCAACCAATTATCAAACATCCTGCAATAATATCTGTAAAAATTGAAAAACTTTTGATTGAAATGGAAATTGATACTGGTGCCTGTACATCGATATATCTATATCGATAGGTATAGATAAGTATAAAACATTGTATAAAACAGATAAGTATAAAACATCTGAACTTATCCACTTGTCAAAACTTTTTTTCTACGGTTACAGGTCAAAATATCAATGTCGCGGGAAAAATAAACGTAAACGTGGAGTTTGAAGGTGAATTGCATGTCCTTGAATTGGTTGTGATTGAGTCAAAAAAACCGTTTAGACCATTAATGGGTCGTTCATGGCTAGATGTGTTGATTCCAAGATGGAAAAATTTTTTTTGTGAAAAATCTGTAAATTTAATACATCGAAAAGAAGAAGTAAGTAGCGATATTTTAAATGAAACTAAATACAAATTTCCGTATGTAATAAAAAAAGACAATCAAAACCAAATGATTGAGAATTTTACGGCAGAATAGAAGAAGATTGTGTTAGAATTTTTCACAAACCGTACACGGTTCCGTTTCAATTGCGTTTAAAAGTCGAACTAGAATTAGATCGCTTATGTGATAGTGGTATATTAAATCCAGTTAGACATAGTTCTTGGGCAAGCCCAATTGTTGTTGTTCCAAAGTCTAAGGGCGATATACGAATTTGTATTGACTGTAAAGTCACGATAAACAAATATGTTAAAACGGAGTACTATCCTCTGCCGCGAATAGACGACCGTTTTGCTAAATTGTCAAATTGTGCAGTTTTCTGTGTACTCGATTTAACGGGCATATCAGCACCTGGGTGTGTCAGAAAAATTACGTGAATTACTCACAATAAATACACACAAAGGGTTATTCCAGTTTACTAGATTACCATTTGGAGTTAAAAGCGCTCCATCCATTTTCCAATATGTCGTGGACCAAATTCTACGAAATTTAGATACAACAAAGAGTTATTTGGATGACATTATTATTGGCGGAAAAGACTATGACGATTGCAAGGCTAAATTTAAGGTCTTGAAAAGATTAAACGACCACAAAGTAATAATTAATTTGGAAAAAGTAAAATTTTAGTTAAAATAGTAAACTCTCTGGGTTATAAGTTGTCATATAAGTGTATTGAGCCTTATAGTGAAAAAACTGAAGCCATTGCTAATGCACCCGCTCCTCAAAATTTAAAAGAACTCCAATCGTATTTGGGGTTATTAAATTATTATATTCCAAATTTATCTATGGAATTAAAAGAATTATATCAGCTCCTTAAGAAAAATATTACTTTTAATTGGACTGATAGTTGTCAAAATTGTTTCAATAAATCAAAACAACTTATTTTAAACAATAACATTTTGGAAATATACGATCCAAATAAACCCTTAATTTTGGCCACAGATGCTAGTCCATACGGAGTTGGAGCTATACTTTCGCATATAGTAATGGTGTGGAGAAACCCATGCTATTTGCTTCTAGTTCACTCTCGCCAGCGGAAAAAAACTGTTCTTATATCCACCGTGAGGCACTCGCTATAATTTTTGGATTAAACAAGTATCATAAATATTTATATGGTATTAAATTTACAATTGTTTCAGATCACGAAGCTCTTAAAGAGATTTTTAACCCAAAAAAATCAAATTCTGCTGTGGCAGCTTCCCGTCTTCAGAGATGGTCGGTAATATTGTCGATGTACAATTACGAAATTGTATTTCAAAAGGGCTCAAAAATGTCAAATGTCGACGCCCTATCACGGCTTCCATTGTCATCCAATACTGGTGTGGAAAATAATTTGATAAATTATTTTAATTTTTCCAATGAATTTCCAATGAATGTGGAGTTAGTCAAAACGGAAACCGCTAAGGATTCAATTCTTTCCAAGGTTTAAAACTATGTTATGTATGGTTCGCCTGAAAATCCAGAAAATATTACAGTTTTAATGAAACCATACTTTTCTAAAAGAACTTTATTGTCATGCGAAAATAAATGTTTGTATTATTTAAACAGAATAGTCATTCCACAAAGTCTAAAAGAAAGATGTCTAAACTACTACACGAAAATCATACGGGAATTGTTCGAATTAAGATGGTTGGTAGATCATATTTATGGCGGCTTAATATCGATAAAGATATAGAAGCCTATAGTAGTCAATGTTTCATATGCCAATCTACACAAAATATTCCTAAAGAAAAAATTATATCTTCATGGGAATCTCCAAATTATCCTTTCGAGAGAGTGCATTTAGATTTTTTTAAATTCGATTGTAAGAACTTTTTAATCTTTGTGGATACGTACAGTCATTATTGTGAAGTTGTAGTAATGAATAGAACCACTGCTCAGGAAGTTATTCAGGAGCTTCGGAATTTTTTTTCTATATTTGGCTTACCAAGTATGATTGTGTCGGATAACGGTCCACCTTATAGTTCCTATGAATTCAGAAATTTTGCGGAAAAACACGGAATTGAAGTGAAGAATTCTCCACCGTATCATCCTAAATCAAATGGTTCGGCGGAAAGATATGTCCAAACTGTTAAAACCGCATAAAAAAATTATTTTTTGCAAAATTCACATCTGAACATTGGTCAACGAATCGATAAGTTTTTACTACATCAGAGAAACACACCAAATGCAGTAAGCGCTCAAACACCCGCGGAAATGATTTTTACTTATCGGCCTAAGATATTATTAGACCTGATTAATAAAAAAGGAGTTCAAATTTCAAATAATAATTCAATTATTAATCTAGGACAAAATGTAAAATTACGAAAAAGTTTTATATTATGTAAAACTAATGAATTTAATTTAAAAGTTAAAGAATTTAGTCCAGGTGATAAAATATTATATAAAAGTCATTTTCAAAATTATCTAAAGTGGATGCCGGGTAGAGTATTAAAAAGAATCAGTAAATTTACATATCTAATTATGGACAAAATTCTGTCCAATTTGGTCATCTGAACGCGATTCGAATATCAAAATTGGAGGACAAACATCATCCAACTACCACAATTGTGCCAATTGTAGATAAAACCCCAATGGAAAACACTAAAGATATTTTTGAAAATATTGGAAACGAGCCAAAAACTAAAAGGAGAAGATCTTCAAGTGATACGGAATTATTAAGTCCCTCTTTAAGAAGATCAAAGAGAGTAAGAAAAGTTCCATCTCGCTTGAACTGATTCGAACGAATGAGTATCGAATTTTTATGGTACTTATTAATTATAAGATTCTTTTTATATAAATTTTATATTTTTGAATTCTGTTGTTTAAAAAGAGGAAAATGAAATGTATTAATTAATAACAGACAGTTCAAAATCCAATTTATTATGAATAATAATTTAAGAACTGAGGATGACGTAAGTCGAAATCGATATTCTATAAAATAAAAAATAAAATCCAAATTGTTACTATAAGGAAGTTTATATTATTATTAATAAAATAAAATTAAAAATAAACAGTAAAAAATATATTTTTAAATATTGCATTTTAATTCAAAAGTGACAAAAGCACACAAACAGTGAATAATATGGAAAACCATAATAACACATAAAATTCATCAGATTGAAAAAATGTTAAAAAATTATGAAATAGGTGTTCACATTAAATTTGAACACCAATTGGAAAATTGGCGTAATGAACTTGGTATTACGATTCAAATGCCCTACCAACACTTTTTTTCAATTAATGACCTTGACAAAAGACCATTGTCACTAAAAACATTACGATCCTCACCATATTCAACTTCAGTGTGTAAATCAATTACTAGTACTCAAGAAAGTTTTGATGTCACCCATATTTCTTTAGACCACATTTTAGAGGGAAACTCAAAAGGCGAAAAGCTAATGGCGTATAATGGCGGATACAAAATAAATAAAAAGTTCGATGAACGCTGCTGTTCTGTATTGATAACAACTATCGCTCAGTATTTTGAAAATAATTGCAAATGGCACTATCATCGTCACACAGATTAGAGAATGAAATTTTAGCCAGATTTTCTTCCGAGATAATGGATTTTTACCCTTTAGGTAAGCGTGGTAGAATTTAGAATAAATTTTTCAACATGAAAACAATCACACGAAGTATGGCTAAAGTCTTAAAAGAAAAAGAAAGCACGCCGAAAATAAGGTCTCCAAAGAAATTGTAAGTAAAAATAAGTAACAAACAACAATAAATTAACAACAAATTTTTATTTTGTACCAGAAACAAATGCTGACTTGATTATAAAATCACTTAAGTATGATAATTTGTCATGTGCTGAGTTCGATAGTTGTTGGCACGCATGCACCAAATACATACTGAACGATGTATCACATGCTTCTTCTTTAAACGAGGTTTTCGAAAAATGGCCTTTTTATAAGCTTGCCGCAGGGTATCGCTTGGGTATTTAAATTAAATTTATTTTATAGATCTACCAAGATTTTCGAAGCATGTTTCCATCTAGTTTATCAATTTTAGATGAATAGGAAACTGTTTACACTATCCTTTTAAATTTTTCTAGTTCGGAATTTAAAATTAAAGAAAAAAATATTAAAATGGTGCTTCAAAAACTAAAACTATCAAATATTTCTAGCCATAGGCATATGTTTTGTTCAAACAACTTGTTGCTTCAATATTCTCAGTTTAAGGAGTAACTTCATTTACCTCCTGTTTATTTTCAGAAGAATCATCAGCGGCCTTTCTATGGTGTCTTCATGGGTACCTTACTCCAACCCATAAAACTATTCGAATGAATAACGCTGGAAAAAAAAGATACGATAAAGTATACAATTAAGACCTCGGAAGACTCATTTTTATTTATAGAATCTCATCTTGACTATATTAAAGAAAGGATGAAAATAATACAGCCATTTATTTTACCGACTGGAAATGATATTCATAGCATTGAAAAATGTTTTGTTTATTTTGATGGTGTAAAATTTATAATTCCGAAATTTTTGCGTCGCAATATTTTTTCAAGTGTTTATCCCTACTGTAGCCTATAATCATAGACCTATTTCCATGGCAAAAGTTTTCAACTAACATATGAAAGATTTCATTGGCTTTTGGAGTACATTGGAAAAAGGTTTGGGGGTCCACCATACAACAGGTGGGTTTTTTCATCATGTTTTTCATGTTGGTTAGGAGCATACAACTTTCGTTCTTCAATGAATTTTGATGACACTTTAGAAAAAGATGCAAACTTGTATGGCAAGGAACTGAATAGTTTTTGAGCGATAGTGAACAAAGTGGTGAGGACCCCCGAGCACCTGTTTTTTATAAAGCTCAATAGCATCTGTACCTGTTAATCAAATTAGATGAAACTTGGTACATAAGCATGCAATATGGTTCAGAACAGTCCCATCCCATCCCATATTTTGGCTTACCACTTCCGGTAAAATTTTATTTTACTTTTTATCGCACAAACGGAATTTATGTTTGTTGGGATACTACAGCTTTCCTTAATGTTTATTTAATTAGAACTACGCGAAATCTATAACATTAGCTACCTATTAATTGAAGAATTTTAATTAGCTCATTTTGAATCCAGAATATTTTGTTTCCAGAGCTGTGGTGAAGTTAGTCTATGCATAAACGTCGCTATATATTTAGTAGTTTTTTTGATGCAGTGCTTCCATTATTTCGTTACATTTTTAGGGTTCGCGTTTTTATAACGAAACCTATTGGTGAGAGTTAAACGAGTTTTTCACATTATATCGATTATGTATCTCGTTAACTATAAATGCTATGGATCTGAAATTTAAGGTGCGTATAAAACTAATCTGTCCACATAAAATGAAGAATAAAAATATAACTAAAGTTGTTTTCGTTTGGTTTACAGGGGTACGATGCGAGACCTATGAGAAAATACAATTTTTTATAGATTCAAGTAGGACATCATTTGAACGGGCTTCATTTCCTGAAAAATTTATTTTGGAATTTTACAACTCACCATTTTTTGTATGATTTTACATAATGACGTTTTCTTCATGTTTTCTTACCTCGATTAGTTCCAAACTTATAACTGATCGAAAATCTTCAAATGTATTTGGAATGATAGAAAAATTAGTAAGTTTTTAATAAAACACATATAAAACTGTCACATACTCATAATTATATTTATTAAGAGGGTGAAAATGAGAAGGGGTAAGAGGGTTTTTTTTAACTCAGTGAGGGGAGTGTCATTTGAAAGAGCACCTAATTTAGAACACATTGCAATTTCTTTAGAATTTTGCGGTGCACAGTTTTTAAGTTTTTGTCAAAAAAGTGCAACTTTTAGACCGTTTCTTCCCCCCCCCCCCCCCCCCTCCTACGTTTCGACACTGATTGACAGAAAAATTTGTAAAAATTTACAGAGCCAAAACTCCTGGTAAATTTTGAATGCAAATCATAGCGAAGTCTCAAATAATAATATTTTTGTGTGTTTAGGGGATAGGTGTGTGGAGGGTTGGGGTGTCATTTGAAAGAGCACCTAATTTATGAAACATTACAATTTTTGTAGAATTTAGCAAGTTTTTATGTTATTGTAAAAAAAATATTTTTAGTATGTAGCTACACATTAAATATATGTAAAAGTATGTAGCTACATACTAAAAATATGAGAAGCCACCCCCCCCCTAAATTTCGACGTTTGATTGACCAAAAAGGAATAAAATCTATTTTTTTTTTCCAAGTATCCGTTGTACGTATTTTTGTTTGTTTTGCTTTATTTTAGTTAGTTTCCGTCTTGTGTCGTTGTTTAATAAGAAAGATTTTAAAAATTTGTATGATTAATTGAGTCATAATTTTAGATAATGATTTCATGTTTTTGGATTTTATTATTTTTATATAACTTATTAATGAAAATTTTTTAATCTGTTGCTAATGAATTTAATTATGACGTTAAAAAAATTATTTATTGTCATTATTTTCTGAGCGAATTTATTTAAAATAAAAATATGACAAATCAAATTGTTATTATTTATTTTATTCTTATTTTAATTGATTAATTAATTGTTTTTACTATATTTTATTTCTATCTCATATTCGTTTCAATACATACTCGAGAATACACGTTTCTCTTCTTTTAATAAAACCGGTAAAAAACATAAACCGCATTCGTTTTAGTTGAAACCACTGCATTATCTGTTGTAAATATAAATACTCTAAGGATTTGTTGTTGTTTATTCAGTAGACTCGGTTAATTGTTCAGTCATATCGGACGCACTTATTTTCTTACACATTTTAAGCAAAAAAACCACAAGAACAAAAAACGCAACTTTTTATATAATGTGTTTGTCCACGCCTACTGAAAACAAAAAATTAAAAATATTTATTTTTATCTGTATTTTAAAGTAAAACAAAAGTTTATTTTAAAGTTTGATTTTGAAAAAACGAAAAAAATATTAAAAAAAAAATTCAATAGATTATTGACTGCTTAGTTTTTAAGTTATTTTCATAAAAGTGAATTATTTTTTAAAGCCTTCTTGAAATTTCAAACATTACAAAAGAAAAGATTGATTGAAAACTATAGCAGTAGGCTAATAATTATAAATGTTATTTAGAGGGGATTGAAAGGACATTTTGAATAATAATTATTTTTGACCTTGGCAGGTGGGGTTTCATAAGAAAGGTGAACTAACTTATTACGTGGTCTAATCCAAAACAATTTTTTTTTGTAGTTTCCGAAATCATAGTTTTCGACTTATTTTCAAAAATGTGAAATTTTTTCCTGACGCCCCCCCTAACTGACGCCCCCCCTAACTTCCAACCTTACAAAAGAAAAAAATTCACGGTTACATGAAATGTTTTAAAGATTGAATGAAAAACAATGCGGGCGGCTCATCATGTCATTTAAAGAGGGATGGGCGTAGAAAGTTTGAAAAATATTATTTTTGACCTTGAAGGGTGAGCTGTCATATTTCCATTCCAAAATAATTTCTTTGTAATTTTCGAAGGCAACGTTTTGGATTTATTTCAAGAATTGTTTTTTTTTAGAAGAACTATTCTCATTGAATATTATATAAACGGAACCCAGGGCGAGCGAGTTATATATGTACCTTTATATATATACCCTTACCTTTCATGGTATTTGTGTCAATCAATTATAAGTAGTCGAACGTTTGCTACATTCTATCGTAATCGATAAGTTTATGTTATCAAATCGTTATCAAACAATTGTTTACCTATTATTACGTGATATATTTGTATGTGAATACGTGACAGATCGTATTCGGTTATGTTCTAATAATATGTTTAAACGACAGACTTTTTACAGTTACCAAATCATAATATGTAACTATGTTTTATTTTAAAAATCAAAAATCGTTTCTTCGTTTTTTAGTTCATTATAATAAATGTTCGTATACTGCTTTAAAATCGGATAGCTCTCGTTAAATCAGTTAATATATATTTATTTCGGAGGTTATTATTATCATTCTTTTGTATTTTATAAAATCGGGATAGTGGAATATTTTATTAAATTACTTTTGGTTTTGTTCAAATTTCAACCAACATTTCATGGTTATCAAACCGTGAAGCCTGTTGCACATCAAATTGTTTGTCGGATATATGTATATATATATATATATATATATATATATATATATATATATATATATATATATATATATATATATATATATATATATATATATATATATATATATATATATATATATATATATATATATATATATATATATATATATATATATATATATATATATATATATATATATATATATATATATATATATATATATATATATATATATATATATATATATATATATATATATATATATATATATATATATATATGTATATATATATATATATATATATATATATATATATATATATATATATATATATATATATATATATACATATATATATATATATATATATATATATATATATATATATATATATATATATATATATATATATATATATATATATATATATATATATATATATATATATATATATATATATATATATATATATATATATATATATATATATATATATATGTATATATATACACCTATCCCCCGCTTTACACGGTAGATACGTTCCTGATAAAAACGTGTTAATCGAAAATATAAATTTTGTATGGAAAACCGTGTTAAACGAAAAACGTGGGTTTTTGGTCATTTCTTGCAACAAACAGATTCGGTAAAACATAAAAGTACCACTTTAATCACATAAGATATCGACATAATAGTTAACTTCATTTTCAAAACGAAACATGTAACATAACCAATAAGAAATTCACAGAAAAATAAAAGTAATTATGCATGCACAATGCACATACTAGCATGTTGACCTAAATCAAACCTAACTTAACTTGATTCAGTTCGGTGCGACTTGGAAGTTAAATTTGTAATTAATAATTGTGCTTTCTTTTTACCTAAACTTTGCAAACATCATCATATTGACTTAAAAATTCGTTGACAGTTCGCAGAAATCGGAGAGCTAGTTCAATATTCGGATCATGTTGTTGAAAGTAGTTGCATTATTTATTATCTTCTGGTATAATGATTGCAATAAAGAAGTTTTAATTTTGGGTAGAAATACAATTTATCCATTTGTAAGCTGTAAATTTTGAGGGTGACATGGAGCATTGTCCAGTAAAAGAAGAATCTTAAGGATTATTTTGATTAAATACTATTTTACTTGTGGTACGCAAGAGTTATGAGTCAAATCAATGAACAATGTAGCTTTAACCCAAGCTTTTGTATTGGCATTCCAATAAATGGAAAGAGTTGTTTATTCCTTTTTACTTGAACGCTTTGCCACCTAAGCCTAATCGCTCTTTAGTATTGAAAACCTGATCAGCAGCCAAATTCTGTAATTGTGACGCGGTGAAGTGATAAGTTTTTGAATGAACAGAAACGATGGAATTTTTAACGCTTCACCGCTTCACAGTTATAAAATTTGGCTGCAGGACAGTAAGATGTACCGCAATTAATTTCAGTCAATTTTAGTGGGTACATACTGTTGTGCGCTTTTCAATTTTAAATTTTTGCAAAAAATGCCCGTGTATAAATATTTCGAACCAACCATGACTTGCAATAAAACTGAAAAGCCATATCATTAATTTATTTTCCATTGTTTTTATTTTTTTTAAATAAAATGTGTTGTGTAGTAGGAATTACAATATGTGTCAAAACAACAAATAAAAACTTTTAACATCACGGTCACCGCAACAACATGCGTTCAACGATGTTGATGGACGCTAATTTTTATTGTTTGTGTTCTTTAAATTTTTTTGAGTTGATAACTAAACAATAAATCCAATCATTTAATAAAATATGACAGACCCAATATTTCATTAGGATAGAATAAGATCTCACTGCTATTGCCAGTGTTGTATAATATCTCACGTTAACTCGTATGTCAACAGATATAATTATTTACTTACAAATTAACTATGATCATTGATACACCTACGCATTTTGTATCTAGCTAATAACGATCTATTGCTTAAAATCAACTGATTTGCATAGAGAATCTCTTACATCCCTTTGCTGAATACATCAACATGTTATTTCAAAATTTTGCTTTGAACACTCGCAGGCGTTTTTTGTTACAAGTTTCTTGCTTTCTTGTTTTAATTAAAACCTGTATGTTTATGATCATAAGTGGTATACTGGTATACCAGAAGGTTTAATTAAAATAAAGTAGATATAAGTGCGTGTAATACCAAAATTTGTCTTTTTTTTAATTTTTTTTTTTTTGGAAATTTTGATTTCAAAAACCGTGTAAAGTCGAAAACGTGTTAAGTGAGTGCCGTGTAAAGCGGGGGATAGGTGTATATATATATATATATATATATTAGGGTGGCCCTTAGATTACACTAGATTTTTTTTTTCATTGTACAGTTTGCGGCACCCTCCCATTTCGTGTGAATACTCATAAAAATATTATTTGCAAAATCTGATATCAATCGGTCAATTCTAAGACGTGCCTCCGACCACTTAAAGTTGAGAAATTTTGTTCTGGACCCTAAAAAAAATTTTTTTTTTTGTGCGACACCGTCTCATTTCGTGTCAGTACCCATAAAAAAATTATGTGTAAAAATTTAAATCAATCGTTCAACTCTAAGGGGTGCCCCCGGCCACTTGGAGTTGAGAGGTTTAGTTGTGGCCATGACAAAGAAAAATTTAAATTTTTGTACGACACCCTCCCATTTGGTGTCAATACCCATAAAAATATTATGTGTAAAATTTGAAATCAATTGGTCAACTCTAAGGGGTGTCCCCGGCCACATAGAGTTGAGAAGTTTTGTTGTGGCCATTATAAAGAAAAATTTGAATTTTCTGTGCCACACCCTCCGATTTGGTGTCGATACCCATAAACATTCTATGTGTAAAATTTGAAATCCATCAGTCAACTCTAAGGGGTTCCCCCGGCCACTTAAAGTTGAAAGGTTTGGTTGTGGCTATTACAAAAAAAATTTTAATTTTTTGTACGACACCCTTCCATTTGGTGTCGATACCCATAAAAATATTATTTATAAAATTTGAAATCAATCGGTCAACTCTAAGGGGTGCCTCCGGCCACTTAAAGTTGAGGGGTTTTGTTGTGGCCATTATAAAGAAAAATTTAAGTTTTTTGTACGACACCCTCCAATTTGATGTCGATACCCATAAAAATATTATGTTTAAAATTAGAAATCCATCGGTCAACTCTAAGGGTTGCCCCTGGCCACTTAAAGTTGAGAGGTTTGGTAGTGGCCATTACAAAGAAAAATTTAAATTTTTTGTACGACACCCTTCCATTTGGTGTCGATAGCCATAAAAATATTATTTGTAAAATTTGAAATCAATCGGTCAACTCTAAGGGGTGCCTCCGGCCACTTAAAGTTGAGGGGTTTTGTTGTGGCCACTATAAAGAAAATTTTAAATTTTTTGTACGACACCCTCCCATTTCATGTCAATACCCGTAAAAATATTATGTGCAAAATTTGAAATCAATCGGTCATTTCTAAGACGTGCCTCCGGCCACTCAAAGTTGAGAAATTTTGTTCTGGACCTTAAAAAAAAATTTTTTTTATTTTTTGTGCGACACCTTCCCATTTCTTGTCAATATGGGTATTGAAAAAATTATGTGTAAAATTTGAAATCAATCGTTCAACTCTAAGGCGTGCCCCCGGCCACTTAAGCTTGAAAGGTTTTGTTCTGGCCATTACAAAGAAAAATTCAAATTTTTTGTACGACACCTCCATATTGCGTGTGAATACCCTTGAAAATGTTAGTTGCAAAATTTGAAATCAATCGTTCAACTCTAAGGCGTGCTCCCGGCCACTTAAACTTGAAAGGTTTTGTTCTGGCCATTAAGTGGCCGGAGGCACGTCTCAGAATTGACCAATTGATTTCAAATTTTGCACATAATATTTTTACGGGTATTGACATGAAATGGGAGGGTGTCGTACAAAAAATTTAAATTTTTCTTTATAGTGGCCACAACAAAACCCCTCAACTTTAAGTGGCCGGAGGCACCCCTTAGAGTTGACCGATTGATTTCAAATTATACAAATAATATTTTTATGGGTATCGACACCAAATGGAAGGGTGTCGTACAAAAAATTCAAATTTTTCTTTGTAATAGCCACAACCAAACCTCTCAAATTTAAGTGGCCAGGGGCACCCCTTAGAGTTGACCGATGGATTTCTAATGTTAAACATAATATTTTTATGGGTATCGACATCAAATTGGAGGGTGTCGTACAAAAAATTTAATTTTTTCTTTATAACGGCCACAACAAAACCCCTCAACTTTAAGGTGCCGGAGGCACCCCTTAGAGTTGACCAATTGATTTCAAATCTTACAAATAACATTTTTATGGGTATCGACACCAAATGGAAGGGTGTCGTACAAAAAATTTAAATTTTTCTTTGTAATAGCCACAACCAAACCTTTCAACTTTAAGTGGCCGGGGGAACCCCTTAGAGTTGACCGATGGATTTCAAATTTTGCACATAGAATTTTTATGGGTATCGACACCAAATCGGAGGGTGTCGTACAAAAAATTTAAATTTTTTTTTATAATGGCCACATCAAAACCTCTCAACTCCAAGTGGTCGGGGGCACCCCTTAGAGTTGACCGATTGATTTCAAATTTTATAAATAATATTTTTATGGGTTTCGACACCAAATGAGAGGGTGCCGTAAAAAAAATTTAAATTTTTCTTTGTCATGGCCACAACCAAACCTCTTAACTTTAAGTGGCCGGGGGCACCCTTTAGAGTAGAACGATTGATTTCTAATTTTACACATAATTTCTTTATGGGTATTGACACGAAATGAGACGGTGTCGCCCAAAAAAAAAAAATTTTTTTTAGGGTCCAGAACAAAATTTCTCAACTTTAAGTGGTCGGAGGCACGTCTTAGAATTGACCGATTGATATCAGATTTTGCAAATAATATTTTTAGGGGTGTTCACACGAAATGTAAGGGTGCCGTACAAAAAATAAAAATTTTTGTTTTTAAGGGCCACCCTAATATATATATATATATATATATATATATATATATATATATATATATATATATATATATATATATATATATATATATATATATATATATATATATATATATATATATATATATATCTATATATATATATATATATATATATATATATATATATATATATATATATATATATATATATATATATATATATATATATATATATATATATATATATATATATATATATATATATATATATATATAAATATATATATATATATATATATATATATATATATATATATATATATATATATATATATATATTTATATATATATATATATATATATATATATATATATATATATATATATATATATATATATATATATATATATATATATATATATATATATATATATATATATATATATATATATATATATATATATATACATATATATATATATATATATATATATATATATATATATATATATATATATATATATATATATATATATATATATATATATATATATATATATATATATATATATATATATATATATATATATATATATATATATATATATATATATATATATATATATATATATATATTAGGGTGGCCCTTAAAAACAAAAATTTTTATTTTTTGTACGGCACCCTCGCATTTCGTGTGAACGCCCCTAAAAATATTATTTGCAAAATCTGATATCAATCGGTCAATTATAAGACGTGCCTCCGATATATATATATATATATATATATATATATATATATATATATATATATATATATATATATATATATATATATATATATATATATATATATATATATACATATATATATATAAATATATATATATATATATATATATATATATATATATATATATATATATATATAAATTGAATTATATATATATATATATATATATATATATATATATATATATATATATATATATATATATATATATATATATATATATATATATATATATATATATATATATATATATATATATAAATATATATATATATATATATATATATATATATATATATATATATTAGGGTGCTTTTTTTTTGGGCGACAATTCTTTTTTTCTGGTGCCCCATCAAAATTTTGTTGGAAATACCCAAGAAAACGTCCTCCTAAAATATGAGCCCTCAAAATTATTGTTTAGCACTCGGCCTTTGCGTTTGAATATTTTCCATACAAAATACATGTAAACTTTAGTGTTTTTTAAAAAAAAAACTACAGCTCAGCGGCATTTTATACTATTTCAAAATGGAAAAAAGCAACTAACTCAGGATTAAATTATCTACAAAAATGCTTATGGAGGTGTAACTGTAACTTACACCGGTGACACAGTACAGATCACAAAAGTAAATTTTATATGAATTTCTTGTTCTTTTGTTTTTATTTCATAAATGGCTAAAGCTACAGGAAAAATGTCAACAACAAAGTTGTAGTTAATTAAGTTTCCTACAATAAACTCATAACAACCGAATTTCTATGATTGATATTTCTCGAGATAATAAGGTTTTATTAAAATGGATGTTTTAAGAGATTTTCGTTATCAATTTATGAAGACCACAAGTTATTAAACAATAAATGTTTATTATCTCGAGAAATATCAATCATAGAGATTCGGTTATTATCAGTTTTTTGTAGGAAACTTAATTAACTAAAACTTTGTGATAGACATTTTTCCTGTAGCTTTAGCCATTTATGAAATAAAAACAAAAGAACAAGAAATACATATAAAATTTACTTTTGTGATCTGTACTGTGTCACCGGTGTAAGTTACAGTTACACCTCCATAAGCATTTTTGTAGATAATTTAATCCTGAGCTAGTTGCTTTTTTCCATTTTGAAATAGTATAAAATGCCGCTGAGCTGTAGTTTTTTTTTTAAAAAACACTAAAGTTTACATGTATTTTGTATGGAAAATATTCAAACGCAAAGGCCGAGTGCTAAACAATAATTTTAAGGGCTCATATTTTAGGAGGACGTTTTCTTGGGTATTTCCAACAAAATTTCGGTGGGGCACCAGAAAAAAAGAATTGTCGCCCAAAAAAAAAGCACCCTAATATATATATATATATTTATATATATAAATATATTTGTATATATATATATATATATATATATATATATACATATATATATATATATATATATATATATATATATATATATATATATATATATATATATATATATATATATATATATATAAATGTATATATAAATATATATATATATATATATATATATATATATATATATATATATATATATATATATATATATATATATATATATATAAATATATATATATATATATATATATATATATATATATATATATATATATATATATATATATATATATATATATATATATATATATATAGATATATATATATATATATATATATATATATATATATATATATATATATATATATATATATATATATATATATATATAATATGTATTTATATATATATATATATATATATATATATATATATATATATATATATATATATATATATATATATATATATATTATAACCAAAATAGTAAAGATTATTTTAAGCACTTTTTCACTTTTTAAAATGTTAATCAAGTTCATTTATCTAAATCAGAAAGCTTTTTTATTTAAATTTAAATTTTTAGATATTTTTTAAATAAAAATTTAAATGTGTCTAACGTAACATTTTTTATACCATTAAATTAACACCTAAATTATGAACCGAAATTCTCTAGATTTTGAAAATGTAAGTAAAATTTATTGATAAGTTTCTTTAATGTAATTAATGTGTTTTTTAAAAAAGCCAATAACCTTTTAAAAAATATGTTAGTTTTTCTTAAATTGACGCTTTGATTAAAATGATTTGTGACTAACGTAACGTGACTAACGTAACACAAAAGAATTCATGTATTTAGAATGCTTACCTCATTTATTTGGAAAGCAAAGCACTCCAATTCAGATATTCCAAACTTGAGCTTTCAGAAAATAAAAAGCCTAAAACAATTCAGTTTATTATATTTGTGCTATGTTAAATTCTTTTTAGATATATTTTATCTCGTATATTAAGCCTTTTTCACAACCATGCGCTTAATTGCATTTTAAACAAAATAAGTAGATTTTAATTAATTGCATTTTAAACAAAATAAGCAATTTTCACAGTTGTTGACATACATTATAGTAAAATATATGAAAAATAAAATGATATACACAGTTACAGTTTTGTGAAGAAAAAAAATTAGCTTGAAGGTTGACTTGAAAATGGAATGACTAAATCAAATCAAATTTTGGCGATTATAACCACTAAAGGACTAGTTTTTTCTTTATACTTTATTAGGACGGTTTTAAAGTAGACTAAATTTGCTACAATATGATACTAGAACTGTCTCTGTAGACCCAATAGCTTCCGAGATTAAGCCTCAAAAATCGAAAAAAATCATTATTTTTTCAAATTTTGGCGATTATGGCTCTAAAGAACTAGTTTTTAAAAAAAAAGTAGACTAAATTTGCTACAATATGATACTAGAATTGTCTCTGTAGACCCAATAGTTTCCAAGATTGAGCCTTTCAAAGTTTATCATTTTTTTCGCAATATTTTGCAATATTTTAGACATTATTTTAGTCACTCGAAAATTGATTCAGAACGACAGAATTGCAAAAAATTGCGGATTCCGAAAAAAATGATAAACTTTGAACTGCTTAATCTCAGAAACTATTGGGTCTACAGAGGCCGTTCTAGTATCATATTGTAGCAAATTTAGTCTACTTTAAAACCGTCCCAAGAAAGTATAAAGAAAAAACTAGTCCTTTAGGGTTATAATCGCCAAAATTTGAAAAAATAACGATTTTTTTTGCGGTTTTAGGTTTTATATAAGGTTGAGGTTTTAAAGTTTAAAATCATTTTTCGGACACGATTTTTTTTTTTTTTTAAATTTAGTTTAAAATATGCCCTTTCAAATAATTTTTATCGCGTGATGGAAGTAGTATCGATGTGAGCGCTAGAAGATGCTGAAAGTTAAAAACCACTCAAAAACCAGTTTTCACGCTATATCTTGTGCTGTAAAATGAAAATGAAAATTCAAAGAATGTATTATAAGAGAATCATAGTAATTAAATCAAAATTCAGGGTCAAGTTATTAAAATTCAAACCTATATGGCATGGCGGCTAATACTTTTGAAATTGATGATTTTTGAAAATCGAAAAATTTATTCGTAGTTTCCGTAAAATTTTAAATCAAAGTTGTTATGTACAAAATTTACCTACATGGAGCTATTTCCAAGGAAAAAAATCATAAAGTTTGAAAACGTGAAAACCTTGTTTTTATTATATTCAGCGCCCTCTAGCGCTCACATCGATACTACTTCCATCATGCGATAAAAATTATTTGAAAGTTTAAAAGTGCATACATATTTCAAGCTAAATTAAAAAAAAAATTTAAAAAAAAACATGTCATACAATCCTAAAAAATGATTTTAAACTTTAGAACCTCAAAATAAGGGAGAAAACTACCCTCAAAAATTTTTTTAATATATTTATCGTTTTCTACGGAAAAAATTTTAACGAACTAAAATATTTCTAAAAAATTGCACACGCGTTAAACTGTCCCACTCCTAAATTTCACTCCAATTAACATTTGAAATTATAACAACAAAAAAAAGTTTTTATTTTTATTTAGAAAAATTCCTACACCAGTGAATTTTTTCTATTGTCGTGTTCGTAGATAATGGCATAGACAGAAAAAATTCACATTTTCGAAAATAAATCGAAAACTGTGATGTTGAAAATTACAAAAGAAACTGTTTTGCTAAAACAAAATTACCTTGCAAATGACACCCCACTTAACATGATCAAAAATAATTTGTTTCAAAATTTCTACTCCAATGAACATTTGAAATTATACCAACCAAAAACCAAATTTTGGTTTTGATTTAGCAAAATTCCTACACTCGAGAATTTTTTGTTTTGTAATGTTCCAAGTTAAGAGGGAGTTTTGCTTGAAATATTCGATTTTTTACGATTTTTCTAAACCAAACTCGATTCCTTAAAAAAAACTTTTGTCTTACTATCTCCTTATCTATGACCATAAAATAGAGATAACAACAAATATTTGAAATTTTTGTTTTGTTGTTTTTAAACACATTTAATAACAGTAAAATTTTTCAAATTGCTAGCATTTATAGTTTGTGAGTAAATCGATTATGTAGAAATTCGAATGGACACCGAAGTCTCACTAATAGAATTCATGGTGTAACGTCAATGAATTCTCATAAATAGTACTAAAACCAATTTCTATTCTTTTCTCCGTTTAGTTAAAATCTATTTCAATCATCTTATATTAGATTATTAGATTTCGCTAACGCATGGTCGGGCAATTGCTACTGTATCCATGATGTCCCTGGATAACAGTTATCTCACCGTCTATTAAATAGTGTTTATGCTACATTCAACAAGCACCCATATCTGCACAATCGAGTCGACCATGAACTCAAATTGCTGAACTGTAGTAATTTTTGATTTAGCGTATGGTTTTTGTTGTGACACATTAAAAACAAAAATAAAACAAAAATAAAACTTAAAAAAGATAGATTTTCATATGAAATCTACATAAAACAAAACATGAATAATACACATTAAATGAGCTTACAATCAATATGATTGCGCGTCTTTTAGTTAAAAATTAAAAAGTAAAATATTAAAATATTTAAACGTTGGGCAGTATATTTGAACATTAGATATTTATATCGAGTGAGTCTATCCATGCTACTACATTGGGAGTTGCCAATTGGATGTCTGAGATGTCGCCATTGTATGGTCGAAGTGGGCATATTGTTGCAATGTGTTTTATGGTTTGTTGTGGAGCTCCGCAGTCACATTGAGGGGACTCTGAGATTCCCCAATCAGCACAACGTCCATGATTCGTTCTTATTCGGTTTAGAGTGGTCCAGGTATGACATGGCAGATCGAAACCAGGTTAGGCAGAAGTCGGGTTAGTAATAGAAACGCCAGAAGTGTTGTAATCATTCCATGAGTTGTCCCAGGCATCCAAGATATTAAAATTAGTTGCCAGCAGGTTGCTGGCAGTTTTATGTGGAGGCTTTCTTGACTTCAATCGACAACTAGTGTGGTCATCGTAATATTCGTGCAAGGGTAACGTGATGTTGTTGGTTACCTTTTTATGCTCACGCATGAGTGCATACGAGCGTCTGAGTGCAGGTGGAGCGATATTGCTTAACACAGGGAGCCAAGGTAAAGAGGTGGACCTGATAGCACCACTTATAGTACGCATCGCGGCTACTGCAGTAATTGAAACAATCAATATGCATTCGTGTTTTAGGTTATTTTTGATTTAAATTTACGTTCTGTTGTATTACTATATTTTTAGTTTTACTATATTCCAGACGAAAAACAAAGTTCGATGGTTTTTAATTTTTCCATAAGCATACCACTTTAAAAAAAACGAACAAGAACGTAAAAAAGAAAACTCAACTTTTAAATCAATTGTATTTTCATTGAAAAATAAAAATAAA
The DNA here is from genome assembly GCA_963693315.1 of Diogma glabrata. Classification (NCBI taxonomy): domain Eukaryota; kingdom Metazoa; phylum Arthropoda; class Insecta; order Diptera; family Cylindrotomidae; genus Diogma; species Diogma glabrata. The sequence goes on along the minus strand of OY856189.1, from coordinate 10,170,710 downwards.
ATATCATCAATACCAAATTTTAGGAAAGACCATGCAATCATTTCCGCTTAATATTATTTTTCAGTATGTATTTATTTTAAATCATAAACAAATTTATATAAAAACTATCGGTCGATTATTAAACCGACAAATTTGGCGGTTACTGACTTCAACCTGCAGTCTTAAAAAAGAAATTAACTTTAACAATAAAAAAAACATATTTCTCCGGAAGTTGTTTTAAATTAATTCTGTTATCCCATTAATACAGCTTTAAAGTTGTCTCAAAGGACAATGAAACTTAAATTAAAAAAAAAAATAAAGAAACGGAAAAGAAAATTAATGACAGACAAAAAATTATTGTTAGGAACAGTAATATGTAGCACGTGTTTTTTCCTTATTACTATACGTGTACACCTTATCAAAAAAGTTGATCAATTTAAAAAAACAGAAAAACACAGAAGTGAAGAGGGTGTTTTTAACATTAACAATCCCTTTTTAAAAAAACTGTTGATTTTCTTTAAGAAAGAACCTCAACCCTAACAAAATACATCAAACAGCTATATTTAATGACTTAACGTTTTCACCATATGACGGTTTCTGTTTTTTTATTAATATTTATATATTTCTTAAAGACATTATTGTACCTCAATTTGTCTTTTTTCTTGTTTTATATTTTTTAAATTATCATTTTTAATTCTTTGTTTGAAGAAAAACTTTGTTGCTTAGGATTCATGTTCAAAGAAACAAATAAATAATTATGTGAATATATTCAGATTTGTTTTTATTTGTTTCGGTAATAATTAAGATAAGCTTGATGTTATTTTTGTTTCACGCAGCAAGATGGAAATTTTCAAGAAAATATTTGAGAATCTGTATCGACAAATATTTGGGAATATGTATACAAACGACACCGGTTTTTAGTCGGGTTAAACCGGTTACTTTCTTTTCTAACTGTGCTGTTTCGTTCCTTTACTGCCAAATAAGGCAGGTTGCGTTTAAATTCACTAGTTGTCAAGTTTTATTGACAAAATAATAATATACTTTAACTCACCATTTCACAAGCAGAAATTAGTTAGGGAAAGCCTGAATACAGTCAGCGTGTGATCAGAGCCAGGTCTTTTCAGGCAAACCCTATACTGGCAATCTGATGGGGGCCTGTTCCGGGTCTGATTTAGAATACCCTTTTTGTGCTAACCTTATATGAATATATCCTACCCTGGTTTGGTTTTTCAGGGCTTGATACGAAATACCTTACTAGGGTTTACTCCATTTAATTGTTTCAGACCCCAATTAGAAATTATATGTGATTTACCTATTTAATAGGTTTTGCACAATTCCATTTTGCATTTAGTGTCTGAAAAAAGGTTGTTATCTTTGGGCAGGCCGCAAGGTCTGAGTTATTATCTGAACGAAATTTGCTTGACGGCAATCGAAAGGGTAAAATGTCAGCTGGAATTAACAACTGTGTTGCCTTTACCCATATTCAATATTAACAACAATTACAGCGGTTCAAAATACGGCGAAACTTCCTTAGTTGCAAAATTAAATTTCTCAACGAATTTTCAACTTAACAAGATGCGGTTTTAAAATTTGCAAAGTGCTTATAAAACCGAAGATTTTAAAAAATAGACCTCTTTAACATGATCTGGTACCGAGATGGCCCATTTTTTTTTAAATAACTTAATAATATTTTTAAACAAAAAGTTTATTATTATGTTGTTAAATTAACATTTATTGCATAAATCATGATTTTTTACCAAAAAAACAATTTTTACTACTCTGTCGGATCCCTGGAAACAACTTTTATTTTTTACATTATGAAAATATTTGTGTATTATATTGTTTTAAAATAAAATATTGATCAATTAATTTTTAATCAATAAGCTATTTAATACATTAATTACTATAGCATTTTAATAAGTAATTTATTATACATGATATATGTGTAATTATACATTACACATAAGTAGTTCATTACTTTTTCGTTAAAATTATTACAATAATGCTCAATTATACATCGCGTCGCTACGTATACAACTTCGTACGTCTGTTGTATACTATAGTACGTTTCCTTTTTTCATAGAGTATGTTATTAGCAGGAGTCAGAGTAGCCAATCGCGTGCTCGGTAGGTACAAATCCAGCATCTTTTCAACACAAAAACATCATTTTGGAGGGTAAGGTCCCGTTCCTGTCAATATATTTCATACAAAATCAAGGTCACAATCGGTGTTTTAAAAACAAAAAGGGTCATAACTCGGTCCCAAATCATGTTAAAGAGGTCTATTTTTTGTAAATCTTTGGGTTTCTAAGCACTTTACAAATTTTTCTTTCGACTGCCGTCAAGCAGATTGCAATCAGATAAAAACTCAGACCTTGCGGCCTGTCCAAAGTTAACAACTTTTTTTCAGACACTAAGTACAAAATGGAATTGTGCAAAAACAATTAAGCCAAATGAAGCGTTCCAAAGCATTATATTTTTTGTTGAGGTTTCAGCTACAAGATAGAGGGGTCAATGATATTATAATCAATTATTTGCAAATAACTAAATTCAATTGATAAATATCGTTTTTTAGACATTTTTTCGGAGTTTTTTGCAAAAATTTGCAACAAACAAATTTTTGTTTTCTTGTTTTTATTTAAGGTTATAGAAAAATATTTAAGGAACAAGAACGTTCCATGTCACCAGCATCCTAAAATGCACCATTTACGAGTTAAATCGTTTACAAGAAAGCAAAAAAAACATTTCCAGCCGAATTTGTTGAATAACTCCAGTCCCCAGGCTCCGAGCGAGTGGACTCGGCAGGTCCATTATGTGAGTACCCTCCCCAAGAGATTCTGACCCATAACCGACAACAACACGTAAGCCATATCTTTTTCCGTTATTCTACGGGCCTAAAACACTTATGTGTTTGACAGATGATTTCTTCATTGCAATATTGCAATGTTATTAAATATTTTTGTCTTATTAAATTTTATCATTAATATTATAAAACTGAAAACAAACAGGATGAGCATGTATCTACTTATAAAAATTTGCAAAACTATAGTAATTGCATAACTACCATTTTTCCAATTTACGAGTTTCAAAATAAAGGAAAAAAAATTTAATTTGAGATTATTTACAAAGATGATTTGATTGTTTATTGGTTTTCTTAGGTGTTTGCAATTAATTTGTTTGAAATGTAAAACGGGAGTAAAGTTAAGCTGATATTAGAGACATAATTTTGGAATAGAACAGAACTCAATCCTATCGACACGGGGTGCTACATTATCGACGGAGACCACTTTTCCTATACATTATTCTGCATATGTGTTTTGAGACCTGGTCATTAAAGAATCGCATACTAAATAATGTAATTGCATACTAAATAATGTACCGTAAAAGAAAACGGTTAATATGGTATATACAGGGTGAGTTTTTTAAAAAATGCCAGGCTTTTATCTCGAGAACCATGCTAAATGGGACAAAATAACCCTGGGTGATATTTGTTAAGCGTCCAGGGGGACGTCCAATGGTAATATTGAATGACCTTGAAACTCATAAGTATTGAAGATATATGCCAAAATAAGTTTTTTTTAAATTAGAACCTATACATTTAATATTTTTTTTTAATTAAGTAAATCAAACTACACACTTTTTGCATACAAAATTTTTTTGTAAAGTGTACGATTTTGTAGATATGATGAAAATTGATTTGCACTAAAGCAAACGTGTCTTCGCTAAGTTCTTCAGAAAAAAAATAAAATTTCGATAAATTAAAAAAAAACAAAGAAAACCATTCATTAATTTAAATATTATTGCATCGTGGTCTACTGCGTGAAATTGATTTTCGTTGTTTTTTTTTGATTTATTGAAATTTTATTTTTTTCCTGAAGAACTTAGCGAAGACACGTTTGCTTTAGTGCAAATCAATTTTCATCATATCTACGAAATCGTGCACTTTACAAAAAAATTTTGTATGCAAAAAGTGTGTAGTTTGATTTACTTAATTAAAAAAAAATATTAAATGTATAGGTTCTAATTTAAAAAAAACCTATTTTGGCATATATCTCCAATACTTATGAGTTTCAAGGTCATTCAATATTACCATTGGACGTCCCCCTCGACGCTTAACAAATATTACCCAGGGTTATTTTGTCCCATCTAGCATGGTTCTCGAGATAAAAGCCTGGCATTTTTTAAAAAACTCACCCTGTATACGAATATTCAAAGCTATAGAGTAATTGTGGTGATGGTATTCAATGCTCAACATATTGATTCGATTAAAAAAAAAAGAAATACAAACATATTGTTAAAATTTTATTTTACATAATAACTCAAAAATTTTAAAAAGTAGAATAGATCCTTTTTGAACCAATAGGACACATTTATAGGACACATTTATAAGTTATCACAATTTATAAATTAAAATTATATGGATAACCGGGTTAAAATGGTTTCTAAGTGATATATCGTTGAAAATATTGATGGTTTGTTTAAATTTTTAAAGTCGCGTGTCACCCCAAACCCGGGGCGAACCGCCCCCCCTCCCTAGCTACGCTTCTGCTAAACAATAAATCTTATCACATAACAAAATAGCTAGTGTCATATTTCTCTTAATCATGTGGCACACTGACTTATAATGTTTCATGCCCATTTACGCGCCCATTTTTAAGTTTTGATCTTCCTGCTTTTGACACATGAGTTAACGTGAGATATCGCATACTACTGGTAATGGCAATGAGATATGAGCTAAGGTGATATCTTAGTGGTGTATGTCATATTTTATAATAATGTGATTGGATTGGAAACTGTAGCTTCCCAACAGACATAAATATTGTTGTACGAGTAAAAAAAGTAAAAAAAAGGCCTTTTGCCGGAAATGGCAAGCTGGAAGTTGGAATGCAGAACTGTTACAAATCATAGTCTTATTATGTATACAAAGTTTAATCACAAACCATTATCAGAAACTGATGTTATTAAAGTTTCAAATAAACAGATGCTCTAAAGCCTCCTCCCCTTATCCCAATAACGTCCAAAAATACACTCAGAAAAAAAAGATAGCTTATTTAACGTAAAGTATATGTAAATTTAACTGAAAATGACGTACGAATTGAGCCAGCGGAGGCATAAGTAAACTAAACAAAATTGACTAAGTAAAATCTACTTAAAAGCATGTAAAACATTTTGCGCTGTTATGCTACTATTATGCTACCATCTTGTCTCACCAAAAAAATAAAAAAAAATTTAGTTTTTTTGCAATTATTAATTGTTTTTTTATCAATTCAGGGTGAGAGAATTTTATCCACGGCAATGATTAACGGCGGTTAAGAAGGGCCCTGTAAAGATAAAATGCAATTTATTATTAATATTTATTTTGGACTTAACCCGGATTCAATCCCCAGACCTCTGTGTGCAAGGCAGCAGCATTAACCATTCGTCTATCTAAATAATTATTTACATCAATTTATTTATGAATATTATGTTGATGGTTAAGTTTAGGACGTTCGAGGGTTCGATTCACAGACTGACCACTATTTATTTTTATTACATTTTTATTATTTTTTTAAAATAACATAAAAATGATTCCTTTTTATTCATAAAAATTCAATTTCACAGCATTTCAATTTATCGATACTGTAGTTATTTTAAAATTATATAGACCTAAACATTTCAAATTTATTCCGACAATAATAATAATGTAACTAAGGTAACACAGAAATAACAATTATATATATGTCAAATTCTTTTTGCCAAAACATTGTTCTGACATTTTTTGCTCTCAGATCAATTTATTATTTGACATTACGTGTTTTATTTGGTCAAAAAAAGTGAGTTTTCACCCTAAAAAGATTTTTTTGAATCTAGATTTTTAGGTATAGAGCAAAACATAAAATACAATAAAAAAAAAGAAATACATATATCTCTCAAAATTAGTAAACAAACAAAACGCCACGCCAAAACGTAAGAACATTTGCTGCATAAATTGACAGCTATACATATGTAAATTTTACTATTATTTTAAGTAAAATTTACGTTTTATATGACTTTAATACTCGAAGTCATACGTAATTTTCAAACTATGAAAACGTAAATTTAAAGATGCCTTAGTAAAAAGTACGTATCATATAAGCAATTTCCAGCATACTTAAGTTAATCTCTTTGGGTAAATAGTGGATTATATATACGCGTGTGTATAAGTATGTTTAGCACTATTTGCCATGTAAATTTAGCATTTTTCGACGGTTATGTTTTACAAAATTGTTAAGTAAATGTAACGACCATTAGGTAACTTTGTTTTCATCTTTCAAAATTTACTGTTTCAGTAGTAAATTTATTTTCAAAAATTTTACAATTCCAATTTTGCTTTATTAACGTGGCACAGGATAATATTACTTAAATTATCAATACTTTGCACTAGTAAATTTTAGAAAAACGTACGTTATGTTTACAATTTTGGAGTTACTATAGCGCATAAGTAACAAACGCATCGTTTTTTTTTCTGAGTGTAATCAGTTCTTTGTCATTCAAATCTCCATTATTTGTCAAAGTATGATCAAAATTGATTAATGCGAACGAAGTTTGTAAGCTCCAAACAAACTTTAAAAACAAAGTGTATAAAATCTGCAGTTCAATGGTGAACCGCCCGCCACTTTGATCAATGTGTTCCAAAATTTGATCATAATTTTTTCACACTAATTGAAACTTTTTCTATAATTTTCATCATAATCACTTCATTATTGTAAGCTGTATAAAGACACTGCGAAAGAAATTCAAAAAATTGTACGTAAAATTTTTTACAGGAAGTGGTAAACTGGAAGTTGGGGAGCAGAACTATTCTGAACCGTACTAAATGCTTATGTACCAAGTTTCATCGATTATCAGGTACAGATGTTATGGAGTTTTAAAAAACCAGATGCTCGGGGGAACCCCTCCTTCGGGGAACTCCAAATAGAGTTTATCCGCCAGCACTCCTGAGATATCAGGCACAAATACAAGAAATGTCTTCCTTCTCTTTAGATATCATGACTGTAGATGGCAATATCATATGCATATCCACAGACCACAATCGTAGGTTTCTCCTTAGTTTTTACATTAAGGATACTATTGTACTAGACATTCAACAACATTTGGGCCAAAACTGAACTGAAGCTTTGCGCCTGAAGTGTTATTTATCACGGTCCATCTTACAAAGTGAATGGTTAGTGGTTAGTATCAAGATTTAATAGTCTGGAACACACTTATCGCTTTGGAAGCTCGTAATTCTGGTCCAGTTAGCAGAGTTAAAGGCATTTTTCATATCGAGTGTTACAAGGCTTATAACGTTTTTTAACTCTCGTCAAATCAAAATTTAGTTCAAATTTTATTAAAATAAATTCTTCAAATTTTTTTAATGTTAAGTTGACTATCACAATTCTAAAATATGAAGAGGCTAAAATCTCAAAGCTCTGTTTGTTCAAATTGTTTTTAGTTTTGGGTATTCAATTAATGACTACCCAATGTATGTATTTAACAAAATTTATTCTCAAAGTACAAAAAAAAAATTATACAAAATCAAAACTTAAAACTTTTTCAAATTTCTAAAAATATTAGAAAAAATTATTACATAATCGTAAAATTGAAACTTATTTTCCAACTGTTCCTGTTATTTGAAAGTAAACTCTTCCCTAATAATTAAAATTTTTGTTAATAAACGACTTTTAATCTTCAACAACTTGTTATTTTCCAACTGTTCCTATAAGTTGGGAGGAGCTGAAACTGGTGAATGGTACATTTTTTCTCTAAATGCTATAACCCTAATTTTTAATTAGAGAAATTTCATTTTGTAATTTTATCTTAGAACCTAAATAAATAAACAACCATATTTCATGTTCAATTACATTTCATGTCCTACAAATAATTATTTTATTTTTTATTTTGCGGCGCTCCACAACAAACCATAAAACACATTACAACTGTATGTCCAATTCGACGATACGATGGCGATATCTCAGACATCCAATTGGCAACTCCTGATGTAATAGCATGGATAGACTCACTCGATGTAAACATCTAATGTTCAAATATACTGCCCAATGTTCAAATATTTTACTTTTTAATTTTTAACTAAAAGACGCGCAATCAAATCGATTGTAAGCTCATTTAATGTGTATTCATGTTTTGTTTTATGTAAATTTCATAGGAAAATCGACCTATTTTAAGTTTTATTTTTATTTTTAATGTGTCACAACAAGAACCTTATGCTAAATAAATCACTTAAAATGAACGTTTTTTAAGCAAAAAATATGCAAATTTTCTTGTTTTGACACACTTAATGATTTTTTAACCTAATTTTAGATATAAATATTTTTGAAGCCGCTCCAGCGGGTTTCTCTGTGACGATGGTTTGACGGCCGACCGGCAGACAAACATACATTTTTTTTTTGCTTTTTTAGAATCAGTAGATCCTTAAACGTCGAGAAATGTCAAAAAAAGTAGGGGTAAGAATTTCACTTTTGGCTGGTGAATGCAATACTTTTTCAAACCGAAGTAATACAAATTTTCCATTCCCGCATGTATAAAACTTCAATGTCAATTCTATCTTGTTTAACATTTTGTAATAATTATAAATCTTTTCGTTTGTCTGTGAAAAAAACAAATGTTTTCGTCATAATTAACAACAATCTTAACTTGTTTCTAATATCCGTGTAGGTGATAAAATTTTGTTTTCTTTATCACTTTTTTGTTGTGTTCAAATTCAAGTTTTATTTATCCTATATTCTTTGCTTTTTTCGTTTACGTTTACTTTAATTTTGTTTTCCTATATGATCTTGTTTTCTTTTCTCTTGAAACGAAATATAAAATAATTTTTTTTGTTTTCTGTGGGTTAATATTTTTTTCAATTTTTCTTGTTTTGTTTAAAAGAAAAGATAGAAAAAATATTTCTTTGGGGTTGTTCATAAATGACGTCACACCATTTCCTGGATACTTTTGCCCTCCCCTCTTCTCAGTCATATTTCCTCACACAATCCTTATCTCACCCTCTAAAATGACGACACAAATAGATGACCTCCTCCCTCATAGTCATCGATGCTAAGTATAGGTGAATATCAGAAAAAATTATTTAATGTTTGTTGAATCGATGGAAAATATATAAGTCATATGGAATAGTTTGGAAAACACTAACCGATCTAGGTAAAATATCAGTCCACTGCATATTTTGTGATATAAAAAAGGAAAAATAGTTTTGACAACCATTGTTTGTTGTCTTTTAAGAAGCATTGAGTCCATTGCATGTTTATTTTATTAGAATAGGTGATGAAAGAAATCAATTCCTGAACTAGGCTGACTTGGCTTGTTTGCACGTGCAATATCATACCACTGTTGGTCTTTTGTGTATAAATCTTTTCGAAAAAGCTATGAGTTTTCGGGATCAATGTATTCTGCAACAGTGTACTGCTATAGCATATTTGTCAATCGAGAGCTGTGACCATATTCATAGTCATGGTCGATTGTTTCACGTTTTTCATTCAAATGAGTATAACTATGGCTCTCATGAGGCAATGTTAAACCACTTAGTTCTCTGTAAAGTGGAGCCTAAGCCCAATTCTACGTTTGGCTCTATTAAAAGAACCTTTTCCTGGTGCATTTGAAGCGATGAACAGAGTGTCAAGATTATATTTAAAGATGGTAAACAATAACTAATATGCCTTTTACCTTTCTTGGATTTTCGTCCGGACCACCTTCAACTGTAAAAATAAAAGTTGGTTTAAGTTGCCGATCGAAATTAGTCCTGGTAATCTCATATTCTTTTGAATTTACCAATTTTTTAAAATCTAGTACATTGCTTTATGGGGTAGATGATGAATGCTTTCCTGATCTTATTGCGATGTTTTTCTTTTTTTCCTTTAGCTCCATTTAGAACCATAAGGCGTCTACTAGCCAGGACCATCTATCTCTATTTGAGGTAATCGTTTTCAACTCTCCCCATGTATTGCCAATTTGTTTATTTTCTGTACTAGCTTGTAAAACTGGTCCAATAACGGACCAATGATGATGAGCAGTATTGGCCGACTACTGGCAACCATAACTGGACTGTTAAAAAATTATAAAAAATTAAACGTAAATTTAAAAAAATTAAATAGAAAATAATTAAAATGAAAAAGAAATGCCTAAATATAAAAATTTATAACTTATACCAACCTTAGTATTACTTTAATACAACCTTAATTAATATTATAGTCTTTCAGCTGAAAAGCGATAACGAACCTACAGGCGAAATTGTAAAACTCTAGTTATTTGTAAAATGGCTTTTACTCTAGTGAATATAAACGAATATATGTCATATCGGCCGATTCATGGTTTCACTAATGATCCAATAGCAATGATAAGTACTGTTTGTCAATAATGGGGCAGTGGTTGGTCATATTTAAAAGTCTGGCAAAAACTGTTTGGGTAGTCTTAGTTGTAGAATAGAACTATTGCTTACTCGAAGAAATGGGCCTCCAAATAAATCTGTATAATGTGCGGTTTAATAACTGAGAAAAATGGCTTTTTCATTTTTTGTTTTTTTTTGTGTGTATTTCCTGCATACATTCATGAAATATTGGCCTATGTCAAATTTTATTATATAATATATATATTAGATTCATTGTTCAGTATCTATTCCTCAAAAAACACATAAAACAAAACAAGAAAAATGCCATTAACACCGCAGAAAGCTGTTGTTGTAGGACCTAGGTCTTAAAATGTTTTTATGTGTTGCTGTTGTAACGAAAACATTTGCATTTAAAGTGGTTTGTACAAACATGGAAAAAAGCTTGTAATTTTTATCAAGATGTTTTTATTTATTTCATATGTTAAAAAAATTGATTTAAGATCCCGAGCAGAAATTTGTCAGGGCTCAAGTAAGGACCTAATCAGGTTTGCCCTATTCCGGATCAGGCATTGCTAGGGAAGCCTGATTGGGCCTGATCATGAGTGTAACGCTTTTGCCCTATCAGGTCCTGATTGTGATTATCGGATCAGACCCTGATTGGGATAATCGGATCAGATACTGATATATAGTTATATATTATATACATATATTAATCAAATTATAATAAAAAAATTACAATAGAAAAAATTAAAACTACATACCACCTATTATTATTACAGTCACAGTACACTATTATTACAGTCTTTCAGTCGAGAAGCGATAACTAAAACATACATGAAACGATTTTAACTCTATATTAAAATGGATAATATATATCTAAAATGGATAATACTCTAGTGAATTTTAACGAATTGAAATCTCAGCTAGGGGTCAAATACGAAAAACCTGATCAGGACCGGATATATTCGGATATTGACATACGAGTTGACGTGAGATATCACACACCACTGGCAATAGCAGTGAGATATCACTAGCCAAGGTGACATCTTAGGGGTGGTGGCGGATGAACTGTATCCAGTCAACGGTAGCACCCTAAATCTTAGCTGTTAAATAATCCTTGATGAGACGCTATTGCTTCCTTGAAGAAATGAGCCTTCATATAATTATGTGTGGGCTTTAATCTTTAAGAAACAGAGTGCGTCACAGGATCAACGAATATGCAACCGGCTGGATTATTGGCAATTACATTCTTGTTTTGTTTCAGCAAATTTTTGTAACAATTTGCTATTTACTTTTTAATTTACTTTTATTTTCTCTATTCTATCATAAAATATTGGCCTATGTCATATTTTGTCAGTGATAGGATTTTTTGTTTAGTTATCCATTCTTTAACAAAAAACATAAAAATACAAAAAAAGAAAGATTTACGTCCATCAACACCTTTGAACGTATGTTGTTGTGGGACCTTGGTCTTAAAAGGTTTTTATGTGTTATTGTGACACATATTGTAATTCCTACTACACAACACATTTTATTAAAAAAAAAAAAAAAAAAAATATTCAAATAAGGTAAACCCTAAAAGGGTTTTCTACGTCAGGCCCGGAACAGGTCCACATCAGGTTGCCCTAACAGGGATTGCCCTTGTAGGATTAACCAGGCCCTGATCATGCCCTGACTGTATTCAGGTTTTCCCTAACTAATTTTTGCTCGGGATGTAACGTTTTTTTAAACCCTCCTCCCCCATTCTTCACATTTTGCCACAAAACTGTGACTCCCGCCTCGCGTAAGAACACGAAGACATTTATGAACCTTTTCATCATTGAAAACGATTAAAAAATAAATTATTCATTTGTTTATTCCCAAAGAAACCCGAGCAGAAATTGGTTAGGGAAAGCCTGAATACAGTCAGGGCCTGATCAGAGTCAGATAGGCCAAGCCCTATTAGGGCAATCTGATGTGAACCTGTTCCGGACCTGAATTAGAATACCCTTTTAGGGCAAACCTTATTTGAATACATCCGGCCCTGATTTGATTTTTCGTATCTGACCCCTAGTTGGGCAATCTGATCAGGGCCTGATATAAAATGCCTTACTAGGATTTGCCCTATTTAATTTTATATGGAAAACTTGATCAGTGCCTGATCCGTTTATCCCAATCAGGGCCTGATTAGGCAAAAGCGTTACACTCATGATCAGGGCCCTATCAAACTAGGGCTAACCTGATCAGGGCCGTATTTGAGCCCTAAGAAATTTCTGCTCGGGAAGATTTACCTTAAACATTTCAAATATCTTCTTTGGATGTAAATATTAGTTATTTAGTTATATCCCAAGCAGGCTTTGCCGAACTTTGAAATATACGGCCAAGCACTGGCATATTAATGGCTATCAGTGCTTTGCTATTCCTATTGGGCCAGTACTAGAACCATTCATCGGCCGTTCTATGGTTAACAGACACGAGCCAGCATATAGTCACCTTTGAACGGCCAAGTATTGGCCCATGGAAAGTAAACAGTAATTGGCAATTGTTATTGGACCAATATTGGAACCATGAATCGGTCGATTTATAGTTTATAGAAAAAGCCAGTACACTTTACTTGAAATGGCCAATCAATGGCCCGTTAAAGGTTAACATTATCGGCTATTTTTATTGGGCCAGTACTGCAGCCATGAATTTGCCGATCTATTTAATTTTGATAAAGTTCACTAGAGTATTATCCGTTTAAGAAATATATTGTTTGAAAGATTTTACATATGAGCAATTTCACGAAGATTCAACATCGTTTTGACTTGACCCCTTTTAATTTTGATTATTTTCTGTTTATAGATAGTCTTTCATAAATAAAAAATACAACTTCTCTTAGAATTTTTTTTTCGACCAGGGATCTTCACAGGGTATCCCTTAATTTTTGGCTATTTTGTGATGTGAGTGCATTTTGATGAGCGATTGTAGAAAAACTACTCAATCGATTTTCATAAATGATATGTCGTTAAATAGGTATTAGAACAAAGTTTTTAAATATTGTAATGTGCACTGTTAATTTTTTGAAATAATTTTTAACGGTGTAACATAAGAAAAAAACGGTGTAATTGAACAAAAGATGGCGCTACGCCTTTTTATTTTTTTTTTTAAACTAAATTGAAGCTAATTTTATATCTAACAACTTGTGAAAGTTTAGTACTAGCGATAATTTTTGTTTTAAAGATAAAATTCGTTGTGCATATGACTGTCGGGAATCAGTTTTTTTTTTGTTCTGAAGGAAAATTATAAAAATGGCGTTATAAACTAAGAGATTTTTTTTGTATATTAAATATCAAATATTTTGTTATTAAATGAACTTTTTAAAATAGTATAAAAATTATATATGTAATACAATAAATAAAATAAATACAATTGTTAAAAATGATTTACTTATTTTACAAACAGAAGTTTCTTTTGAATAGGAAAACACTTCTGCAATTATTTTCTTTGTATTAGATGGCATAGAAAATGAAATGTTTATTTATTACTTTTAGTAATCACTTGTCACTCTTATAAAAAATAATTTGACAGTCTCGACTGCAAACAAAAAAGCCGTATAAATAACTAAATCTATTTAGGAACTTTTAACTGGAGAAGCATTATGTTCGTATTATGTTATTATGGAATCATAAAGTAAAAGATTGTATTTTAACATTAAATTACAAATATTTTATTATTGAATAAACTTTTTAAAATGCCATACAAATTATATATGTAGGTTAAAGAAAATAAATATAGCTATTAAAAATTATTAACTTATTTTACATTCAAAAGTTTCTTTTGAGTTATTAAACATTTTAGCAATCATTGTCTTAGTATCTAATGATACAAAAGAATGAAGTTTTTGAGTTCCACTTATAGTAATCGCATTTTTATATCGATTTTGTAATTTTTCTTTTGTTAATTGATATACATTTTTGTCGGCGTATCCAAAGTTCATGGTAGATTCCCACTTTAAAGCCCATTCGAAAAGTTTTTTTGGTGTATCAATAATATCTCTGCTCCCCATACTGTAACGCTGCGCAGCACGCTTCAGTGTACCAACAATCCCATCGCAAGGTCCCTTGCTATGACTGGTAGCATGAAAATGCCATTCTGCATCAACCTCAAGTCTTTTTTATGATGGCATAAGTTAATTAGGTTATGTTTATTTTTGTATTGAGAAGGTGCTCCGTCGGTGTTATAAATTCCATGCGTATGTTTTCCATTGTAATTGTATTCATTCCACAAGTAGTGAATTTGATTAAAATTCTTTAACAGCTCTATAGTTAACATATTTGTTTGACACTTGTTTTTTACGCACGTTAGTGTAAATTTTTAAAAAAATAAAAGAAATTTTATTTTTATGATTACTCTATATATTTCGTCTTTTTATGACATCCTCAGGAGTAATGTCGTTTAGTTTGATATATCGGTGTTTATATACAAGATAATTTTAACTAATACTAACAATCTCAAAATTTTGTGACTCTATACATAACAAATTCCTAAAATAATTACATTTAACTTAAAAGAGAAGGAGGGAACATACAATAAATATAACAATAATAACAATGTATACAATTACAAAAAACTAAAGATAAACCAAATTAAAATATCAAAATTTATGAATGATGAAATGGGAGTAAAGAATCTGAAAATAAAAACAAAGGAAAAGAGAAGTATCCGAATAAACAATAAAGTAATTACTTGGAGTAAAGGACTAAATAATTTACCTAACCAGTTTTAAACGTTTCTAATGAAATAAATGAAAGAAAAAACCTAATAAAAAAGAGCCGGATCGGTTAAAGGAGAATATTTCATGTCAGTTTGTTCGTTTAAAATATTTTCATTGAAAAATAAGGACTTACGTATCTCATAAGATTCTAGAATATCTAACTTTCTACCGTTTGGTTGAGTATGTAGAATAGAAAGATTATCAAGAGAAACATTATGGTTTGAACTTATGATATGGTTGGCTAAAGCGGATTCCTGATTTCCCTTCCTTATACACGCGAAATGCTCATTTGCTCTAATTTTAAAGCTACGTCCAGTCTGGCCTATGTATTTGTAGCTACAGTCATGACATTTAATTTGATATACACCGGATTTCCGTAAAGGATCTATTTTGGGTATATTATTAAAAAGAAGTTTTTTTAAAGTTTTTTCTCTCCCTCCTTCTCTTTTAAGTTAAATGTAATTATTTTAGGAATTTGTTATGTATAGAGTCACAAAATTTTGAGATTGTTAGTATTAGTTAAAATTATCTTGTATATAAACACCGATATATCAAACTAAACGACATTACTTCTGAGGATGTCCTAAAAAGACGAAATATATAGAGTAATCATAAAAATAAAATTAAATCTTTTGTTTTTTTAAAAATTTATATTTACGTGCGTATAAAAAACAAGTGTCAAACAAATATGTTATTCAACGAATTATGCCAAGAGCCTACGGCAAAAAGTGTAAGCTCTATAGTTTATTAAATATTCCCCTAACAAATTAAACAACAAACTTGTTTTGTTTTTCGCTATCTTTGATGTTTTTATTTTAATATGGCGATACAAATTTTTGCATGAAAACTGGAAATTAAACGAACTATTTTACTGTCGTGGATAAAATACCATCTTATATTTGCTTAGGCTGATGGCAATTCTTCACTCGGATGATTCCCTCCGCTCGCTACGCTCGTTTCGGGAAACTCCTCGTGAAGAATTGCCTTCATTTTAAGCTCATACAAGAATCTAATATTCCTAATATTAGAATTTATATGCGTTCTGATGAATTCAATAAGTTTTGTAATGAAAAAATGGACTGTAGTACTGTTGTGATCGTTTATATCCGAAATGAGTATAAAACTTCGGTGCTGTATATATTCACTTGCAGCACTTTTAAAATAAATGACAAATCGATGAATAGTAGCTTGTGAATTATTATAATGATAGCCTTGAACCGAATCCTGAATTATGAAGGCGTGGTTTTCAGAAAAATTCACTTGAACAAAGTTCTCTCCTGGTTCTAATTTTTTTTCTTTCCTCAATGAATGTAGATTGCTGTTTTGCAATAAAAGTGTGTGGTATCAAAATTTGTAAACGGTAAACAAATTTTTTCATAAATTTTTCTACAGTTTCTATTAAAGTATCCAAATTGCATCGATCAGTGGTAATCCATTGTTGATATTTGACTTGAAGGATTCCTTTAACGTCAAAATCATTTAGTAATCTTTCTTCCAATCGTTGAAGTTTTTTTGAACATTCATTGCACTTCAAAGTATGACAATCTTCTGTTAATTCACCACATGAAACAAAGTCAATGAACGTTTTATATTTCTGGAGAGCAGCATCAGTAATCCAAGACATCTTAGAGTGATGAATCATTAGCTTTATATTTTGATGGTCTTAAAGTTATTGTTTTTGCATTTTTTTTATTTTTGAATGAACAATATTTTTGTACCAACAATATTTTGTATCTTGTTTGAATGAACAATTTTGTGTATAAATTTTAAGGCGATCCGAGTAAAACTAACGGAGTTACAGCGTTTCAAACGATATGGTATGGTTTTGAAATTATTTTTTTTGCATAATTTTTTATTTTTTTTTTATTTTTTTTTCTGAATGAACAATATGTCGAGAATATTGTGTACAAATTTTAAGTCAATCCGAGTAAAACTAACGAAGTTACAGCGTTTCAAACGATATGGTATGGTTTTAAAATTATTTTTTTCGCATTGTTTTTTATTTTTTTCTGAACGAACAATATGTCGAGAATATTGAGTACAAATTTAAAGTCGATCCACGTAAATTTAACGGAGTTACAGTGTTTCAAACGACCGGCCGTGATACCTGATTTTCCCGAAAACGTCATTTTTGAAGTTCGTGAGCATTAGAATATCTACTGAACCGATCCTTTTGAAAATTTGAACATTACTTCTTCACATAAATCAACAGGTAATCAGTAAGAGTTTTTTTTTTTTTTCATTTTTTTCTATTTTTTAATAACAAATTAACCACGATTTTTTGAGCTAAAATCGCGTTTTTCATTTTCAAGTGCTGCAAAAAATAGAAAAAAAAAGAACTCTTCCTGATTACCTCGAAAAATACATCACCTTTAAAATGCATATCAATTTTGTTGATTCAGATGATCCGGTAACGAGTTATTATGATGTTCACCGCAAAACCACTTTTTTTCAAGGCGCCTCTGGAGATTCAACGTCACCGGCTTATTTATCAATATTTTTCATTGAAAATTTTTTCTGACAAATTTCAATTTTATATTTCAATTGTACAAATATTTTATTTGTACAATAATATGTAATTAAGTTTAATAAAATTATATTACTCATGTCACCGCAAAAAAATCTCAAAAATATGCGTTTTTTTCGTCTTTAAAACCATACCCCCCCCCCCCCCCCCTCCCCCCCCTTAATGGCACTTAGTTCACCTTTTAGGAAAATTCCTCTCTTCCTTTTTCCCTAAGGAGAAAGAAACAATCCACTCATGCAAGTAGGGGATCTGCGTTGCATTTTATATACAACGCGTAGAGTTAAAATTATCTACTCCTGAAAAACGGAAACTCCAGAGAGACGGAAATAATTAACTTCCTTTAAGATTTCATCTTCCAGCCGTGAAGCGATAGCTAAACCATAGATTAGAAGAAACTATATATTTCTAAAATGGAGTAAGTAATATAGTGAATTTTAGCCAAATGAAATTTTATCAAACGAAAACGGACTTAGTCCAGGTTGAATAAGGCACACCCGAATAGGGAAATCACATATAATTTATAAAAGGGGCCTAGTTCAATAAAATAGGGCAAACCATAGTAAGGTATTTCGTATCAGGCCCTGATCAGATTGCCCAGCTACGGATTAAATACAAAAAACCAAATCAGGGTCGGATATATTCAAATAAGGTTAACCCTAAATGAGTGTTCTAAATCAGGCCCACATCAGATTGACCTAATAAGGTTTGCCCTTTGGACTGACCAGGTTCTGATCACGCCCAGGCTGTATTCACGCTTTCCCTAACTTATATGAGGACATCGAGAAACTAATGCTTTAACATGTAATGATTGATTAAATTCGTTAGATGTTTGACTTTATTCAAAGTTAGGCATGTTTAGTGTTAATTATAATAAATTATAAATTAACGTCTCTGAATATCCGAAGATACCATACCAATTAGGGATAAGAATCAAATGCAAATTAAGTTTCTCTGAGAAATTTGTGACCGCCTACTTTAAACCTCTGAGGATTAAAGCCATCAGGGAAAACCCACGAAGGTAAGGCATTCCAAAGATGAGAGACTATGTTGAAAAAGTTACGTTGGAAGGCTAAAGTTCTCCACCTACTTATTTGAGCTAGCTAGAGTTCTTCCTTAAGAAATATACAAAATAATCGTTAAAAAATTCAAATTTGTTTTGGATTGCAGATCAAATTAAAATATTTTTCTAAAATAATTTAAGATTTTGATTTCATTTTATTAAAACCAAATTGATTCATTATCTGCCCCATATTTTATATTTTTTATATTGATTAGAGAAGTATTGACCGATACTTAACTTTTAATACGTATAATTTGTCTGTAATTAAACTATATCTTTTATTTATTTTCTGTCGTAATCCATGAATTTTGTTTTGCTTGTGGTTATTTTGTTACCGTTTCTTGTGTAAATTGTTTTATTTTATGTTACTTTTGCAGCTTTCAAATAATTTAATTAAGGTCATCGACCCAATATTTTGTTCGTAATTTCATTTTTATCTATTTTATCGTATTTATTGTAAATATGTACTTCGGTGGCTGATTTGTAATGTAAATTGTTTACAATCCCTACTAATATTGAATATTGGTTAAGAATATCGGTAATGTTAAAGTAAAAAATTATTCTAATTGTATTAGAAATTCTAGTAGAATGATCTTGATCTATTCAATTTAATACTACGAATCCATTTGAATTACTAACAGCTTGATATTTTAGAATTACGATATCATTCAATGTTCTCAGGTTTATGAAATCACCTGTCACAAAAATCACAACTGTCCGAATTAGGTTGGTATTATGGAACAGCCGGTTGTTTCATTATACTGAAATTCAAATTTTCGAGTTTAACTGAAAGGATATTATTGTACATGGGTATGCGTAGGTTCGTTCCAAATTGATTGATCGTCCCGAAGACTAATCAATGGTTTTCGAGTAAATGCAAAAAACTTATTAAAATTTAAAAACAGGCATTTTAAAAGCTTATTAAAACAAAACTGATAAAAACTTTAGACTGTACCGAATAGAAAGAAATATACACAGGAAACCAATACATACAGAGAAACATCTGTTTAAAAGAAAAAAGCTAGTAAATTTGCTGAGCATTTAACAGGTTCGAGAAATTTTAATAAAACCGCTAAGGCTGTTAAAGGAAATTTTTGTTAGTCTTCTATACCTCCTCTTATTGTTATAGATATACCTGTTATTGACCCCAAAGAAAAAACTAATTTATTGGGTAATTGTTTCTCGTTAAATTCTATGTTAGTAGAACCCAATGTCCAACCTATACCAATTCCTAAAGTTTCTAACAAAATGGGGCGGATCATATTTTATAAAAACATAATCCCGAAAATGCTTTTACAAACTAATACTAATAAGGCATCTGGACCTGATAGTATTCCTCCAATTATTCATAAATATTTTGCTAAGGAGTTAGCACCATTCTTCACTAAAATTTTCTATTTATCATATAAGAAAGGGATTTTTCCTTATATATGGAAAATGGCTAGTGCACAGCCAGTTCCAAAGAAAGGTACTAAAACAGATCCAACTAACTACAGACCCCTGTCAATTTTGTCGGTTGTTTCTAAAATATTTGAGAAATACATTAATTTTAAAATTATGAGCTTCAAAACTTCTCAATAAAAGAAAATGCGGATTCCGTAAGGGAAGAGCGACAGGAGATTTACTTTCGCTTGTCACGCATATCTGGAATAAGTCGCTTGAAAACCGTGGTGTAACTTTCGGTGTAGCTCTTGATATTGCCAAAACATTTGAGAAAGTATGGCACGAGAATCTTATATGCAAATTAGGATGCTACGGCTTTGACGAGCTTGGATATACAGAGCTTCATATCTGAGCGTAAATTTCGTGTTAATGTTGATGGTGTCTCATCAGACTCCTTTTCAACAAATGCTGGTGTTCCACAAGGTTCCGCTTTATCACTTTATCAATGATTTGCTAGTTTCAACATTTAGATCCCATCCATAGTTTTGCTGATGATAAACTTCATACGTTTCATGAAATGCCAACTTGTTGGGCACCATCAAATCTTAATGTCGCTAGATCAAACTTAACAGAGTCATTAAATATATATTGATTTAAAAACAATCTTAGATTGGGGAGTTGTTAACAGTGTTGAATTCAACACAAGTAAATCTCAAGTTTGCCAGCTTTCTAGGTTATCAACACCTAATCCGTTTTCATTAAAGTTTGATTCAAATGATCTTGAATAGAAAGAAGCTGTGACTTTTATGATTGAAAGATTGAAAATAATATGAAATGGAATTCTCATATTTTCAGCCTAGCTAAGAACGCTATTCAAAAATTAGGTTCTTTGGGTCGTTGTTGTAAGGTTTTTAATAACAACCAGCTTCTTTTAATATATAAGTCATTTATTCGTCCCTATATGCATGGAGTATTGTTCTCACATTTGGGGTGGAGCCTACGTAAGTTGTTTCAAATGTCTTGATTTTATACAGCGGAGAGTTGTGTTATGCCCAACAATACGGCTAGGTTTATTTGAATACATTTTCTTTTGCTGCTAACATAAATAAACCATTAAAATAATGATCCCATCAACCTACCTTAATATCGGTAATCGAAGAATCATATAACTTAAAATTCACTGCAATTATAACCTGTAATATAAAAGTTGTATTGACCTGCGCAATGAATCAAAAAAATCGATACTTTTAGCAATAAGGTTTTTGTTTGGCAGAAACACAATTTAATTAAGTTTTAATCGTTAATCGATTGGATTTAAAATTTAAATTTGTTTATAATTCTATAAATCAAAAAGTTTATTGATGATTAAGTTTGGATCTTCAATCAGATCGGTATTTTTATTCTGATTTTGTGAACTGAATAATAATAAAAAAGAGAAGAAAATTTAGTTTTTGATTTTTTGATTTATTTTAACTAAACTATCTACTAAATACCATATGTATTATAGTAATTAGAATATTGTAACAGATAAAATTTTTATAAATATGGATTAAATATTTTGAGGAAAGCTTAACGGATTTGTTGTTTCTAAATCAACGGTTTTAGTGCCCTTATGTATATAGACTGTTAGTGTTTGAATTCTTATTCTAGGGTGAAAAATAAGTGTACTGTTAAATAAAACTAAAACTAAAATTAAAATGTTATTCATGAGAAACGTATCTTGGAATGTTAAGTTTGGGTTCAATTTCATCAATTAAAGTTGTACTCAATTCATCATCACGACTAGTGTTGCTTGGTGGCTTTGTTGTTAACTCAAAGCACAGAACAAAGAAGCGTACAGTTATAAAAAGAGATTGATTATAAAAGCAATAGGAATTGTAAAACCACAACAGATATTTAGATATATAGATATTTAGACATATTTAGATATTTTTATGAATGGTGAAAATCTAGTACAGTTATTTGCGGCAATCGTTGACGAGTGAAAAAAATACATGTACGTGTCTGAATTTGTATACAGTTGTTGGATAAAGGAAATGGGATATTCTTTTCTGGAATGCACAACAAGCGCATCTTAAGTCAAATTAGCAATTAATTATCTGCTACAGCAACCACAAGAATTGAAACCACCGGTTGATGACTTCAATCAACAATTTTGTAAGTCAAGTTTCTTTTACTATAACTCTTTATATTTTATGTTATTTTAATATTATTTTCCTCACATTTAATTATGAATTTTTCAATTTTTATTTCCTTTATAATGATGAATTTTTGAATCAAATTCATTGTGTAGAGATCTTTCTGGATTAGGATTCGCGTATGGAATTTTTTCTTATAATTAATCCCGGTGTAAACAGTAAAACCGCTTACAACAGTTGTGAAATTGATCGGCAATTTAAATCTTACAAATGAGCTTGATTCCTTGTACCACAGAATAGATGTTGCTTTTTTGACGGTATTTTACAAATACATTATGGATGAACGTCTGCTGAGATCAAATCGATTTTACCTGAACCTACAAACTTTGCGGGCTACACCAGAGCATCAATAGCAACCCATCCTTTTACGGTTCGAGAAAGAAGATGTAGAACTGTCGCTTTCCAACGTGCTTTTTTTTAACAGAGTCTCACATCTCTGGAATGCTTTTCCGCCGTCGTTCTTTCCTGATAATTTTAATCTTCAAAACCTTAAAATTAACGTGAATAAATTCCTCAAAGAAAATTAATAAATACTCTTGAGCCCTAGCTCCCCAGTTAGCATAGTCTTTTCGGATATTCAAAGACGTTAATCTATAATTTATTATGGATAAGTTAGACACGTTTAGTGTTAAACATAATATATTATAGTTTAGATTTATAATCTAATCTAATCTATAATTTATTATGGTTAACACTAAACGTGTCTAACTTTGAATAAAAAATATCGCGACGCTGATGCATAGGCTAACTTCACCACTGCTCTGGAAACATAGTGTTCTGGATATATAATGAGCTAATTTCCATAAAATACTTTAATTAAAAGCTAACCAATGTTATACA
Source organism: Diogma glabrata (assembly GCA_963693315.1). NCBI lineage: Eukaryota > Metazoa > Arthropoda > Insecta > Diptera > Cylindrotomidae > Diogma > Diogma glabrata. Next base: position 10,147,650 of record OY856189.1, on the reverse strand, counting down.
TTTCACGGAGTTCTAATTATAAAAATATTAAAGAAAGCAATAGTATCCCATCAAACATAAATTCTGCTGTGCGAGAAAAAGTAAAAAAAAAATTTGATCGGAAGGAGCAAACAGATAATTGGGATGCAGAACTGTTATGAACCGTACTAAATGGTCATGTATCAAGTTTCATCTAATTCGATTATCTGGTACAGATGTCATTGAGCTTTCAAAAAAACAGGTGTATGGGACAGCCCCTACTACTTTGTTCAATATCGCTCAAAAACTAATCAGTTCCTTGCCATACATAGTTGCATCTTTTTTCAAAGTGTCATCAAAATTTATTCACGAACGAATGCACGAACGAATGCAACAAACATTGAAAAAATTGTGACACAGTAAACAGGTGTTCGGGAGGCCCCCCGCCACTTACTTCAATATTGTCCAAAAACAAATCAGTTCTTTGTTATTTAAGTCTCCATCTTTTTTCAAAGTGTCATTAAAATAAATTAATGAATGAAGTCTGTATGCTCCCAACAAACTTTAAAAACAAAGTGTGAAAAGTCAGCATTTGTATGGTAGACCCCCCGTCACTTTGATCAATGTGTCCCAAAAGATGATAATTATCTTCTCAGACCAATTGAAACCTTTTCCATAAGTTTCATCATAATCACTTAGTTATTGTAGGCTGTAGTGTGCATAAACACACTAAAAAAATAGAAAAATTTAAAAAAAAATTTTTTACCGGAAGCGAAAAACCGGAAGTTGGGATGCAGAACTGTTTTAAACCATACTAAATGCTTATGTGCCAAGTTTCATCCAACTCGATTATCAGGTACAGATGTTATTGATTTTTCAAAAATACAGGTGTACACCCCCCACCACTTTGTTCACTATCGCTCAAAAACTAATCAGTTTCTTGCCATACATGTTTGCATCTTTTTCCAAAGTGTAATCAAAATTTATTCACGAACGAATGCTGTGTGCTCCCAACAAACATTGAAAAAATGGTGACACTGTAAACAGGTGTTCGGGAGGCCCCGCAACACTTATCCCAATATTGTCCAAAACTAATCAGTTCTTTGTCATTTAAGTCTCCATTTTTTCCAAAGTGTCATTAAAATTGATTAATGAATGAAGTCTGTATGCTCCCAACAAACTTTAAAAACAAAGTGTGAAAAGTCAGCAGTTGTATTTTAAACCCCCCGCCACTTTGATCAATGTGTCCAAAAAGATGATTTTTATCTTCTCTCTCTAATTCGACCCTTTTCCATAAGTTTCATCATAATCACTTCGTTATTGTAGGCTGTAGTGGGCATAAACACACTGAAAAAACTTCAAAAATTTACAAAAAAAAATTTGTACCGGAAGTGAAAAACCGGAAGTAGGGATGCAGAACTATTGTGAACCGTACTAAATGCTTATGTACCAAGTTTCATCCAATTCGATTATCAGGTACAGATGTTATTGAGCTTTCAAAAAAACAGGTGTATGAGACATCCCTCACCAGTTTGTTCACTATCGCTCAAAAACTAATCAGTTCTTTGCCATACATGTTTGCATTTTTTTTCAAAGTGTCATCAAAATTGGTTCACGAACGAATGCTGTGTGCTCCCAACAAACATTGAAAAAAGTGTGACACATTAAACAGGTGTACGGGAGGACCCCCAATTCCAATATTGTCCAAAAACTAATCAGTTCTTTGTTATTTAAGTCTCCATTTTTTTTTTCAAAGTTTCATTAAAATTGATAAATGAATGAAGTCTGTATGCTCCCAACAAACTTTTTTTTTTTTTTTTTTTTTTAATAAAATGTGTTGTGTAATAGGGTTTAGAATATGTGTCACAACAACACATAAATACCTTTTAAGACCTAGGTCTAGACCTGGGTCCCACAACAACTGGCGTTCTGAGGTGTAGATTAACGCTTTTTTTAAACATCTGTGGGTTGAAGCCACCTGAGACTAAGTGTTCCGGCAAACTATTCCATTTGTACGCAGTTCGGACAAAGAAGTCTCTCTGCGATCTGCCAGTATGACAGCGCGGGATCTTTACCGTTTCACTGGTTGCGGCAGCCGATTGCCGAGTGGAACGGGGGTAAGAATAAGTTTGAGGCATGATGCCGTTGATTTCATCTGAGCACTGCTGATGACGATATTTGTAAAAAACAACGAGGTCAGCAACAGTGCGACGATGTTGTAGGGAATCAAGTTGTGATGTCAAAGTTCGATCACCTACAATTCGTATAGCTCGCTTTTGAACAGAGTCCAAGAGGGCCAAGATGGAAACAGAGGCAGCACCCCAAACTTGACAGCAGTACTCCATACAGGGACGAATATAGGACTTATAAACATGGAGCAATTGGTATGGAGTGAAAAATTTTTTGCATCTATTTAGGAGGCCGAGTTTTTTAGACGCGCTTTTTGCCATCGCCATTACATGATCGTTCCAGAGTAGGTCATTTGAAACTGTGACACCCAATAAACGAATGTTTTTACATTCACCTATTGGTTCATCACACATACTAAATAAAATATCTTTGGGGAACTCGGTCTTTAATCTGGAAACAATCAACAGCTGTGTTTTGGTGGAGTTGAAATTGACAAGGTTTTGGTCACCCCAGTCGGCGACTTTATTCAGGTCTTTGTTCACGTTTATGGCAGCGTCTCTCCGGGCAGGATTAATTCGTTCGTGCATTTTACCTTTTGAAGGAAGGGGCTCGAACGACTTGTGCAGAGTACTATCATCTGCAAAACTATTTATTGGGTTGCTGGTGATTTTCAACAATTCGTTGATATAAATCAAAAATAGGGTTGGGGACAATACTGAGCCTTGGGGTACACCAGCGTTAATTAGTTTAGACTCAGAAGAATATCCGTCTAAGGTTACCGAAATGTATCGGTCGGATAGAAAATTTTGAATCAGCTTCACAACATTGGGATGAAAACCGTACGCAACGAGCTTGTTGATTAAGTTGGCATGCCAGACTCGATCGAATGCCTTGGAGATGTCTAAAGCGATAACGTATGTTTCACCACCTTTATCAAGTATGCTGTTCCAACAATGCGCTACATAGTTTAATAGATCGGTAGTTGATCTTTTGTTTCGAAAACCGTATTGGCTGTCGGATATTAAATGATTTTCTTCCAGAAATTTTGAAATATGTGTATTAATATAATGCTCATAGACTTTGGATAGGACCGATAGTAAAGCTATTGGCCTATAATTTGAGATATCGGATTTTGGTCCCTTTTTGGGGACGGGCTGGACATTTGCCAACTTCCAGCACGAGGGAAATATACCAGATTTGTAGGATTGGTAGAATATTTTAGTTAAAGTTGGTGCAAGTTCTTTGGAAAAGGTTTTTAAAATAATGGGTGGAATATTGTCCATTCCTGATGCTTTGTTGATGTTTAACCCCTTTAAAAGTTTAGCGACTATTTTGGGTTTGAAGTGAAGTTCATTCATATTAACTCCTGAAGACTGGATTTGGGGTATTTCTTTAGGAGTTTCCAAAACAGTGGAGTTCAGAGCAAAGCGTTCAGCGAACAAGTTAGCTTTTCTTGCGGGATCATTGACGATTAAATCACCATCAATAATAGGGGGAATAGAAAATTTTGTACCAGAATTTAAAGAATTAATGGCACTGTAGAAACTCTTGTCAGAAACAGACATAGACGTAAGTTTTGAGGCTTTCGCTCTGTCAATTTCGGACTTTTCGTTTGAGATAATCTGATTAGATATTTTGTTGGCCTTTAGATATTGGGATCGATTAGTGGGAGTTTTGTTATGAATCCAAATATTAAATGATCTACGTTTGTTTCTAAGTGCCGTTTTGGCAGCTTTCGAATACAAGTATTTTTGTTTGGGTTTTACTATGGAGAAAGGGACAAATTTATTTATAGCAAATTGGATGGTTTCTGTAAAGTTTTGAGCAGAAACATTTACATTGTCAGTGTAAAAACAATGACGGTCGAAAGGGAAACCATGGAAAAAATTTTGAAGACCACTCTTATCCATTTTTGAGTAGTGAAATATTTTACGGGGTTTGGGAGCTGTAGTTTTAAGTAAATCAGTTTTGATAACTGATGAGATTAAATAATGATCAGAATTTCCAATACTACCTTTCGCAACATCGACACTCGTAATATCTGGCATTGTGGTAAGATAGAGATCTAGTAGAAAACTATTATCACCGCCATTACGGGGAGTGAAAGTCGGGCTTTTTACAATTTGGAATAGGCCCTGAGACGCGGCAAAAATTTCTGCCAGTTTTCCACTATTGTCAACATCGTCGGTCGATTTGGAGAATTCCAACCATGATTTGTTGTGGACGTTGAAGTCACCGGTAACGATAACTTCACAATTAGGGGACTTTGCTCTAATCTCGTCCATAATTTTTGTCAGTATATTAAAAAAGTTTGGGTTACGTTTGTTGGGGGACCGGTATAAAGCTATTGTAAAAAAAGTCATTTCTGGAAGACAAATCTTTAAAACCATTGTATTGAAGCCGTCACCGTGTAGTTCAAAATTTGGAAAGCGCGTGTACGCAACACTCTCATGAATGAATGCGCATACGCCCTGATGGAGTTTGAAAGCTGATTCGAGCCTATATTTGGAATTAAGCGATTCTATAAAGAGAAAATTTTCAGAAACTTGTGTTTCTGTAAGGAATAGAATGTTCGGTTTGTCGTGCTCAAGATGATGTTGCACGTGGTCATGGTTAGCGTTCAATCCGCAGATGTTTTGAACATGTATTTTAAAATTTTTTATTGATTCATATATGTTTTGTCCCTGCAAATTCCGTGGACATGCCGCTTTATGGGCGGGTGGATTGCGCAAATTTGCTTTACCACTTGCAGACTTATTTTTTTTCGGTTGTACTGCCATATATATATCAAAATGTTTATTTTATTTTTTTGTGTTTTATTTTAAAATGCATAACTAAGTAAAAAATCCTATCATACTACAAAATATGACATATGCCAATATTTCATGATAAGATGAAGAAATAATAACAAAATAATAAGTGAAAAACAAATTGTGAGAAATTTGCAGAAAACAAAACAAAACTAAATGCCAATAATCCAGCTGATGCAGCGCACCCCAGACGCACCGCCCACCACTTCAATCGAGGCACAAAGCCCACACATAACTACGTGTTGGTTCGATTCCTCGGAAGAGCTAATGAGCGGTACCGCTACGGAACGCTGCCCAGCTAAGACTGGAAGTGCTGCCGTTGACTAATTAAAGTTCGTCCGCCAGCACCCTAAGATATCATCTTGGCTAATGACATCTCCTGCCATTGCCAGTGGTATGTGATATCTCACGCTAACTCATATGTCAATGGCATGGACTGGAGTACGCAGGGTAGTCAGACCCGTAGATCAACATTGATCATAATCGATCAAAATCGATCCCTCCTGCAAACTTAAAAAACAAAGTGTGAAAAGTCAGCATTTGTATGGTAGACCCCCCGCCACTTTGATCAATGTGTCCAAAAAGATGATAATTATCTTCTTACACTAATTGGACCCTTTTCCATAAGTTTCATCATAATCACTTCGTTATTGTAGGCTGTAGTGTGCATAAAGACACTGAAAAAACTTCAAAAAAGTACAAAAAAAATTTTTTACTGGAAGTGAAAAACCGGAAGTTGGGATGCAGAACTATTGTGAACCGTACTAAATACTCATGTACCAAGTTCTATTAAATTCAATTATCAGGTAGAGATGTTATAGAGCTTTCAAAAAAACAGGTGCTCCAGATACCCCACACCATTTTGTTAACTATCGCTCAAAAACTAATCAGTTCCTTGTCATACAAGTTTGCATCTTTTTCCAAAGCGTCATCAAAATTCATCCACGAATGAATGTTTTATGCTCACAACAAACATAAAAACATTGTGGAAAAAAACACCTGTTGTATGGTGGACCCCCCAACCCTTTATCCAATGTATTCCAAAGTCTCATACAATCTTTCTCATGTTATTTTAAAGCTTTTCGCAACGTTTTATGAAAATCGATCGGTGATTGTAGGCTACAGTAGGGATAAGCACCTGAAAAAAAAACTTTTTAGCCGGAAGTGACAAACCGGAAGTTGGTATGCAGAAATATTGGAAACAGTAGTAAAACCTTGTATACTAAGTTTAAATAAGATCATAGTCCGGGATCAGAAGTTATTCAAGATTTAAACTTAGAGGTGTTCGGTAGACCCCCCCACCATTTTGTCCAAATTTGAAATGAATCCTGATCTTCCATTTTCAAGTGAACTTGTATCATTTGCCAAAGTTTCATCAAGATCTTATGCAGAAAGTACACGCACCCACCCACCCACCCACCCACGCACACACAGACGTACACCAAAATTTTTATTGGCTATTTAGATAGAGGATGGTCCAAAACAAAAGAAAAAACAAAATTTGGGGTATGTAAGATTTTTTTTTCACAATAGATTGCATTACTTCACACAATTTAAAATTGTGGTAGAGTTAAAATATTGTTATCGAAATAGGAATCTAATATTAGCTCAGATGTAATGGTATAAGCATTATAAATCCCTACACCGTCAACACATGGAGTAATTTCTATATACAAAATAGGAAGAATAATTTTCTAATGGAAATCGAATATAATTTTCTAAATTTTTAATTGAATTTAGTTTTTATTTACGAATGTGAAGACCAGCGAACTCCAGTCCCTGCAATTGACATACAAGTATATAACGTGAGATATCATTTACCAATATAGATATCTTTTGCCAAGGTGATATCTTCGGGCTGCTGGCGTATATGAACTCTATTCAGTCAACGGTAGCATCCTTACTGAGTGAAATGGTATTCTATAACATTAATCAAAACCTGTTCTCAATTACAGAAACCCAATATTGATGAAAATTTAACAATATCTAATCTATTTAAATAAAAATGTAAATGTTCGTTTGTTCAAAATATGTAATCTCGGAGAGTACTAGATCGATTCTTTTGAAACTTGACAAAATGTTGTATTCAAATCAAGGAAGGTTTTTATATAGTTTTTTTTAGCCGTTATGCTCCATAAGGGATAGTTAGCTGTCAACAAGTGCAACCTGTATTAATATCAATTCAATCTATTTTATGGTCGAGTTTCACTTGAAGACTTAACTAAATCGATTAGTTTTCAAAATATATTGTTATATACAATTTATCAACCATGAAGTTTAAGAACGGTGTGTTGATATTTTGTTAATGGTTTTGCTTAAAAACAATTTAAACTAAATGAAAGCCGAACCAGGATTTTGAATTCGAGTCCAAGGTGCTAACCACTAGACCACTCAACACACATACATACATTTATTTACAAATTATCATAAAAATGTTCCATTTCATTGTTTCCGAATGCATGGAAATTGGATGTATTGTATGTAATACCTAAAACTTCCTCACCAAGTGGTATTTTGGGAGATAATTCTTTTGAAAAACCAGAACCATAATGTTATTTAAGGCATAACTATTTGTTGCCTAGAAAGAAAAATTATTTAAATTTAATCGAGTAAATAAATAATTAGTAAAAATAACAATTAAAGAAAATTTCTATTTTCATTCTGTTCTAATTGCTACAAATGTATCGTTGTATGTATCGTTGATGGCAATAATGAATGAAATTTGCATTGTGGAATTTTAGCGCTTTCATTTCCATACTACAAGAAGCTCTTTACGAAAAAAAACGATTTAGCGCATTTTTTCAAAACAGCAATTAACATGATGCTATGTAATACACACAAGTTTCAATAATTCAGGTTGGCAAAACGCTTGCTAAAGGTCATGTAAGAACATGCAATGATCCAACTATAAACGAAGAGACAATTACTATAATCGGCGTTCAATTTCAACCTGTAGAGATATTGCTTTTCATTAGAGATTGATTAATGATTCGAGATAATGAAGATAATCACATTTAAAATGCCGTCAATTGTTTCACCAATACAACGTAAATACGTTTGCAAAAACATTCGAAACAGAACGTTCGATAGTCATTCGCTTAAATCAAACCATGCTTTTCTCTGAAGTGGCAGTTCATTTGCGAGAGTCAATTTAATATGACAATGACGGTTATACACAACTAACGTTGGTAGACTAACAATTTCGCCATCTTCATTTACAGAGATCCACGTCATATATATGAGTACATTCATGATACAATTTCGTATGTTTGTCACTACAAGCGTCCAGACCTATTCATTCCATTTACAAGCAATTTAGCTTGGGACGATATAAAAATTAAGTTCCTGTGCAATCGCCGTTGAATAGGTATGACATCACAGCATGGGTTTTCATACAGATTTGTAATCGTTGTTGAATTTTATGGAAAATCATGATGTGTTTGAGTCTGGGCACTGTTGGATGTACTCAGTGGAATGAAATGACAAAAAAAGGATTGTCTGTAACATGCTCATATTCTACTCTGGCTCAAAACAAAATCATTTCAAACGCACACTACAAATTTTCGATGCATCTCGGCAGTTGTGACGAAAACTATTTAACAAGAACCTTACTGAATCTAAATTCATAATTCATAATAGACGAAAAATACTAAAAGCTATATCATCAAGGATTAGTAGCTGTTGAAGTTTCAGTATTAAAAACTTAGCATAGGATCTTGATGAAACTTTGGCAAATGATACAGGTTCACTTGAAAATAGAAGATCTGAATTCATTTCAAATATGGACAAAATGGCGGGGGGGTCTCCCGAACACCTCTAAGTTCAAATCTTGAATAACTTCTGATTCCGGACTATGACCTTATTTAAACTCAGTATATAAGGTTTTGGTAATGTTTTCAATATTTCTGCATACCAACTTCAAGTTTATCACTTCCGGTTAAAAAGTTTTTTTTCCAGGTGTTTATCCCTACTGTAGCCTACAATTACCGATCGATTTTCATGAAACGTTGATAAAAGCTTTTAAATAACATGAGAAAGATTTTGTAAGATTTTGGAGCACATTGGATAAAGAGTTGGGGGGTCCACCATACAACAGGTGGTTTTTTCCACAATGTTTTTATGTTTGTTGTGAGCATAAAACATTCATTCGTGAATGAATTTTGATGACACTTTGGAAAAAGATGCAAACATGTATGACAAGGTCTGATTAGTTTTTGAGCGATAGTGAATAAAGTGGTGGGGGGTCCCTGGAGCACCTGTTTTTTTGAAAGCTCCATAACATCTGTACCTAATAGGCGAATTGGATGAAACTTGGTACATGAGTATGTAATACGGTTTAAAATAGTTCTGCATCCCCACTTCCGGTTTTTCACTTCCGGTAAAAAAAATTTTGTTGTATTTTTTTGAAGTTTTTTCAGTGCCTTTTTACACACTACAGCCTACAATAGTGAAGTGATTATGATGAAACTTATGGAAAAGGGGTTCCAATTAGTGTGAAAAGATAATTATTATGTTTTGGGACACATTGATCAAAGTGGTGGGGTCTACCATACAAATGCTGACTTTTCACACTTTGTTTTTTAAGTTTGTTGGGAGCATACAGACTTCATTCATTAATTTATTTTAATGACACTTTGAAAAAAGATGGATACTTAAATAACAAAAAACTGATAAGTTTTTGGATAATATTGGAATAAGTGGTGGGGGTCCTCCCAAACACCTGTTTAATGTGTCACACTTTTTTCAATGCTTGTTAGGAGCACACAACATTCGTTCGTGAACCAATTTTGATGAAACTTTTGAAAAAGATGCAAATATATATGGCAAGAAACTGATTAGTTTTTGAGCGATAGTGAACAAAGTGGTGGGGGTGTCCCATACACCTGTTTTTTTTAAAGCTCAATAACATCTGTACATGATAATCGAATTGGATGAAACTTGGTACATGGGCATGTAGTACAGTTCACAACAATTCTACATCCAAACTTTCAGTTTTTCACTTCCGGTAAATTTTTTTTTTGTAAATTTTCAATTTTTTTCAGTGTGTTTATGCACACTACAGCCTACAATAATAAAGTGATTATGATGAAACTTATGGAAAAGGTTTCAAGTAGTGTGAAAAGATAATAATCATCTTTTGGGACACAGTGATCAAAGTGGCGGGGGTCTACCATACAACTGCTGACTTTTCACACTTTGTTTTAAAGTTTGTTGGGAGGATACAGACTTCATTCATTAATTTATTTTAATGACACTTTGGAAAAAGATGGAGACTTAAATGATAAGGAACTGATTAGTTTTTGGACAATATTGAAGTAAGTGGTACAGGGCATCCCGAACACCTGTTTACTGTGTCATTATTTTTTCAATGTTTGTTGGGAGCACACAGCATTCGTTCGTGAACCAATTTTGATGACACTTTGGAAAAAAATGCAAACATGTATGGCAAAGAACTGATTAGTTTTTGAGCGATAGTGAACAAAGTGGTGGGGGGTGTCCCATACACCTATTTTTTAAAGCTCTATAACATCTGTACCTGATAATCAAATTGGATGAAACTTGGTACATTAGCATTTAGTATGATTTACAAAAATTCTGCATCCCAGCTTCCAGTTTTTCACTCCCGGTAAAAAAAAATTTTTTTAATTGTTGGCAGTTTTTTCAGTATCTTTATGCACACTTCAGCCTACAATAATGAAGTGATTATTGATAAAACTTAAGGAAAAGGTTTCTATTAGTATAAGAAGATAATTATCATCTTTTGGGATACATTGATCAAAGTGGCGGGGGGTCTACCATACAACTGCTGACTTTTTACACTTTGTTTTTAAAGTTTGTTGGGAGCATACAGATTTCATTCATTAATCAATTTTAATGGCACTTTGAAAAAAGATGAAGACTTTAATGACAAAGAATTGATTAGTTTTTGGACAATATTGGGATCAGTGGTGGGGTCCTCCCGAACACCTGTTTATTGTTTCAATGTTTGTTGGAAGTATACAACATTCCTTCGTTAAGTAATTTTGATAACACTTTGCAAAAAGATGCAAATATGTACTACTGATTAGTTTTTGAGCGATAGTGAACAAAGTGGTAAGGGGTCCTCCAAGCACCTGTTATTTTGTAAGCTCAATTGCTTCTGCACCTGATAATCGAATTGGATGAAATTCGGTACATACACATTTAGTACGGTTTACAACAGTTCTGCATCCTAACTTCCGGTTTGTCACTTCTGATAAAAAATTTTTGTACTTTTTCTCGTACAACAGAATTTATGTTTGTTGGGATACTACTGCTTGCTTTAATATTTTTATTATTAGAACTACGAAGTCCATAACATTGGTTAGCTTTTAATTAAAGTATTTTATGGATATTAGCTCATTATATATCCAGAACACTATGTTTCCAGAGCTGTGGTGAAGTCAGCCTATGCATCAGCGTCGCAATATTTTTTAGTAAAAACCCTAAATAATTTGAAAATTATTTTATAAATATTTTGTAAATATTTTTCAATTATGCCAAAATCAAAAAAAAAGTGTCAAAAATAACAATGGAGATTCTCAGTATGAAACCATTGAGGGTACGCCAAATCCTTCAAAAATTCTGGGTTTTAAAAAGATATTTCTACTTAATAACAAATTGCGAAGTTTTGAAGCATTTTTCATCCAAATAGAAGAAACAAATTCCTGTATATATGAAATCAAAAGTAGGTTATTAGGACTGGATCAGGTTTATAATGATTTTATAAATTTTTTATATTAAATATTAAATTTTTTTTATAAATTTTTTTAACTTCTGGATGCAAAAATCGAACACCTGGCGAGCAAGACGGAGTTAAGTCAAATTAGAGAAGAAAATTCACAGCTTAGAAATTCTGTAGCTGAAATTTCTGCGGACCATGATGTTTTACAGAGAGCTGTAGAACGAATGGATAATTATAACCGAAGACATAATTTAATTTTTGCGAATATCCCTCACTCAAACAATAATGCGAAGGAGAGTGTCATGAACTTCTGTCACGAAGTACTGAAGATAGAGGATATTACCATTACAAAAGCCTTTATCATGGGAAAATCATCAAATATACTAGCGGTATTTAGATCGTCAGAAGATGTACCAGTTATCCTTGTCAGTTGCAATATACTGCAAGGAACTAGAATGGCAGTATATAAAGACTTTTCTAAAGCAACGCGTGATAAAAGATCAACTTTATTTAGAGTACGAAAGGAAATGAAGTTATTAAACGAAGCAATTAAAGTTAAAATAACAAATGATGGCCTTGTCATTGGGGATTTACAGTTAACTTTAGTCGGCGGTAAATTAATTGGAGCATCAAACCAAGATTTAGAAAAGATAAATAATTTATACCAACATGATTTGTCAACCCTTTTTAATAACGTTCAAATCTCAAAGCAGATTTCTAAAGATCTTAGGAAATAGCAATCAAAACCGGTCCGCCGGATAGAAAATAAAATAAGTGTCATAAACAAACAAATTAAAATTCTGTCATATAATATTAATGGTTTAGCTAATAAGTTACTATTTCCTAGTTTTTTCGAATATTTAAAACAATTTGAAATTTTCTTGCTATTTGAATCCTGGGTAGAGGCATGTAATACGGATCGTTATAAAAATTTTCTTAGTGGTTTCAGGCTGCACTGGATACCGGCAACCAGACAAAATAGGTTTGGTCGAGCACAGGGTGGATGTGTGTATGGACTTAAATTAAATACTGTCGAAGCGAATCAACTGCAATTTCGGAGTCAAGGTGATATGGTTTACATCTATTTTTTAACAAATAAAATACATTACAGCATTTTACCGATATACTTAAACTGCAATAAGTGGAATAATGAATTTGAAAGTTTAATTAGTTTTTTTTCAGAACCAAAATGAATTAAAAACATTATTATATTAGGAGATGCAAATGGGAGGATAGGGGAAGGTCAAATATTAGATCAAGAAGTTATGGGAATAAACGCAGATGTCGCGGAAATTAGATTATCTAAAGATAAGGTATTAAATAACAGAGGGAAACGTTTCTTAGAAATGGTAGAGAACATTGGAGGGGTAATTTTAAATGGTCGAACAAGGGATGATCTTAATGGAGAATTAACCTTCATTGGGACAATGGGCTCGTCGGTGAATGACCTTTGTGTGGTGCCGATTGACTTTTTAAATCTGAAGTTCAAATTTTATGTGGAAAGTAAAAATTTCTCCGATCATATGCCACTCACACTATTAATAGATGAGTGTATCCCAGCAGCCCCAGAAAATACACTAAATCTTTTGCCAAAGCTAAATTGGAGCAAACAGAACCCAATAGTCTTTCGTAATGCAATAGAACAAGTATTAAACAACACCTCAACAAGAAATCCGGAAACAAATTTTGACATCCCTTTACTCACTAATATAATTTATGAAGCTGTAAAATATGACTGCAACTACAAACCAGTTCATTCCAAAAACAAAGTATTAAAACAGAAATGGTTTGACTATGAATGTCTAGCAGCAAGAGCTAAATCATTTAGGCTTCTGAAATTATACAAAAAATCGGGTTCGAATACGGTAAGAGAGTTGTATTGTCAGGCGAATGACATTTTTAAGAAACTCTGCTATAATAAGAAACGAAATTATGATATGAAGCTGGTAGAAAGTCTTTGCAAAATCAAAAACCAAAAAGATTGGGGATCAGTTTTAAAAGAAATTAGATCAAAAAAATTTATATGTGGGGCAAACTTATCGGTTGAAGACTTCTCAGAGTATTTTTACAAATTATTAAATCCGCAAATAACAGCAAGCCGGATCATGTACGCAGAGTCTGAAATAATTGTCGAAGAACTTGACCGAGAAATTCAAAATTATGAAGTCGAATTAGTGTTGGAGCGTGCTAAGGACAATAAGGCTGCGGGTCTTGACAGAATTCCTTATGAATTCTACAAAAATTGTCCAGCGGCATACATAGAGAAACTTACAAAATGTTTTAATATTATTTTTGAGAACGCAAAAATTCCAGAATCATTCAAAAAATCGATAATATTCTCCATCTAAAAAAAAGGTAATACAAATGATGCGGTAAATTATAGGGGTATATCGTTTATGAATACATGTGGAAAGTTATTCGCAGGAATACTTTTAGCTCGACTGGAAAAATGGGTTCAGGATAACACGATTTTAAATGAATTTCAGGCAGGTTTCAAGCGTGGTTACTCGACAGTAGATTGCATATACTCATTAGCTTGTATAATTCGTTTAAAGCTATTAGCCAAAAAAGGTAGAGTTTATGCATTCTTCGTAGATTTTCGGGCAGCTTTTGATAGCATCGTTCGTGCTGCGCTTTTTTATAAACTGCATAGTTTAGGGATGTCAAATAAATTTCTCCGTATTCTAAAGCAGTTGTATAGCAATACGAAGGCAAGTGTATGGAACGGAGTGAACTTATCGGAAGAGTTTGCAACGGAATCAGGCGTAAGGTAAGGGTGTCTGCTCAGCCCACTGTTATTTGCGTTATTCATAAACGACATATATGATGTGTTAACAGGCGGAATAAAAATTGGTACATGGACAATAAAACTGCTGAAATATGCAGATGATCTAGTTCTTTTAGCAGATGATCCCAATACTTTGCAAGTAATGATAGAACAGCTCTTTTTATACTGCAACAAGTGGAATCTACTGGTTAACCTGGAGAAGTCCAAAATAATGGTATTCGGATCAGGAGGCAGAAGAAGAGCAGCGGAGGCATGGAAATATGGTGAAAATATCATTGAAATAGTTCCCTCTTATAAATATCTTGGCGTTATATTAACACCGAAATTGTCTTCTGTCGCACATCTCAAGGAAAAACTAAGGTGCTCTAAAATGGCATTAAATAGTATCTGGGACAAGATAATTTACAAAAATCTTGTTAATTGCTCAGGCAAATATAAAATTTTTGAGGCGGCTTCGAGAGCAATAATGTGCTACGCTGCACAGGTATGGGGATATTGTGAATACAATGAGGTAGAACAACTACAAAGATTTTTCATAAAAAAACTTTTTTGCATACCACAAAGCACACCCAATTATATGATTAGTCTGGAAACAAATCGTGACAAATTGTTTCTCTATACACTGCGGTTACATTTAGACTATATAGTAAGAACCCTGAAATACCCAGATTATAGACTACCCAAGTTTCTCACATACGAAATGATTAAAAATATTGTTTCTGAGTGCCTGTGTTAAAAGACCTGGCACATCAATGCGATATAATTGTCGACTTAAATAATCTCGACAACATAGATAATATTAAAATTTTAGACCATAAATTTCAGGGCATAGTGGCAGAGTTGGGATTGATTCATAAGAGTGAGTATGTAAGTAAAGCCCGACGTGGGACTCTGCACGACGAATACAGTAAATTGGATTATGAGAATGTTCCAGAATATTTCTGCGATAAGTATGAAATGCATCAAATTATGATTATTTTCAAAACTAGAGGAGGTTTAATTGACATAAATGCAAGAGCCTTTCAAAGAGACACATCTGGGACTTGCTCGCTGTGTAACCTTTTTGCAGTTGAAAATATATTCCACTTTGTTGCAGAATGCCCCGCACTTTCAGAATTTAGGAAAAAATTCTTCAAAAAACGTGAACTATCAGTTGAGGAGCTTCGGCAGTATTTAAACGGAAAGGATTACATAAGTTTGTATAACTATGTTAACATTGCCACCAAATATCGGTACAGCTTGATAAACGAATTTAATGTGTGAACGAATTCAGGTTGAAATGGATCTAAAGAAGATTTCAAATGTTTCGTTTTTTTTTTTTTTTGTTAATTTTTATTCTCTCCTTTGTTATTAAAATAATATAATGAATATAATCAAACTGTGTAATGTACCTCGCGGTTTTGATATACTGTGCCATAGCATTATGAGAATCTCCCATATTTTGATGTTTATATGCACATAATAATACTTGTATATTTAAGTTTTTTCTTTTGTTATATTATGTTTATCTTTATTTTCTAGACCATACTACAAAATGCACTTAACTTAAACAAATGATATTAAATTAAACAGTGGAAAACCCGGACGGACGGCTTAGTTGCCATAGTCCTATAGATGTTTCGTTACTAATTGCTTTGAAATATTAAATAGAATTTATTAATCTTAAAACTTATAATTTAGCAAAAACAAAGAATTGTAATCTAAAATGGTATTCAATAAACATTATTATTATTATTATTATTATTATTAATGATTTTATTTCCATTGCTGACACTTTAACGAACATTTTAAATGATGAAGAATTTGATGAATTTCAAAATTCAATACTTTCGTTTGATAATCAATTCTATACCATTAGAGCAAGTTTCCTCAAAATAATAAGTAATTTTAATTCAGTAACTTTAACCCCAAAACCCTTACCAGGTGTTACTACCAAAAAACACCATTCTGTTAAACTTCCGCATGTTAAAGTTCCAAATTTTGATGGCAAATTTTTTGATTGGGTTACCTTTAAAAACACATTTGAAGCTGTAATCCATAATAATAGTGAAATTGATGAAATAGTCAAATTTACTTATTTACTACAACATTTAGGTGGCGATGCCAAGGCTACCTTAGGTCATGTGATATTATCTGCTGCAGGTTATCAAAGAGCTTGGACAGATTTAAAAGCCCTATTTGATAATAATAAGCCCTATTTGACAACGTGCCATAATTGAAAGCCATATCGTATCATTATGCAATTAAAATTCCATCCCCAAAGATAATGCATCCGATTTGCGATCTTTACTCAATAGCTGTATTTCACATGTGACTTCTTTGGAAGCTTGTGAACAATCATAAGATGGTATTGGAGAATTATTTTTAATACATACGGTTACCAAAAAGTTAGATCCTACACTTCAAAAAGAATGGGAAAAAGAATTATCACCAAACGTTCTACCGAAATGGACGAAATTAATGGAATTTCTCCAAAGAAAATGTCGAGCTCTTGAAAGTACCTTTAAAGAAAGTATAACTGGATCATCCTCCTGTACTCCAAAAATAAATAAACCTTCGTGGATATCTCAAAATGCCAAGAATTCTATACGAACTACTTCTATAAATAATAATTCTACTTTTGTTTCTTCTAATGCAAATTATGATTTAAATAATTCACAATCATTTGCAAAATCTAGTATTTTTGGTAAACCGTCAGATCTTTGTGCCATATGTAATGAACAATGGCATTCATTTGTAAAATGTCCTAAATTTTTACAAATGTCCCCCATAGCTAGATTTAATAAAGTAAAAGATTTGAAAGTATGTGTAAATTGTTTCAGATCTAAACATACTGCAACATATTGTACCGCAATGGGTTGCAAAATATGTAATCATAAACATAACACATTATTGCATCATCAACAACAATTGCAGCCAATTTCGAGTTTTGACAATAAGTCTATACCTCCTGTACAGCCTGCAATGTTCCCAAATAATTCTAATGTTTTGATTACACCCAGTTCATCAAGTCTTATGGAAACTAACCAGCCAAATAAAGCAAATTTTGCAATGTAATCCAAATATGTCTCTAATCATATTATTTTATCAACTGCTTTGACATTAATTCTAGACAGTACTGAACAATATCATGAGTGTCGTGCTCTTTTAGATTCCGCGAGCCAGTCACATTTTAATTTTTATCACCAAATCCTTTGCTAATCGTTTTAATATGAAATTATCAACTGTTGATAATTTATCCATTCCCGGTTTAAATAAGAATCAAACCATAATTAATGAAAAAATTACAACAGAGATAAAATCCAAGTTTCAAAATTTTGAGAAAATATTGGATTTTTTTGTTGTGCCATCCATTTCCAAAACCTTACCTCAAAACATCTTTGATATATCTCATTGGAAAATACCAAGCCACATTAATCTAGCTGATCCATATATCAATACATCCCACCCTGTCGATGTTTTAATCGATGCGGAAATATTTTTTAATATTCTGACCTCAAATCAACTGCAGCTAGGTCCATCGTTACCTATTTTTCAAGAATCTGTATTTGGATGCATTCTTAACGGCAAATACGAAGAAACCAAATTATATAATTTTTCTCTTCTTACTGATCATAATCAATTTGAAGAACTTAATGATTCACTAAATAGATTCTGGGACGTCGAAACTGGTCCTATGAAAGTTTTTTATCCAAAGAAAAACCGGCTTGTGAGGCACATTTTGATCAACCTCATACTAGAGATTCTTCAGGAAGATATATAGTATTAGTTCCTCTTAAAAATGAATTTAAAAATCTCGGCAATTTCTGAAAGCAAGCATTATGTCGTTTTATCCATTTAGAACATAAATTAGCGTCTAATGATCAACTTAAAACCCAATATACCGAATTTATTAATGAATATATTAATTTAGGAAATATGAAGATAATTAATAATTCTGATTTTTTAAACGACAAAAACTTATCATATTACATACCGCATCACGCCGTGTTTAAACCTACTAGCTCCACCACTAAATTGCGAGTGGTTTTCGACGCGTCATCAAAAACCACTAGCAAAATTTCCCTGAACTACGTTTTATTAATTGGACCCACGGTTCAACAAGGCCTTTTTAATATAGTATTGATACATATGAACTTACAACAGTTAGTTATGGTACCGCTTCGGCTCCGTATTAGCTACTCCGTGTCTTAATCAACTAGCTGATGATGAGAGCAAAGAATTTCCTCTAGCATCATTGATTACCAAAAGAGATTTTTACGTTGAAGATTTACTTTTGGGCTCTAATTCTATAACCAAAGCTCTTGATTTGCAATCTCAAATTATAAATATGCTTTCAAGAGGAGGTTTTCAATTGCATAAATGATGTGCTAATAATTCCGAATTGTTAAAAAATATTCTGCCAGAGAAACAAGAAAAATCAAATCTAAACGATATAAGCTCAACTGAACCGATAAAAACACTTGGATTGGGTTGGAGGCCGGTCGAAGATACATTTGTTTTTAAAATACAACCTTTTGATATGCAGTCTGTTCAAACCAAACGGTCAGTTTTATCTGACACTTATAAATTATACGATTCACTTGGATTGTTAGCTCCCGTTGTTATTACAGCGAAGTTATTGATTCAATCGTTATGGAAATTAAAGTTGGATTGGGATGAGCCATTACCAAAAGAATATATTGAATTGTGGAAATCTTATACTTCCGTTAATAATATTGAACTAAACAGATATGTGATTGCACTCAATACAGTGCATATTGAACTTCATGGGTTTTCTGATAGTTCAGAAAGGGCATATGCAGCATGCATGTACAGTAAATCTGTGGACAAATCCAACAATATATCTGTTCAACTTATTTGTTGAATATCTCGTGTTGCTCCAATTAAATTTTTACCTATTCCACGTTTAGAGTTGTGTTCAGCGGTGATACTTTCAAAATCAACAGTCAAGGTTATAAATGTGTTAGAAATTCCATTTGATAACATTTTTTTTTGGTCCGATTCCTCCATAACATTGAAATGGATTGACACACCTCCTTATAAATTAAAGACTTTTGTAGCCAACCGTGTCAATAAAATTCAAGAGTTGAAATTTTGTATAGTTACATGTCAATTCTTCTGAAAACCCCGCAGATATTGGATCCAGAGGTTCAATGCCCAACGAACCCAAGGATAACAATATTTGGTGGCATGGTCCACAATATTTACACCAATTAAGTTTTCATTATTCTCAAAACTTATTAAAACAATCATCTGATTATGAAACTACCGAATTAAAACCTGATAACTTGATGTTTGTTTTAGCAAATCAAAACAAGGCTATAGATTTAATAAATAAATTCAGTTCATATTCAAAATTACTACGTGTAACTGCGTATTGTATGCGTTTCATAAATAATTCTAAACCAAATTCAATTAAACTGGTTGATGCTATATCATTAAACGAAATTTAATCTGGATTATTTCAAATTGTTAAGATAATTCAGAAAGAAGAATTTGGTCCTAAAATTAAACATCTTTTGTGTAATAAAGAATCACACAACAGTAGTAAAATGCAGTCTTTAAACCCCTTCCTTGATGAAAATAATCTTCTAAGGGTTGGAGGTAGACTAACTAAAACACAATTAAATTATGATGTTAAACACCAATTATTATTTCCCGGAAAACATCATTTTACATCATTAATCTTTAAATTTGAACATACTAAACATTTACAAGCAGGACCTCAAATGATACGAGTTCGACAAAAATTTTGGCCCATAAATTCTAAAAACTGTGCGAAGGCTACAGTTTGCCATTGTATTAATTGTTTTAAAATAAAACCTATAATCCAACAACAACTTATGGGTGATTTATCTGCTGAACGCATAACGCCTGATAGACCTTTTATTGTAACCGGCGTTGATTCTAATTAAAAATAAACGGCAACGCAATTCCTCCCTTTATAAGGCTTACATTGCGTCGTTTATCTGTTTCGTTTCAAAAGCGGTTCACTTAGAAATTGTTATGGACTTAACTGCCGAGTCCTTCATCGCTTGCCTCAAGAGATTTATTTACCATAGAGGAAAGTGTAACACATTGTGGTCAGACAATACAACTAACTTCGTCGCCTCAAATAATGAACTAATATCCATAAATAAATTCTTTCAGAGCCAAGTCGAAACCAATAAAATTTCACAATTCTGTGTCACTGAACAAATTATTTGGAAATTTATTCCACCCAGAGCTCCAGATTTCGGAGGTCTCTGGGACTCTTCTATTATCAATAAAGTCTATCTCTTATCTCTTAAGTCTCATTTAAAAAGAGCAACATTAAATCAAACACTGTCTTATGAAGAACTTAACATTCTTATCATTCAAATTGAGGGAATCCTAAATTCTCGTCCTCTTACACCTTTATCTACGGATCCGAACGATCCTCAAACTTTGACCCCCCGTTAATTTTTTAATAGGTGCTCCTATAGTTGCACCAACAGAACCATCATACTTGGAAATCCCAACGAATAGACTGTATTGGCGAAAAATTTCGCAGATGACGCAAAGTTTTTGGAAACGATTTCCAATCGAATATGTCAATACTTTACAGCAGCGTCAAAAGTGGAAGTTAACTTGTCAAAATATTAAAATAGGTGATCTGGTCTTGATAGCTGAAGATCATTTGCCAACTACTCAATGGTTATTAGGTCGAACCGTAACTGCCTTTCCTGGGAATGACGGGAGTTGTCTAAATTAAAACGAAATCAGGTTTATATAAACGTCCAATATCGAAAATTTCACTTTTACCGATTGAAGCATAATTGAAAAATGATTAATTAATAAATTAAAATTGATTTAATTTTGTATTAAAAATTGAATTCATATTTCACTTAAAATTAATGTAATTTTTTTTTATATATTTACTTCCTGTAATGAATTAGAATAACATGTTAAATGTAATATTAAATATAATCCTAAAACTATGTTAAAAAATTAATTAATTTATATAATTTCTTATGATTATTATTTTTATAAAGAACTCCCTCATGTTCGGAACCAAATAATTTGAAAGCTATATCTTTCAAGCTGGCGGGCATGTTGGAGTTTCAGTATTAAAAACTTAAATTAAAATATCTTGTTAATCTATTTTATCACTGAACTATAATTTTGTGTATTCTAACGACCTTAGTATACTTTTCTTTTCGTTAAAAACAAAATAACTTATAAAACAAATATTAAAATATTATTATTACTTCTTTTCGAATTGTACAAGTCAGATCATTGTGATGAAAAAATATAAATTAAATTAAATTAAAATAAATTATTAACAAATATATAAAAATAACTAATAATTGAGTTGTTTTTTTCTTTTTCCTGTATAAATAATAACCCAAAAATAATATAAAAATACAGTCAATAATGTAAAAATACATTCTGCAAAAGAACCAGCATTCTAAAATTCCACCAGTAGCCAATACAGTTACAGGAAACCATGAATATCATATATACAAAATAAGATCGGCAGCAGATGGCGGCAAATTAACAATCATAGATATGCAAAACGGGAACATCGAAATAGATAACAATTGGTGTTTGTTCCATATTCAAATTTGCTACCAGGAACATACAGAGCGAACATGAAGGATAATACTGTATCTCCGTTAAATCAGTCAAATACGTTCATTAGTATGTACGTTAATGACGGCAGCAACATTCCCGTTTTTAGCGTGCCACGATACATAAACAGCAATGCAACTGTGATTCGAATTCATTCTTTTCCTAAACATGAACGAAGTCCAGCTGTTTTTCTTTTAGCAGTACATCTAAAAAATGAACAACGAGTATATATCACTGCTGTTAATATGCAAAAAACGCATTGAATCTACCACCTAGAACTTTAACAGCTTTCTTTGTCATATGTCAGAATGACACGTTCTTCGACGTTATCTTCGAAAATATCTAGCCGTACCTTATATGGAATCCGAATACAAAATTATTTATACGAGGTAAAGAAGAAGAGAGGGTTGACAAACAACCTGCCATATTAAAAAAACTACTATAGTCAGACTACTATAGGCCATCCCAAACGTGCTTTTCCCCAATTGAGAATTGAAAACGGCGTTACATATGCCACTTTCTACAGTGCATGTCAAACTCTGAATTTATTATAGAAACACCGACACTGGGATGTATGAATTTATTACACGTAAAACACGTCATCTCTAAACCAAGTTTTGTTTGCAATCATACTGATCGCTTGCTCTCCTTCATTTACAACAAATTAAGGCACAATAAATCGCACATGGTTGTAGATATTTCCAGTCGAATATGGAAAGAATATTCAAATTTAAACATGGAGTTCACAAAGAAATGTACAAAAAAGCGTTAATATTGATTAAAGGTCTATGTTTACTCTTAGTTATCGTGAACTTAGTTCTCAATCAATTATGAATGCCACCGTCGAATTGATCTACTTCTGCTGCTTCAATCATGTAGAATGACGTTGTTAATATAAATCCAATACGTATGACTCAATTCCTATACTCAATTCCATCGGAATTTGCAATTACCATCATCAAAGTTTAGGTTCAATCATTAGAAGTATATGCGGTTCAGATCAAGAACAGATTGCAACTCACATGAATAAGTTTATGTTGCCTGTTCTAGAGGCGGCAAACTAGATAATCCCTAACTATGTATCTCTATGTAGTTACAATCTCTTTATCACTGGAACAACAACAAATATTGCTTACCCAGAAGCATCCTAAAATTATACATTTTAGAAACGTGTTTGCTCTCTTTTATTTGTTATTTTTCATTCAACCAGACTGAGCCACAGCAACGCGTGGTCGGGTCCAGCTAGTTTGAAATAAAAATATGTGGCAAAAATCAGGATGAAATAGATCAGATTTATAGTTTCAACCTCATTGATTTCTTAGTGGCACAATTTAAACGGGAACCGCGTAACTAATGTTTGACTATATAAAATTTGCACTTCTTTCCGATTAACGTAATATTAATTTAAAATTGTTACAGGCATTTAGATAAATTGTATAAAATAGAATTTTAAAATTGTTAAATGTTTTTTGTATTAAATTCAAAGGGCAAAAAACTTATGCATATACAAACAAGAAGAAAATTCATTACTTGTGGTAAATTCTATTCACCTGCCATATTCGAAATACCGTAAAAAGTGAAATTTGTAATTCCTGAATAGTTTTTCTTAATTCAAGGAATTAATGATGAACACTGCATTTTGGTTCGTGTATATTGAGAATAATTTTAAAACACGTTAATGGTTCAATTTACCTTTTGATAGATTTACTTAAATTGAAACATAATGACCTATTGATACAATTTTTTCATGCTTATTTTGAGCATAATCTTGATCATAGAGCATACATATTAATACTTTTCCCGGCTATTTAACATTTTTGTGTTAACTTTATTCATAGTCAGTTTGTGTTTAACTTTAAAGCTATTATAAAACCTGTTCCAACGTCAGTGTTAAAAAGTGTAAAGGAAACGGATATTATTGTATTATATTGTTATTATTTAGGGGAATCAAATTGTATAATTTATTTATAATATATACACAGTATGTAAATCATTATATGTAGTTCATTATTTTATATAATTTTCATATTTATTATATTAATCATACAGCTGGTTGCAAATCCGTGGGATGTGATTCCAGGGAAAAATTAGAAAACCTAAGACAAGGATGCCAGTTCAATACGCAAAATACTTAAAAAAACAGCTAAATTGATAACTCAGGTCTGAAAACTTACATTGAATAAATAAAATTATATAAAAACTAACGTAATTTTTTGCTTTAGAGATTGAAAAACATTTATCGTTACTAAAATCGGGAACAAGATAT
Source organism: Diogma glabrata (assembly GCA_963693315.1). Lineage (NCBI taxonomy): Eukaryota > Metazoa > Arthropoda > Insecta > Diptera > Cylindrotomidae > Diogma > Diogma glabrata. The sequence continues at coordinate 10,123,399 of OY856189.1, read as the reverse complement.
ATGATTTCCAGCATTCTGTCAAAATACAAATCCACCATCAATATTAGAGAATAGCACAGAAAGTCACATTTTCACTGCTTCAAAATCGTCAGAAATTTACAATTATAATTTATTTATAAAATAGAATTCATTAATTTTAAGTATCATTTATAAAAAATAGTTCTAAATAAAAAAATTCCTGCATGCCCTTTATTATAAACTATTAGACCATACAATTTAAAAAACCTTTAAAATTTATAAAAGATGAAAAACGTGATCTACGCAGGTGAAAAAGTCGAAATTTGAACTTGACCATTTTTGATTTTCCTGAAACTTGACATGTAAGTAGTATGGACAAAATAAAAAATATTTCTTATTTTAAAATTTTTTTAAAGTGCTTAGTTTGAGCATAGGAGGCACACCAACATGCATGAAAAATGAAAATTCTGCCAATCCGATGTAACTTTGAAATCAAATTGCTCAAGAACGGCTATACCGATTTCATCAAACTTTTTTTGTCTGATAGTTGATCAGTCAATCCTTTGAAAAAAAATTAATTAATTGTTTTTATAATTAATTTTCAAATAAAAATATTAAAACAACTTTTTTTAAGATGGCACTAGGGATGAAGCCCAATTGGAATTTAATTAATTTTTTTTCTGAAAATAGTTCTATCCTTACTCTAAAGTATATCAAATTAACTAAAAGGTATTAATTTTTGTTCTTGAATTTTAAAATCAATTAAATTTTAATTTTTTTTTTTAATATAGCTCTAACCTTACTTTAAAATATATCAAATTTACAAAGAAGCGTTAATTCGTGTTCTTGAGATATTTATTTTTAAAGATTTTTAGTCCGATTAAAATTCTAACTGTTCATTATTTTCTCGAACTTCAGTGGTTAAAATTTTTTGATGATATAAATTGTTCGACAAAATAATGAACAATCAGAATTTTAATCGGACTTTTATATTCTATACGGACTTCTATTTTAAAGATTAAAATTAAATATCTCAAGAACACGAATTAACGCCTCTTTGTAAAACTTAAAAAAAAAAGTTAAAATTTAATTGATTCTAAAATTTTTTGTTAATGGAAGTTGTTTGAAAAAATAAAGAAATATTCGAATTTCAGTCGTACTAAAAATCTTTAAAGTTGAATATCTCAAGAACAAAAATTAACGCCTCTGATTTAATTTGATATATTTTAGAGTAAGGATAGAACTATTTTCAGAAAAAAAATTAATTAAATTCCATTTGATCTTTGACCCTAGCGCCATCTTTAAAAGAGATTTTTTAATATTTTTATTTAAAAATTAATTATAAAAACAATCAATTAATTTTTTTTCAAACGACTAACTAATCATCTATCAAACAAAAAAAGTTTGATGAAATCGGTTCTTGAGCAATTTAATTTCAAAGTTACATCGGATTGGCAGAATTTTCATTTTTCATGCATGTTGGGGTGCCCCCTATGCTCAAACTTTGCACTTTAAAAAAATTTTAAAATGAGCAATATTCTTTATTTTGTCCATACTACTTATATGCCAACTTTCAGAAAAAAAATGGTCAAGTTTTCACAACTCTGTCTAGAACGCGTTTTTCATCAAATGTAATAATAAGTAAAATTAAATTACAATAAAAAATCATTATTACTTCGGCCTGAAAGATTTCGGTTCGGTATTGCAATTTCGAGCCAAAAATGAAAATCGAACAATCCTAAAAATGCAAAAAAAAAAAATTGTCCGTCAAAATAGGAAAATAAGAAGTTGAAATCTAAAGACTTTTACATTTCAAGACTTTTTTTAAAAAGCTTTAGGCAAAAATCTTTTTTGGGCATTGTTTTTAGTTTTGGGAAGCAATGTATATTAAACATAAAATTCTTTGTAAAAGTACAAGTAATTTATCTGTGTTTAGAAATTTATTACAACACTAACAAGAAACATTAATACGTTGCCGGAAAATTACAACAGATCATATGTTAACATAATCTAATGAAAATATGATACACTCAGCAACCTTTTCAAAAACCTCTCCATTTAGCGTTCGAAAATTTCAACTCCATTTCATCTCTTCAAAAAGAAGCAAACCATTATCTACCAGTACCTGAAATTTTCTATTAGTACAGAAACTTTTCAGAAAACTTTTTCGTTTAGGTAAATTCTTCTTTTCTATAATTACAACTTTTGCAAAAGTTCAAATGACTACCTGATATTTACCGACCAAAATATTTCTATTTGTCCAAAAACCGTCTAACAAATCTTTCCTTTTGCTCTAAACGCTTATATTTAATAACTACTACTTTTGTGATAAGACAACATTTAATTAAAACGACCTGATATTGTCCCACCTTGCTGTTCCTATTAGTCCAGAAAACCTCTCCATTAAGTCTAAATACTTTTTCCAATAATTATAACGTCTAAGAAAAAAACGACATTTAATAACAGACTCGATATTTTCCTACCCAACTGTTCCTATAAGTCGATAAAACTTTTTACAAAATAGCTCCTGTTACATTTAATATGAACCGACTTGGTATTTTTCAAACCCAATTGTTCCAATTATTCCGAAAAACTTCTTAGAAAACTTCTACATTTAGCATAAATGGTTTTTATTTAAGTTTTAATTTGTTTTGGAAAAAAGACATTTGGTCTGCAACATGCTAGCATTTTTCAGCTGTACGTACAAGTAATCTGACAACGAAGGAGTGAATTAAATCGAAAAACCGCTCACAATACTTTTCCGCTTATGCGTTAATACTTTTGGTCATTAATCAAAACTTTTGTAAAAAATAACATTTAGGCTGTTTTCTAAACGACGACTTATTTGAAACTTATTTATGTAGACTTACTTATTCACCGCCATTTTAAATAAGTATTTAAAAGCTATTCTAAATGATTTAGCTTTCTTATTTTGACAGCAACAAAAAGCAAATTCGAAAATAAATTTAATTAGAACGATTTATTTAATTTGATCAATTAAAGAGTTTAGAAAACTTCTTTTTTTCATTTTAAATTACTACATTATTTTATTAGGGATCGAAAAAGCAAATTTTATTGCTTAAAACCATTTTGTAAACAAACATAAAAATATTTGACACTGTCAAATCGAATTAGATTTTTCTATGAAAAAAAAATTTCAAATAAGTCACCTATTTAGGTTACTTATTCAAATAAGTAAGTCTCCACAAATAAGTTTCAAATAAGTTTTGGTTTAGAAAACAGCCTTAATCTTTTTTCTTTCCTGCTGGAAATTGACAAATGTCCAGCCTGTCCCAAAAAAAATGTGATATTTTCAATTAAAGACCAACAGCCCTACTCCCAGTCCTTTCTAAAATATAAGAGCACTATATTAATTCACATATATCCAAATTTTTGGAAGACAATCATTTAGTATCTGACAACCAATACGGTTTTAGAAACAAAAGATCAGCAACCGATCTATTGAACTATGTCTATCTATTGAACAGCATACTTTATTGAGTTGAAACATACGATATCGCATTTTTTTTTGATAAAATGTATTGTGTAGTAGGCATTACAATATGTGTCACAATAACACATAAAAACCTTTTAAGACCAAGGTCCCACAACAACATAATTTCAAAGGTGTTGATGGACGTAAATCTTTCTTTTTTTGTTTTTTTTATATTTTTTGTTAAAGAATGGATAACTAAACAAAAAATCCTATCACTGACAAAATATGACATAGGCCAATATTTTATGATAGAATAGAGAAAATAAAAGCAAATTAAAAAGTAAATAACAAATTTTTACAAAAAATATGAAGGCTGTTTCCTCAAGGAAGCAATAGCGTCTCATCATCAAGTATTATTTCACAACTAAGATTGAGGATGCTACCGTTGATTGAATACAGTTCATCCGCCACCACCCCTGAAATGTCACCTTGGCTTGTGATATCTCACTGCTATTGCCAGTGGTATGTGATATCTCACGTTAACTCGTATGTCAATAGCAGGGACTGGAGTACGCGGGGTTGTCACACCCGTAGATCAAAAATAAAAAATAAAATTTCAAAACAATAACCAAAACATTTGTTCAAATCTGTCATGTCAATTTGATCAACAAGTTTGATGCGTTTCATCCCGCAGTTGTAAAATTGATTCAAAATTTTCTGTCTAACCGATACATTTCAGTATCTAAGATGGATTTTCTTCTTAGTCTAAATTAATTTACAATGATGTTAATGAAATTTTTAAACTTGTTGAATGTACTACTTGAAGTGATACACGGATAAAAATAAAGCTATGATTGCAAGTCATAAGTTTTATATAACATAATTATAAATGTTTTTTCCCGATAACCACTTTTTATAATATTATTGCAATATCCATGACTTTAAGGCATTCATTTTTATGAATACTTAGTCATGGAATATAAAACGCTAGCATAAAATTTTGAAAAAAACAAAACAATGATTACTATTGATAAACAATGAATATCAAAATTATAATTTTTCATGCCTGATAATCATTTAATTTTTAAAAATGTGCATATAATATAACTAGGAAGCTTGAAATTTTATGAATAATAAGGTATAAAATAATTCATCCCATACATCATCACTAAATAATAATGTTTGTTTTTCAGTTATTTTATATGATTTGTATGATTTGATTGAGTATTCTTTATAAGTACGATTTTTAGTTTTTGTTTTTTCAACTTTCTTCGTGAATTAAACAATTATTAAATTTATTAATTTAATAAAAATATTTGATTTTCTAACAACTTATTTCACTTCGTGAAGCTTCGTTTTGTTTCTTGTATATTACTGGCATATCAAAAGGAAGTTATTGCCATATCATTTCATCATTTTACAATACCAATCGGTTCAATTAAAAAAAGTCTAGCGACAGGTATATCCGCTAGAAAAAGGTAGATTTCTTGATCAGACAAATATGCATACAAGTAAAATCAATGTATCAAATTAGTTAAAATCAAAAAACTAAGTAGAAACGGAATTATCCAACAAATTTCAATTTCAACTACAATTATACCATCACGCATAATTTATAAGTAAACATTATCAAACAATTTTAATTCAAAATCATCTTTGTTGTGGTTTTTTTTCTTATTTAATCTTTTTCGAACGGTTACTTAGTGGAAAAAATAAAAACAAAAGAGAATTTGCTAATTTTCCTATGGTATTAAATGGCTTCAGATTTGTCTACAATTGGTGCGTTAAATTGCTTATAAAAATGGAACCTTTTGGGTTAAAAAGCTGGAATTTGGTGAGGCTATGGTTTAAAAGAATGCTTAAAAGTTAAAATGAATTTAAATAACATAAACTCAAACATGATGAAAGCATTGCCTTTTGCGTTTGTTTTCATTTTAACAGCCCTGGGGCCTCTACCTTTAGACCTGAACTATTTTTTTTTTAATTTTGGAAAGATTTATATTGTATCTTTGTGTAAAAAAGTTTTCAAATGGGAGCTTGGCCATTTTCACTAGATCAAGGACAAAAAATTTGGCAAATTTTTAAAACAGCTGATTTTGCAGGAACCTGGAACGCCAAAGTTGTCATTTGGATAATAATGATAGAAATATGTTCAAATATTTAATATTTATATATTTAATTAACATATTATGATTCAAACGGAAGTTATAGCGCCATAGATTATTCGACTTTTTAGGCTCTAGCCGCTTAACTGGTACCCGGATATGGCCAGTTCACGAACTTTCCAAAACATTATTTGCCGAAACATATACAAAAAGTTATTTTGGTTGAGGTCGAAAAATGCGACCGTGAGAGTGCCGCCAAATTCCGTTATATCTTATTTCGTTATATATATGGGTAATTCTTTTATAAACCGAACACCTTTCTGACCGACCCATTTTTGATTCAGCCGAAAATTTTTTTACGGGTTCTATATAAACATAACGATATACTTGTTTGAGGATTTTTTTTTTTAGGGAAAATAGAGCGGTTCTAAATGTCGGGAATTTTGTGATTTTTGGCTTGAAGACTTGTTTTCAAAGATTCATTACTTTGGTTCTGGCAAAGATAGACACTTTTTGTCTATTTTATTTTAAAGAATAGAGGCAATTTAAAAAAAAAGTGTTATTTATAAAAATTATTAACAAATTCCTATTGTTATAAACAAACAAAATTTTAAAATCAATTTTTAGCCACTATCTAAAATAAATAAAGAGTGTTTAGTGTAATCATCGTATTCTACGTTCTATTTTCAATAAGAAATGTATATTGAGTTAATGAAGAAATGAGTTTTACTGTTACAAATAAGTTAATTTTTCCAGCGCAGGATGACAAAAATTTATAAAATTTTTCCTCGTCTCGCGCTCCATAAATTAGTTTATTTCTAACAGTAAAGCTCATTCCTCCATTAATTAAATACACGTTTCTTATTGAAAATTGAACGTAGAATACGATGATCATACTAAACACTCTTTATTTTTGTTAGATAATGAATAAAAATTGATTTTAACATTTGTTTGTTTATAACAATAGGAATTTGTTAATAATTTTTATAAATAACACTTATTTTTAAAATTGCATCTCTATTCTTTAAAATAAAACAGACAAAAAGTGTCTATCTTTCCCAGAACCAAAGTTATGAATCTTTGACAACAAGTCTTCAAACCGAAAATCACAAAATTCTCGACATTCTTCGACAAAATTCTCGACATATTTTCCCTAAAAAAAAATCCTAAAACAAGTATATCGTTATGTTTATATAAAACCCGTAAAAACTTTTTAGCTGAATCAAAAATGTCTTAGTCACATTTTGTCCTAATCTGTTCGGTATGTAAAAGAATGACCCATATATAGATTTTTTTGTCGTCCCGCGCTCGATAAATTAATTTATTTCTAACAGTAAATATCATTTCTCCATTAAAAAAAATACTCTTTTTATAGGAAATTGAACTTTGTATACGATGATTATATTAAAAATTAATTTCATGGGTGGGGCGGGGCAATGGTTAAAATTTAATTTTAACATTTTATTTGTTTATAACAATAGGAGTTTGTTAATAACTTTAGTTGAAAATATTTATTTTTAAAAAATTCAATTTTCTAACTTTCAAATAAAAAAAAGAAAATGCTTTTATCTTCTATAAAACCGAAGTTATGAATTTTTCTCAAAATTTAAAACAGCTCTATTTTCCAAAGAAAAAAAAATCCTCGAACACGTATATCTTTTTTTTTTCGATAAAAACCCCTAAAAAAATTTCAGCCAAATCAAAAATGGGTCGGTCAGATTTGTCCAAATCTGTTCGGTTTATAAAACTACCCAAACTTTTTTTTCATTTTTATTTTCCGTCTCCGCTTATCATATAAGTCGTTTGCCACCAAAATTTTTCCGAAGTTCTGAGATGAAGCACTCCAATAGGTAGATTTTTATATGAAATCTACCTAAAACCACAAAATAATTATATTACAATCAAACGGTAATAGAATCAAACGGTATTTATTTATATTCTCTATTTATTGATGGTGAAGAAACTGTCGAAAGGTATTTTATATTCAAAAATTATTGTTCTACATGCAACTTTATTTTGTGAACATAGATTTTATTTTTCAGGGAAAGTTCAAAATATATTAGTAATAAATATTTACATACATTTATATTATTTATTTTCCTAAATTGTAAATTTCTAAATAATTTTTATAAATTATAAATGTTAATTCCTGATAACCACTTTTTATAATATTATTGCAATATCCATGACTTTAAGGCATACATTTTTTGATCTCGTGGAATAGAAAAACCTCGCATAAAATATTAAAAGAAACGAAACTGTGATTACAAGTCACAAACAAATAAATAACAAAAATATAATTTTTCATACCTAATAATCATGTTGTATATCAAAATGAGCATGAAATAGATCTAATTAATAATGGATAGATTTTAAAATTCACTAGACTTTTTTGTGAAATTTGAGTTGTATATATATAAACTACAAGCGAAGAATAATTTCATTCTGTTAGTTAGTGATCATTGGGTAGTTTCTGTGAACATAATCTTTAAAACGTAAGGGTATGACTATTAAAAGTAAGTGGTGTTCTTTCATTCAAATGATCGATCCGATCGATAAATATAAATACAAGATATAGTAATATAATTGAAATATATAATATGACAGGTTTAGGACTTCATCAAATGCTAGGAATATAAAAACCCCTGGTCAAATAATTTATTTATTCCTAAGCGACATAAATTTATGAATTAGAGGTATGTTTTTTTATAAAAAATAGTTATATTTTGTTCTCTAATAAGTATAAAAATTTTGTACAGCAAATTTTTTTTTTGTTCCTTACTGGTCATGCTATGTACCCAATATTCATAAAATTATGAATAATATTCATAATAAGCTCCATAGCAATTTTTCAAAATAGTATTCCTTATAAGTATATAATACACCGGGCTTATTCATGGTTGAAAATCAACGTAATTTAAGCATTAAATATAAAATACCTAGATTTCTGTCCGTGCATAAGGTTTATTCTATACCTGCAAAGCTAGGAACAGAAATACGTGTTCTATAATTTATTATTCCTAAGCGCCATAATTTTATAAATAAGAGGCATGATATTCTACAAAAAATATTGTTCCTTATAGTCATATTTTGCTATCTAATAAGTATACAATATTTTTTCAACAAAGTTATTTCTTTATTCCTAATTAGTCATGCTACGTACACTATATGTATAAAATTCATAGAGTAATATTCATAATAAGCACTTTAGTAATTTTTTGAACAAGTATACCTTATAAGTATATAATACACCTGGCTTATTCACGGTTGAGAATTAACGTAATTTAAGCATGGAATATAACCTATTAAGCATAAAAAAAACCTTGATTTCTATCTGTGTAATAATAATAGATTAAAACCATTCGTCTTATACACTTAAAAAAAAAATTAGTTAAATATCCTAATATTTTCGAACTCTAAGAGTCCTACTTCTGGGATAATTATTTTTAAACATTATCCCAGAGGAAGGGGATAATGTTTGGAAACAAACAAACTCTAAATAGTTTAGAAACAATTATCCCAGAGGAAGGACTCTTAGAGTTCGAAAATATTAGGATATTTAAATAAAACATTTTTGAAGTGTATAAGACGAATTGTTTTAATTTATTCCTGGTGTTAATCACCATTAATCGTCCAAGGCACATAAGTCTCACTTGTTTATCAGGTAATTGCATCGGCCATGTATTGTTCTGAAACGATTAAGTCTGGACCACTCTTTACGACTAAGATCGAAACCGGATACACAACAACTAGGGTCGCTCACCAAACTAGCATTTGGAACAGGTGAAGAGTTCAACATAGATTTCCATCTTTCCTTCATATCAAACTTAATTTCGGAACTTAAATTCGGAATAAATAACCATGGTGGTTTTCTTTATGACAAACGAGATTCAGGTAAGTCTTGCAAAATTTCATAAAGAACTGAGTTTTGATGTAGATGACACTTTTCAAATTCTGTAATGCAAGCTGCTTCACATTTTAATGACCCAGGTTCAATGATAGCCATGGTAAAGGTGTTGATTTTAAAGTTCCAGTTATAATTCTCAAAACCTTGTTAAGTAGTTCATCAATTTTATGTGTATGAGAAGAGGTAAGCCCAACAGGAGCCCAATATTCAGCGCAAGAATATACTAGTGCAAGAACTGAAGATCTTAAAGTACATACATCAGCCCCTCAATTAGTTCCGGCAATTTTTCTAATGATATTTACTCTGGAACAAGTTTTTTGGCCAGTTTTTCTAAATGCGCCTTTAAAGACAATGTTCTGTCAGATGTGACTCCTAGTTATTTAGGAGTGGAATAAAAACGAACTGAAATCCCATCAAACTTCACTTTTAATTCTTTATGAGCTTGTTTGTTGTTCAAATGAAATGCACACACTTCCGATTTAGAAGGATTAAGTGTTAGTCTCCAGTTATGAAAGTAATTGGCCAATATTGATAAAGCACTCTCCAAAACTATTTCACATTCGATTCTTCTAAAGTAGATGTTTGAATAGCTATAGCAATATCATCGGCAAATTGGTACAGCTTTGATTTAGTTGATGGTAAATCAGCTACATACAGGGTGTTTCATAATATATATGCGCAGGACTTCAGGATGTGATAGCTCCTTCAGACATATGAAAAAAAGTATGTGATATAACTTACCCTCTAAAATGCACCATTTTCGAGATACAGGGTATTGAAATTGAAAAACAAAATTCGTTTTTTGCGAATATCTCCGGAACCGTTTATTGTACAGAAAACAGCTTTCATAAGCATTTTCTACTCATAATAAGCTATGTTTTGTGAGGAAAGTTTTTTTTTAAGTCTTAATTGGTGAAGGTTTTAGAGAGGTAGTTGGTGTTTTTCTCCCCAACTTCTACGCTACTGACAATTTTGAGATGCTCATTTAAACCGCCAACGTTTTCTACACAAAAAGTTACACATGGTCATAAGCTCTAAAGTCTACCGTTTTCGAGAAAAACCAACTTTTATGTTGAAAAACATAGTCAATTTTTTGAAAGAAAATTTTTTTTCTTCATGGACATTTCCAACTTTTAATTTAACTGTTTATGATTTGTTATTGTTTTTTTTTTATTTTGAAATTATGAAGTTAACGATTGGTTTTGTTACTGTTCCAACGTTTAAATAAATTTTATTTAATTAGTAAGAAAAAAAAATTAAATTTCACAAAATTGACCATGTTTTTCAACATAAAAGGTAATTTTTCTCGAAAACGGTAGATTTTAGAGCTCATAACAGTTGTTACTTTTTTGTGTAGAAAACGTTGGCGGTTCAAATGAGCATCTCAATACTGTACTTTTTTTAGTAGCGTAGAAGTTGAGAAGAAAAACACCCACTACCCCTCCAAAACCTTCACCAACCCAAGTAGGTTTAGCCAGACATTGACATACGGCCAAGCACTGGTCCATTAATGGTTAACAGTACTTGGCTATTGTTACTGGGCCAATACTAGAACCAACCATCGGCCGATCTATGGTTTACGGAAAATAACCAGTATATTGTTACCTATGGTAATGGCCAAGCACTGGCCCATGAATGGTAAAAATTACTTGGCTATTGTTATTGGGCCAGTACTGTAGCCATGAATTTGCCAATCTGTCATTTTTTTAAAATTTCACTAGAGCATTATCCCTTTTAAAAATACATATTTTGAAAAATTTCACATATAGTTTAGTTATCGCGTTGTCGGTTGAAAGACTATGGTAATATAGAAAAGGTTGGTATATGTTTTAATTTATTTTCATTTCAATTTTATTTTAATTATTTTGTAAATAATTTATTTAAATTAATGTATAAAAAATATTATTTTATATTTTTTTTAATGGCGGAGTCATGGTGGGGTTAGCCATTACTCACCCATTCTTGCAACTGAACCAGTTGTATGAGGAGTTTTGAATTTTTTCCGTCATTTTTATTTTATTTTAAATTAGTTTGTATTTAATTTATTTAAATTTACATATGATAATAATGTATATTTTTTTAACGGCCCAGTCATGGTTGCCAGTATATGGTCATTACTACAATGCTGGTCATTATTATTGGCCCGTTACCAGACCAACTGTACAACCTTGTATGGGCCATTGCTGTTGTCATTGCCATTGCAGTCGTGGTTGCCAGTACTCGCCCATTGCTGCATTACTGGCTGCCAGTAATGGACCATTACTGGACCAGTTGTACAACCCTGTATAGGAATTAAGACTTTAAAAAAAAACTTTCCTCACAAAACATAGCTTATTATGAGTAAAAAATGCTTACGAAATCTGTTTTTTGTACGATAAACGGTTCCGGAGATATTCGCAAAAAACGAATTTTGTTTTTCAATTTCAACACCCTGTATCTCGAAAATGGTGCATTTTAGAGGATAACTTAAGAGAAACTTTTTTCATATTTTTGGAGGAGCTATCACATCTTGAAGTCCTGCGCATATATTATGAAACACCCTGTATAAACTGAATAAAATTGGAGAAAGAACGCTTCCTTGAACGAGACCATTATTAAAACGATGACTTCTACTTGTTTTTCCATTTAATGAGACCTAAATAAACCGGTTACTCAACATTGAATCAATGAGATTTACCATACAGGAACATCTTAAAGTTAAATTGCAAGTTTTATAAGTAATCCATGTCCCCAAACAGTGTCATATGCAGCAGACACATCTACAAACGCTTCCCCACTTTTCAATTTCTTCTGAAACCCAGCTTCAATATATAAGACAAAGCCAAAACTTGATCGGTACAACTCCTGTTTTTCCTAAAACCAGCTTGAGTTTTAGGAATTTTTTCATTTATAAAAAAGTTCAATACGATGTAAAATCATCCTTTCAAATAGTTTAAACAATGTACTGAACTTAAGATACTTAAGAAAAACTTAAGATAGGTCTAAAACGAGAAACATCAGACCCATTCTTTCCAGGTTTTACTACAGCTAAGACTTTTGCTTTTTTAAATAAAGATGGTAGTTGAGCTGCATTCAAGATTTTGTTAAAGAGCTCCAGAATCCAATTCTTAGTTCTTGGGCCGAAATGTGATATAAATTCTTAAATAAATAAAATAAATAAAAATGCCATCTAATCCTGCAGCCTTACCCATTTTAATGCATTTAATTGCTTCCTCAAGCTCAGACAATGTAAAAATTGAGGAAAGAGAAGGATCTGCATTTAATCGTGTTTTTCAATCTTAATATTTCTTCGTACTTCTTTGTATTTATCCGATGGAACTTGCACTTTAGCAACATTAACCAAACGAGAAACAATATTATTTGCAGTAATATTGCTATTTGATGAGGAAGTTGGAGATGAAGCTTCATTACCTAGTTTACGACTTACGACTAGACTTCTTGAAACTCGTCCTACCTACTGTATCACGCCAAGTTTTACGTCTATGTAAATCAAGTTCATGAAGAAGTTCAGTGGCTACATGCGAATCGTTAGTTCTATTGTATTGTTTGTTACATGTTTTATTCCAACCTGGAACATACTGTTTTCTAAAACCTCTTGGAATATTCTTTTTGGCAGAACTATTGATAGCACCAACAAACCGCTGATAATCAGCTTGATTGCATGGAATAAATTGAACAATATTTTTTAAATCTTTAGACAACTGTTCCCAATTGCTAATCTAAAATTCCATCTAGGTTTTTCAATAGATGGTGAAATTGGGATCATTAAACCATATTCAAATATTATTGGACGATGTTAACTGTGGGGAAACGATGGAAGCATAATGCTTTTGTTGGATGTACAAGCAGCGTTCCTAGATATAATGGTCAAACCTGGGTTAGTTTCTGTGTTCCATCTTGCAGATTTGAAAGTACGCCGGTCTTTTGGACTATAAATCAGTTGCATATCGTTAAGGGACATCCATTTTTGTATAGCATTAACATTATTGTTATTGTGATCATATCCCCAGCATTGGCTAATTAGGTGGTTTATAAACATTACCAATTAAAGTTCCTTCTAAGTCAATCAATATTATCTCCACATCATTAGAAGCAGACTTACAAACAATTTTACATTTGTTCAACAAATCATTTTCACAATAACTACGATTCCATAAGTCTTAGAATATATCGCATCAACCAATGAAAAATCAAATATACGACCACGATTCATTAAACTTGCATATGATGGTGTGTGTGTTTCTCGTAATAAAAGTACTTGAACTTGTTCATCGTGCAATAAGCGGCCCAAATAGTCAGATTTAGGTTGAGAAATACTTTCAATCTGACAAATCTTGAACGACTTTCTAAATTTGTAGGACGGTTGGTGTGAACTTGTAGTTGAATACATTTCTTATTTCTAGCTGTGTTGCAGCAATCACTTGTCGATAATAACAGTTGTGAGGGTCAAAATAGAGTTTTGACATCGATTTCCTCAATTTGCTTTAGATTTTAAGGTAAACTAACGAATTTTTATTTAAGTTTTCACTAGAGAAAAAATTTTTACGACTTTTGTATTTGACAGCTAAAGCAAAGGTTTCAGGAAATCTGATTAGGCTGATTAGGGATTATACAAAATACCTTGCTACACCGAGAAAAATAATTGTATATAATTAACGAATTCTTGCATTGGCGCTAAGAAACATTATTTCGTATTTAGCTCACGAATAATTCATTAATAAAATATACGTGGGTTAATCAAACATCAAAAATTGTTTTAATGAAACCTTTTTAAATTAAAATAAATTTCTTCAAACTATAATTCAGGACCTTATTAACTTTGTTTTATTTTAAAGAATGTTTATTAATGATAAGTTTATGAAGCATTCGTTATAATAACGAAAGTTACTTAAGTTAAAATTAATCGTTTAACGAAGTTTATTTAAAGTAATTATGTTTTCATTGAAAACAAAAACTATCTTTAATTATATTTAATAAACTTAATTAACTAAATTAATTAACCATACAAATCAGAATTAATGAATTTTCTTATTTGCATTCTCCTTTCGTTGCCCAATGCCATCTATGAATTATTATTCAAAGTATTTTATACATATTTGAAAATGAAACACAAATTTATAATTTAAAATAAAGATAAAGTTTTATATTTCAAAATTAAGATATTTTTTTTAAATATAAAATTATAAAAATTCATAAATTTCTAGATCAGAAACTAAATAACAAAATATTAAATTATATATGTACGGTACGTATACTCGAATGTACATTATATTTTTTATAAAAATAAATTAAATAGAAATGATAAATTCTATTACATATTCATACATAAAACTAAATTTAAAATAAATGTTAAAAATTACTTAAATACTAATAGATTTTTATTTTTTAACTTAGCTTTTAATAAATTGACCGCCGGGAATGCATCGTCATACTTAGTCTCTATATTATAGAACTATAGAAGAATTGTTGAATGAACTGCCAAACTGATTTTGATTGTGGTGGATATTCCAAGTCAAACACTTGAAATAATTTAAATACACAATCCAAGGCAGTTAAACGGCTTGCGCATTTGTATCTAATTGAATCACAGTACACGAAGTACTGATTTTTGGTATAAAAGTTTACGCCAATTACAAACAAAAACGGTTGAATCTTACATTTAAGGTTTACTTGGGATTCAATATGTTTATCAACATCCTGCGTTGTTGGCAAGAGTATCAAAAACGAATTTTGCGCGTCTTTGATAGTGAACTTCTTGAACTGATTATTCGATGTCTTCTTTTTTGTCGTAGGTTTAATCAATGCATGTAACAACAACAAAATCACACAAGATCAGGCTTCTGTAATTAATTATAAATAAATACGTATTATAAATTGTATGTAAAAACAAATAAATGCACAGTAGTATATTACCTGGCGAAACATTTTTCTGTTGTTTATATTCAATAAACATATTTCTCGAAAGGGGCTCCACAATTTTGGTATCCATTATTGAGATTATGTTGTTGCAGAACCGATCAAACTGAAGTAAAATATTTCCAGAGTTTGGATACATTTCAAGGAAATCTATATCTATAAGACGAGGACCATATGATTGCGCGTAAGCTGGCCATTCGTTAACAATCGCGTTGATATTTTTGTCACTCACATTTTTAATCCATTTCAATCCATATTTAGCTGACGATACCCATTTTCCTAGAATATCTTCTAGATTGTTGTAGTCCCTATTATACTTTAAATTTAGGCAAATATCACGTGCGACATCCTCATCTATGGTATTCAATACTATAATAAAACAATATTGCTAATTACATGTAACTATTACAATCTTTAATGTGATTCAACTTTACCTTTCAAATTATTTTCAATTAAGAGTTCTTCATACCGTCTGAAACGTTTAGGTTTGGGCAGCAGTGACGAATTTCTAAGTTTAGAAATTCTGTTGTCCACATGATCAACTGAAAATGACTAAGAAGTCGAAATATCTGGACAAAATAAAATAAATTAAAAAAAAAAAATTAATAAAGATATTGATTTGAATAATTTTGATAAATTTGTTAATAAGCAATTAACTAAACAAACGACAATATTCCAAAGTTTTATAAATTAAATGTTTGTAGTTGTAGATTTGATAAGTGGTGATAACTATAATCATGCTAAACTATGAACATAAAGTACATGCAATAAAAATAATTATACCTGCTTTAATTTCCAGTCCGAAATTTTTTTTTTAATTTTTATGCGTGTCCCTAGTGATTCCCCCAAAAGTAATTTAGTGATGTCTTCTGTTTTTAAAAGAAATAGTGCTTCTTCGTCGATATTATTATCTTAAATAAAAAGTTAAATAAATGCACTTGTAATATTCACCTTCTGCTTTATACATTCGTTATTAGTATATCCTTCCACAATACACGTAAAACATAATAAGAGCACCATGAATAATAAGAAAAAATGGTTTTAGATGTCGTTATTTTTATGAAACGTTATAGTTAATTTACACGAACACACACACTTTGTAGGGAATATTAAAAAAGTATTCCTTTAGATTTTCCATAAATAAACATTTTACTTACCTTTGAATTTTTGAATAATTGTTTCCGCAATATTCCACTCTTTTAACAAATTGACTACAATTGTACAAGAATCCATAACACAGAAAAAAAAAAATTAAAATTGTAAGTATATAGTTTATTTCAACTTGACCACTAGACATTTGAGAGCGTTCTGAGATATTCGGCTAAAAATTACGACGAAAATTTCATTATTTGTTCTTTAAATGTGAAGAATGTTAATTTGGTTAAAGAATATTACTTAAACCAATTAATATTTCATTATAACATGACGAATTTTAATAGATTTTATTAATTTTTTTAAAATGTATTATTTTTTAATTAATATAAAGAATATTGGTATATTATGTAGGCATCAAATTTTATGAATTATAATTAATATGATAAAATTTATTTACCAAATTTGAAATGAATAACGTTACTTGTTTAAACTTTATAATGCATCTTTAAAATTGTTTGTTCGAAATTCCTGTAATGGGGTTCTATGATTAAAATATGGAGAATTGACGAATAAAACATCTTTCGGCCCTATGTGTACCATGTAGCAGATTTGATAAAAGTTTAAGTAATTTGCGTTTCTGTACAGATATGTATGTATACTAATATGAGTTTACCGAATGCATAAATTAACGATACTGTATGAATTTAACGAAAAGATACCATCGTGTTGTGTCCATTTTAAAATAATAGGTCAATAAAAATCAATTAATAAAAAGCTACATTCGATTTTTAGTTTTAAAAGTATATATCTGTTAAATACATTTAAAACTATAAATTTAATTTACATTGATGTCGCAAAGCGAACGGTTTTAATAGCTAATTTACAATGTTAAATTCCAGAGTCTTTCTTATTTATTAATACAAATTATTGGGCAGGTGTCTGTTAGTAGGTACAAAACCAGAGGTTAAGCGAAATTAATTTAACACTACCTGACTAATACGTTAAAATTATATTATTAAAAATGAATCATATAAAACTGACCGTTACTTTTTTTAAATTTGATCGACAAATTTCATAGCGTTTATTCAATGAAATTATATCGTTGTTCGACATTTGAAGGTTTAACTAAATTTCATTAACATAAATATGAGTTCATTAAAGATATGTAATATTTTTAAATCATAAAGTTTGGATTTTGTGGCTTAAAAAACATTTTTTTTATTAATGAAACATTTTTATTTAGTTATCATAAAATTCACAAATATTATTATACTTGAAGAATAATCATAGCTTTAACATAATAGTTCCTTAAAGATTTGAATTTGAGTTTAAGTAATTTGTTTGTGTTGGGACTATGCCAAATTCATGAAAAACTGATCAACACTTTAAAGAAAATTATAGAATATTGAAAAAAGTTCTCTACTACAAAACTTTATTAATAAATATAATGAATTTCCTTAAAATATTTTTAATGAATGTACCTTCGTTAATAGAATGTAAAAATTTCTCTCGGTGTAGGGGTTGATATTTTTAGTTTTATATGGCGAACTTAATCAGGCCCTGATCCAACTTTCCCAATCAGAGTCTGATTGGGAAAAGCGTTACACTCATGATTAGGGCCATTTCAAACTGAGGCAAACCTTATCAGGGTCATATTTGTACCTTAACAAAGTTCTGCTCGGAGTGTTTATAGAAGTACCATGCGACACGCTATTAAACCAAAAAGATGAGGAAATTGGTTTTCCAGAGTTTTACGATTATTCATCTACAGACCGTTCAAGAACTCGACACTTTATTATACGCATATTATCCATGTTTAGTAGCACGTATATATGTGAACACATTTTTTCACAAATCAAGATGAATAAAACTGCACAGCGAGCCAGATTGACTGAAGAACATTTAGAATCGATATTAAAAATTACATTAAGTCAAAAACTAATACCAAATTTTGATTTAGCAAAAAAACTGAATTAATAAACATATTTTTAAGAACACATAAATTTCTATGTAAACATTTTTGTTTTGTTTTCTTTAACAAATTTAAATTTTTCAATAAAACCAAGAACATGTGGCCCGCATAAGGCTTTGGGAAATAGTTTTCCAAAAATTTGGCCCGTATACCGAAATGAGTTTGACATGCCTGCCTTATAACAACAATAAACAAACAATACAAAATAAAATGTTTACTTTAGCAAAGATCGTCGTCTTTTTTCGTTCATGCTATTAAGGTTTGGAATAAATTGGATCATAGAATAAAGTCTGCTGGCTCTTTTAGAACTTTTAAAAGACTGTCATTTGAATTTCTATCCTCCAAAGCCTAATCCAAACTGTAGTTTCACCATTGGGATCATTATATGATATAATATTCAGTTATTCTTTGCCGAGCATAAATAGATAAATGATTAAATAAATGAAAAATGAACAAATCAGTAATTATAGATAAATGTCGAGGAATAGATAAATAAATAAATTCATTAATTTATAAATAAATAAATATAAAATCACAAATAAATAACTAATCATAAATATGGATTGACAAATGATTGTATGTGGCAATTGGGGAAATAAATGATGGTGAAGTATGAAAACTATATTTGCAATTACTACCGTTTGTCTTAAAATTGCGCTAATTATAAATAATTTAAATAATTTAATTTAATTTAATTATCATATATTAAGTTTACCTTAGTTTTCTAGATTCTATTGTGTTTATATTTTTCTTGTTAGTTTTTATCTGTTTTGCTATGAAAATAAGTTTAAATGTATTACGTTTTGCTGGTAACTTTAAGTTCATATACTGTCTTATTTACTAAGTATACAATTTACACCATCTTCATCTTGAATTCTAAAATATTACATAATTGAAAATATACATAAGAAAATTTACTTGCTTGCAAGTAGATTGTAAAAAGGCTACGCCTTAGATGTATATAATGTGCTAATTTAATTTGAAATAAATAAAAAAAATGCGAAATCTATAAAAAAACTGTTTTAGTTATGGCAACTGAATATATCTGTTTTTTTCGGCGTTCATACTCCGTTTCTAATCATTATAGACTGTAAATCAGCTCGTAGAACATGCCCAAACTAAGCAATCCTATTAGAACGGATACAACCTATTATATCAGGACCCTCATGAAGGTCTTTGATCTCAAAGTTATACCGAGTTCTATACTCTCCATCGTCTCTCATCGTCAAAAATATAGCGTAGGATCTTACGCTCAAATACAGATAAATGCGATTCGTCATTTTGTGTTAGGGTCCACGTTTGTGACCCATACATCACAACCGGTCTAATCAATGTTTTATATAACTTGAGTTTGGTGCTAGTTGATACATACGGTGACCCAAGAAGAGGTTTAATTTAGTAAAAAGCTCGATTACCTGCGGTAATTTCAGTTTTTATATCTGTAAGTATGCTATTGTTTGAGTCAAGCATTGATCCCAAATATCTAAAAGATTCAACTCCCTCAATTAGTTCATCACCGCACATCAAATCTTTCTTCTCAGCCTCTCTTGAAACATTCATATGTTTGGTTTTATCGTTGTTAATTTGCAGACCAATTTTTCTAGCACCACTCTCAAGCGACTTGAAAGTCTCACTCATAACAGCTTCACTTTGGCGAAGAAGAACAACATCATCAGCGTACGCGATCATCTGTACTGAGTTTATTGACAATATATTGTTGTTAGTCGGTAGTTTTTTTTGACGGCACACATATTCCAAGGCTAAATAAACAAGTATAGGAGAGATCATCACCTTGTCTTAAACCGGAGTCGACTTTAAAAAACTTTGATATTTCGTTCTCTACTCGTACACAGCATTGAGAGTTATGTACAGTCATTTTGTATAGTGATACCAGTTTACCAGGAATTCCCATCGACACCAGAGCAGTCCAATAGAATCTCTCGTTCGAGAGAGTCGTAGGCCTGCCTGAAATCGATGAAGAGTTGGTGCACAGGTGTGTTGAGGTATCGAGAAACGTGCATCGGTGGTACCTCGGCCCCGCCGGAAGCCACACTGATATTCTCCAAACAGTTGTTCAGCAAAAGGATTGAATTTTGATAGCAAAATGTAGAAAAAGATCTAATAGGCTGTGCAGAGGAGAGCCGTTTCTCTGTAGTTTGCACATTGTAGGCGATTACCCTTTTTTTGGATTGGTATCGGCATAGCTGTGTTCCAGTCCTGTGGCATGGTTTCAGTCCTCCAGTTCATTTGAACAAGTTTAAACAATCTTAAGGATAGAGTTTCATCACCATGTTCAATCATTTCGGATGTTATATCGTCGATACCAGCTGCTTTATTGCGTTTTAATTTTGACAGCACCGCTTTGAATTCCTCTTTGGTTGGTTCGTCTACATGTACCTTTGACGCACGAATAAGCTTTGCTCGTCGCCCGACTTGTTGCTGGTCACTTAAGTTGAGAAGATTCTCAAAATAAGCGGCCCAAGTATCTAAAATATTTTTGAGATCTATAGTCAAAGGGGGTGACAATGTGGGTATTTGTGATCTAATTCATTTGTAGCTTATTTTTGAAAAGCGTTAAATAGTTGTTTCTGTCATTTGATGTTTCATAAATAATAATATACATTTTTCTATCTCTCTACAAAAAATCATATCGATATACGAAGTTCAGGTCGAAAAATATCATGTTTCTCTGTACCTGTCACAAAATTCGTTACAATATCATAATTTTTAAGTTATTTAAGTGAGAACACGTGAAATTTGTTTTTGTTGATTAAAACGAGTAAGTACAAGTTGAAATTTAAATATATGTGTAACTAAAAAGTTCTTGTATTAAAAAACGTGAAAATAAAATTAAAATTTGATTTAACTTAACTTTTAACTTAAATATAAGCCTTAAAAGCTTAAAACAAATTAGGTCCGCATTTTAAGCCTACATATTTCACAGGTATCGATATTTGTGACCAATAGGTCAATAATATATGCTAATAACCAATCTTAAAATGATATCATTCTGTTTCGTATTTTACATATTTTAAACTTTATCGTGTCAACATTATATTAGAAATGCTTTAAATCTTTTAAAAATCTCTTTGTGGCCTAACATTAACCTTTTGTTTAATTTAAAATTGCCGTTAAAGTTCATGGTCACAACTAAGCAGCATTGTTTGGTTCAGAATATTAACAAATTGAGTTCAAATTACAATCTATACATGACTTTTTAATAAGGCATTTACCAATACTTTCCAAAAGAAAATAGCGTACATTTTTATTAATTATTCATTTTCTAATTCAGCTAGGATTCAGCTTTGCTATTGTGACCTACAATTTTTTAAATCTAGATTGTGATAAACAGCCAAATAACTTAACATTCACAATAACCGACAAATAGGTCACAAATTTCAACCGTATTGGCATAATTTTAAAATGGGCAAAAAAAGACAATCAAACCTGCTAAATATTGTGAAGCTGCCGTTTATCGAGCTATTGCCGCCATACATAATGGAATGTCCATTTATGCAGCCAGTAAAATATATAACATTCCGAAAACTTCGTTACTATATAAATATAATGGAAAGAGGCCAATATATGGTAAGCCTGGACCGCCAACAGTATTAACCTTTGAAGAAGAGAACATTCTCGTAGAATGGATTATTCAAATGGGTAAAGAGGGGTTTCCTATAACTAAACTTCAGTTACTTGAAAGCGTCACGCTTCTGTTAAAAATCTTAAATAAAGAGAACAATTTTAAAAACGGGCGCCCAGGTCGAGCGTGGTTTGAAGGATTTCTCAAAAGACATCCCGAAATATCACAGCGTCTTTTGGAGACTTTACAAAAATATCGGTCTATTGTCTCTTAAGATAAAATTCGAAATTGGTTTCGTGAAGTAAAAGAATACTTTGGAGAAGGAAATGTGATAAACGATCCTTCGAGGGCTTTCAACTGCGATGCATCCGCTTTTTTTCTCATGCCATAGGGTGAAAAGGTGCTTGTTGAAAGAGGTTCGGAAAAAGTTAACAGAATTGTGGCTAACGATTCTAAAGAAAATTATACGGTTCTAATAACAGCGAATTCCAGTGGAATGCTCCCTCCGCCTATGATAATATATCCATATAAGAGACGTATTTCAACAGAAATTTTAAAAAATTATCCTAAAAAATTTGAGTAGGATACACAGGAAGTGGTTGGATGACATCAGCTACGTTTTACGAATACATTACAAATATATTTTATCCGTGGCTTCTGGAAGACAACATTGAACTGCCTACTACCGTACTATTTGTGGATGGGCATTCATCACATTTGAATTAACCTTTAAGCCAATTTTGTAAGGACAAACAAATCATTCTTATTTCGTTCCTGGCGCACTCTACTCATATTTTACAGCCAATGGATGTAGTATTCTTTCATCCTCTCAAGCTGGCTTGGAAACATAGTGTCAACAAATGGAGGATGGATAACTGTGGTGTTAATCTAAATCGCGCAGAATTTGCACCATTACTTGAGAAGGCATTAATTGAAGTTAATAAACCAAATGTTTTCCGAAATGGCTTGAGAGCATGCGGATTGTGATCCTTTTCAGAAAACGCCATAAATTATTCATCGCTTGCTACAGGAAAAATTGGAAATAGCGGAAAAAACCTCCTCACATGAACCAGGATGCTGCAACATTATTAGGATTTCTGAACACATTGGAAAGCCGGTTAGATGAATCAGTAAAAAACGATTTTTTGCTGCGGAAAGCAAAGGTGAATGGAATGGAGAGGACATATATAAAGAGCATTTTAGTTTTTGGCTGAAAGCAAAATAGGATCTAGAATTAGGTGCTGAAACTTCCATCTTGGAGGACCAGGAGGACCAGACCATTGAATTTAATATTTTGGACTTATCAGATCAGCAAATTTTAATCAATTATTGCCAGACGGCCAAAACGAAATACATTTTTCATTTAATTTGGATTCGACAGGTCAACAAATTGCATTAAATAACTACAACCAATTACAATGTACATTTAATCAAACTTCAACAAGCCATCAAAATATCATGGCGATTCCAACCCCTGGACCATCAAATTCAACTGCAGCTATAGACGTTGTTTCTACTCCACTGAAGCCCTTGATCAACCAAACGTTTACTACAATCCCTACTCCATTTAAAAATTCCTTGTTTTTGGCCTCAAGAAATGAAGAGTTCTGGTCCAAGAAGCAACCGACTCAAGGATAAACTTTTAAAAGTTGCTACAAGTAGCCCTTGGATAAAATATAACGAACAGAAAGAAAAGGAAAAGGCAGAAAAAGACAAAAGAGCAAGGAAGGAATTGAGGGAAAGGGATTGAGGGATTTTCATAAGACAAATACTTTAAAAAACACAAAACACAACGAGAATGAACAAATTCTGCACACTACCGAACGTGTTAGATGCGATGAAGAAATTAAAATTAATACCTTTTTAATCGTGGCATATGAAGGGGAATATTTTCCAGACAGAAGCGAAACCTGATGAATATCGTGTTAAAGTAATGACGATGAGTGGGGGCCATTGGAAATGGGCAGAAAAAGACGACATTTTGTGGTATCATACCTTTGATATTGTACATAAAAACATCGAGCCTATTTTGTTAAATGCTCGTGATACTTATTCAATACCAGAGGTAGATATCTATAGGAATCTACCATGAACAACTCGAAATACCATTCCTTTATTTATTTTTTTTTAATTTTTATTTGTATTAGCTAAATGAATTGATATATGATACTATTTTATTTTGCCTATTTTGTTTATGAATAAAACTATTTCTAAGTGAATTAAAAAAAAGTTTTTGTTTGACAAAATAGTACTCAGGGTATGTGATTCCTATTTAACAAAAAGTTTAAGCACTACAGTCACAATTACCATCAGTAATAACTCACGAATAGCAGCTAATGTATCACAAATACCCCCAAATTATTTATTTTGGAGTTACTTTTAAAAAAGTATGATTTTTATTATAAATTAGTCATTTTGATTGGATTGCTTAATTTTAGTTAAAATAAAAAAGTTCAGGTTTGTAATAAAATTTATTTTACTTAATTCATGTAAATATGTAATTATATACCGATTTTTAAACTAAATTTTTACTTTGAGACGATCACAAATACCCTCTTTTACTATACTTGTAGCTTGTCTTGTCTATTTATAGTTCTCCTTCGTGGACCTGGTGTTGCATCCTTGTAGACATTTTAGATAGCAATCTCTTTTGTTTTGAATAGCGTCAAGGCATGCTTGATCCGTCCATGGCTTCTGGACTGGTTCTGTGGTCTTCCAAGTATTCGCTCAGCAGCGCTCAAAACAGCAAATTTGAGCAAATACAATAACTTATCGACGTCTCTATTAATGGTTTCTGATTTCTTCGATGTTTCAACAATATCCCATACAAGGTTGTACAACTGGTCCAGTAATGGTCCATTACTGGCAGCCAGTAATGCAGCAATGAGCAAGTACTGGCAACCACAACTGGGCCATTAACATAATTTTACTGGATGATAACTTCGGACAATAAATGGTTGCCATTCTTGGGCCAAACACTGGCAACCATGACTGGGCCGTTAAAAAAAATATACAGGGTCATTCCAAAGTGACTAACGTAACATTTATACCGAAATTCACAACTTTGTTTCCTTATAACTAAAATAGTAAAGATTATTTTAGGCACTTGTTGACTTTTTAAAATGTAAATCGAGTTTATGTAAATCAGAAACTTTTTTTATTTAAATTAAAATGTTTCGATATTTTTTAAATAAAAATTTAAATGTGACTAACGTAACATTTTTTATACCATTAAATTAACACCTAAATTATGAACCAAAATTCTCTAGATGTTGAAAATGAAACATAAAATTTATTGATAAGTTTCTTTAATGTAATTAATGTGTTGTTTAAAAAAGCCAATAACTTTTTAAAAAATATGTTAGTTTTTCATAAATTGACGCTTTTGATTTAAAAAATATGTGACTAACGTAACGTGACTAACGTAACACAAAAGAATTCATGTATTTAGAATGCTTACGTCATTTATTTGAAAAGCAAAGCAGTCCAATTCAGACACTCCAAACTTTAGCTTACAGAAAATAAAAAGTCTAAAACACTCCAGTTTATTATATTTGTGCTATGCTATATTCTTTTTAGGTATATTTTAATTCGTATATTAAGCCTTTTTTACAACCATGCACTTAATTGCATTCTAAACAAAATAACAATATTGGAATTTTCACAGTTGTTGCCATATCTTATAGTAAAATATATGAAAAAAAAATTATAGGTCACAGTTACAGTTTTGTGAAGAAAAATAAATTTAGCTTGAAGGTTGACTTTAAAATGGAATGACCCTACATTATTATCATATGTAAATTTAAATAACTTAAATACAAACTAATTTAAAATAAAATAAAAATGACGGAAAAAATTCAAAACTCCCCATACAACTGGTTCAGTTGCAAGAATGGCTGAGTAATAGCAAACACCGCCGACTCCGCCAGTACTCCGCCATTAAAAAAAATATAAAATAATGTTTTTTATACATAAATTTAAATAAATTATTTACAAAATAATTAAAATAAAATAGAAATGAAAATAAATTAAAACATATACCAACCTTTTCTTTATTACCATAGTCTTTCAACCGACAAGGCGATAACTAAACTATATGTGAAATTTTTCAAGCTATGTATTTCTAAAAGGGATAATACTCTAGTGAAATTTTAAAAAAATGACACAGATTGGCAAATTCATGGCTACAGTACTGGCCCAATAACAATAGCCAAGTAATATTTAACATTCATGGGCCAGTGCTTGGCCATTCAAAGGTAACAATATACTGGCTATTTTCTGTAAACCATAGATCGGCCGATGATTGGTTCTAGTATTGGCCCAGTAACAATAGCCAAGTACTGTTAACCATTAATGGACCAGTGCTTGGCCGTATGTCAATGTCTGGCAAAACTTACTTGGGATGGTTTTGATATCTCTCTTCCGTTTCAGCATTCGTTAATGATGAGTTGTTAAAACGTTTCCGTTGATTGAATTTCGGCACATACAAGGAAGTGGTCACTTCCAATGTATGCACCTTTAAAGGATCGCACATCTGTATCGCACATCGGCTGTAACTAGCATGTGATCAATTTGATTTCGAGTGTTTCCATTCGGTGAGACCCAAGTCTGCTTATGAATCGATCGATGCGGAAAGAACGTACTGGCGATTCTCAAATCATTTAATAATGCAAACTCAGTCATTCTCTCACCATTATCATTCGAATTCAAATGCAGGCTGTTAGGAGCCACCACATTTCCATAAGAGATATCTCTTTCAACCTGCCCATTAAAATTACCAAGAACCATAATGAAGTCGCGTGAAATTTCATCACGGCTTCTTGTATGCGTGAACCAACAAGAAAGCCGGTTCCAAATTCTCTTCGAGAAGAATGACCATTATAGTATAGAGAGTGACTATCCAAATCTTGTTTCCGATTATCGGGTCTAATTTCTTGCAGAGCAATGATATCCCTTCTATACCTATCAGCCTCTGTCTCTTTCTGCTTTCCAAATTTAACAAAGTTTCTTTCAGGGTTAGGGTGTTAACCTTAGGTCCAAAATTTCGTGAATGGGTCCTTTCCGCATCTTAAGGTTACCAGAAATAACCTTTTTACACGTTTATATAGCGAGCCGTTTGATCCAAGAAATATGCCCGCTCCAAGCCGCCCCTGACATGGAGAACAGACGCTTGAGTGGCATTGGTTTTAAAGCGCCAATTTGCCGTGATGTAGCGTCATTGACTAAGCAGTTTTTACTCTGCTTGTCTCCAATACACCAACCTAATTCTGTCAGCATTACCCAGTCAGCATGGCGTGGACGTCGAATTTTGGATTTCATTAGTTAGTGTGATGGAATTTGAGCCATAAACACTAAATTCAGCTACAGAGGACGAGTTTCAATTACAAATATGTTACTGTAACTTTCTTTTGATGCTCATGACCACATTGCTAACAATTTTTTCTTTCAGGGTAGCAATTTTGTAATAGACTAGTAGTAAAATTTAAGTTAGTGCTTACTAGTTTTTATCCATACCGACACCGTGCAGTGTCCTAGATTTTGATGGAGCGATTTTCAAACAAAATATATAAATGAATTCGTGAATATTATAAATATATAGTTTTCAATTGATAACTTTGTTCAATACTTCATAAACTCATATTAACAAATTTGTAGATGTAATGTGATTTTTTATGCATATCATAACTTTTTTTTCAGTGCAGTAGCATTTAATCGTTTTAAAATGTTAAAACTGATTAAAAATTTGGTCATTGCAAATTGGAATTTGTGGTTTGAACCTGAAAACCTGAATCTATTATTTAACAACTGGGTAAAGCTAGGACCTTACAATTTCAAAATTTCCCTACAAAAATCATACATTTGTTCATAAACCATAATATTCAGCAAATATATTTATTGCCTTGAAACAAATCAAATATTGTTATAACTTTAAACTGCTTTATAAAAATAAAACTATTGTACAGAACTATTTTTTGACATTGAATAAAATAGAAATCTGATTTCTTATTTCGATTTTTAAAATCAATTTTGTACTGATTCAAAACTAAATTTTATTCTAGCATCCGTCTTTTACGCTTTCCATCAAATTGATTTTCGGTATTTTTTAGCTTTTTAGTTATAGTTTTTTTTTTTTGGTTTGTTCTAGGTTTTTGGTGAGAATTTTATTTAATTTTATAAAATTAATGAATGAAATTTAGTGTAAATTGTTACAAATACAAAAAATAACATTATCATCTCTTCTTGTAGATTTGGATTCAGAAGAATGGAATTATGTGTGATGGGGATATTATTAAGAAGTTTCAAGTTTTTAAACAAAAAATCTTTACTGTCTAATTAATATGCATGAAGCTGATGATGTATCGGAAGTGTGATAGTTGAAACGTGTTTTTAAGCAACGATCCTCAATGATCTCATACCAAAACTTGCTAAGTTATTTCATACAAAAAATTAGTATTTTATTGTTAGGGTTAAATGATAAAGGTAGCAAGCACGGAACTACAATCGCCACAATTTATGTGTATAATAAACAATTTAAATGAAAAGAAAAGTAGACAAAAAAAACTGATAAGTAAAAACGACACAAAACTATATAATAATTATAATGACAACGAAACTAAAACAATTGGTTCCCACATAGCCTTGATGATTATTTAATTTAAATTATTTGTTTATTTTGTTGTTATTTTTGATAGTTTGTCTGAAGGTCTTTGTGTAACAATTAATTGAAAAAAAAAAATTATTTTGCATGTGGAATCTTTTTTGATAAAATAACACACAAAAGTGTTGTTCGTATTAAAAGAATCAACTATAATGAGTTTTAAAATTTAAAACCAAATTACGTCTAAAAATCTAATATATGACCAGATTCAAATTAAAATATTAAAAAATTATAGTTATATCACAGCAAAATGATTCATTTAGTTAGTGTTACAACAAAAAAGGATGCGGCCACACAAAACAGTCAAATTATTTATTGTTTGGTTAGTTGCGCATGATGATTGGTCATTGGAGGGTGATTTGTTTCAAAATTATTCAGTTGCTTTATTAGAAAACTAATTTTTAAGGATAACATAATACCTAAAATAATAATAATAAGTTAGCAAACTAACCTTAATTAATAAAAGATGCTTAATCCTTTATATGTTTGTATATATAACGACACATGTGTCAAAAACACTTGTTGTGAAAATTTCCAACTGTAATCCTTGTTATAGAAATTTTCAAAATATTCAATTTATTTTTTTTTTTTTTGAAAAAACACTTTTACACGATTTCCATTTTTTGTTATCTTATTTTAATTTGATTATTTTTGATTATAAATATTTTTCACTAATAACACTTCTCAAAACATAATGTATAAATAGGAGTAATTACACTTTGACATATGCACTCGATGAACACTTCATTAACGGCTATCAATTACTTAGTTTCAAAGAAATATTAAAACAAATATTTAAAAATATATCTAAAACCGATTATTTTTCCCGTCCAGACACAGCGAGATCTGAAATAAAACTATTATATGAAAAATAGAGAATTAAAAACACGGCGATACGGTCGAGCGGACGGCCCCAAAGTAGTTTAATTGTTTTTTATTGTTTTGTTATAACAAAATAATAATAAAGAGCAAAAAGAATTCCACAACATAAAAAAATGTAATAACTTTACCAAACATAAGACTTTTTTTTATATAATTTAAAAACGAATAAGAAGGAGGGGAGATATAATATTCATTTAAATGGTTATATTGAGGATACTCTTCCTCTAAAAACAGTATTTATTTCGAATAACAAAAGATCGTAGCTTTATAGCTTGATCGCACTATATAATCAGTTTTTGTATAAATTTCAGATTTGTCAAAACACGGCAGTCTCCTGAACGATTCAATACAATCATGATTGCTTTTCGAATGGTAATATAATTCTAAGAAAATAATACATTCATTGATTTTTATCACCCAAATTAATTTTAAACATAAATGTCTAATTTGATTCACTGTATATGCTAACCTGCTGTTTACAATTTACAGTAATAATCTTATAGAACCGTAACGAGATCATATGGCTATTAAGAAAATCAACAAGAGTGGTGTATGTCACCACTGTAACAAACTCATCTTAGTGGTCTAGTAAACGGCGTGCAGCAATTAAAATAATAAAGTAATACCTACATCCTATATAAAGATTAATCCAGCTTATATACTAAAGTAGTTTATCAAAACAAAAACCTGCATGATATTCATATCCGCACATAGTTTCACTCTTGAAACGAATCTTGTATTAATCTTTTATTGAAATATTCAATAAGACGATCGATTCGATTCTACTATAATATTTTAAACTCTTCTATGTCTTTCATACTCTCAGTACAAAATTTAATCAATTGACCTCTTACTCTCATTTTTTTTTTCGTTCTCCGATTATTTAGAAGGCTCTCGGTAAAAAGATCGAAAATAAATCTTTTGTTTTATTTTTATTAAGTAATAAGCTAACCCCACCTTGATTTTTATTATAAATATAAAATGAACTGTTTTGATTGGTGCATGTTAACTCAACAGGTTCACGCCTACTAAATAAAATTACTATCTATCTAAATTTTAGTGGTAAGTTGATCTGTTTGGGTGATCTTTTGTTTATTTTAAACAAATAATTTTTAGTATATATATCGTAGTAGAATTTGTCTTAGAATAAAAAATGATCCAGACTAATAAATGGTGATGTGGGTGTGCTTATTTATATGTTTTGGTTCATCCATATAGATAATCAAATATTTTGTTTTATTTACCATTGATCTATTGATAAAGGATTAATGTTTTCACGGTGGTTTGATTTATTTGCTAAGCATTACTAAGGGCGATCTTATCATATATCCTTTATTTTCTTTAAATTATGTTTTCAAGGTTACCATCTCAAACAATGGTAGACTAACGAGTCAATTCAGCCAAACCATTATTTTTTTTGAAAAAGTTGAGACCTAGTAGCTACCTTAAATTAAAAATTCAAATTCATACATCCGTAATTTGAAAAAATTCTTCGTTGGAGTGACGTGAATAATCCGCAGTATCAAATTTGTAAATTTTCAATTACATACACCGTAAATTATCCACTTATATAATAAAATTAAAAGAAAAGGAAACTTTTATATTTTATATATTTTTATTATTATCGTTACTACTATAGTTTCAATCTCTGTGAGATCATCAACAGGTATCGATATGCAATTGATACATACATCCATATTAGTTGTTTTTACTTCGGCCAAAAGTGAAATTCTTACCCCCACACTTTTTTTGGCATTTCTCGTCGTTTTAGAACCTAGTGATTCTAAAAAAGCAAACAAAAAATGTATGTCTGTCTGCCGGCTGGCCGTCCGTCCGGCAGCCGTCATTACCTACGCTGCAGGGAAAACCGCTGGAGGGATCTCAAAAATTATTTTTTTCAAATAGGTATACTCAAGGGACAGGTCCGTAAGGACGCTGTGAACGATATAACTGTACCGGAAGTGTGTCACAAAAATCATTACGTGTGTCAAAAACAGCAAATTTTCATATTTTTGGCTTAAAAAACGTTCATTTTAAGTGATTACGAGTAGGAACATTGGCTTAACTACAAAATTGTTCCAGGGTGGCCCTGGCCCCGTAGTATTGCTGAGTAAAATAATAAAAATTTCCTGTATTTATTAGGGTTCCGTGTTTTATACGGAACACTATTGGTGAGAGAACAACGTGTTTTTCACATTATTTCGATTATCTCGTGAACCATTAACCCGATGAACTTAAAATTTGAGGTGCTTATAAAACTAACCCATCCACACAAGATAGTGGGTTAAAAAATAAATAAAGTTGTGTTCGTTTGTTTTAAAGAGGTACGATGTAAAGCCTTTGAAAACATACATTTTTTTATCGAGACGAGTAAGGTATCATATGAAAGGGCTTCATTTCAGCATTATTTAAAAATATATTTTGGAATTTTACACCTCACCATTTTTTGTATAATTTTGAAAATTGACGTTTTCTGGATGTTTTATTGCCCCGATTACATCGAAAATCTTGAAATATATTTGGAATGATAGAAAAATGAGTAGGTTTTTAATGAAAAATATAGAAAAGTGGCAGATACTCATAACTATATTTATAAAACGGGTGGGAATGATAAGGGGTAAATGCATCATTTAAAACCAGGTCAAGTGGGGTGTCATTTGAAAGAGCACTTGATTTTAGAAATACTGCCATTTTTTTTTAAATTTTGCAATGCATAGTTTTTGAATTATTATCAATAAAGTGACTCAAAAAGTTGGTCTTCCCCTTGCATTTCGAGCCTAATTAACAGAAGAATTTGAAAAAATTCACAGAGACAGGAAGTTCGATAAACTTTGAACGAATATTATAGCGAACTCTCGAATATTAAATAGTTTTTGTTTTTGGAGCACTAGATATTATATATAAAATATTTTAGTTTTGAGTTTAAAACACACTTTTTTAATATCTATATGAGTTTTTATTTACCAATTAATTTCGTTAGCTATGCTAACATTATCAAGGATATTTCTTAACTTTAGTTAGAAATATCCTTGACAATGTTAGCATAGCTAACGAAACTAATTGGTAAATAAAAACTCATATAGGTATTAAAAAAGTGTGTTTTAAACTCAAAATTAAAATATTTTATAACTCTCAAATAATTATATTTATGTGCTTTTAAGGGATTGGGGTGGGGATGGGTAAAAAAAAACTTTTTTGACCAAAGCGAGTGGAGTGTTATTTGAAAGAACACCAAATTTCCAAAACATTGCAATTTTTTTTAGAATTTTGCGGTGCACTAAGTTGTTCTAAAAAATGTACAAATTCCAGACCGTTCTCCCCCTACGTTTCGACACTGATTGACAGAAAAAATTGTATATATTCATAGAGACAGGAAGTTTGCTATATTTTGAACGAAAATTATAGCGAACTCTCAAATAATTATGTTTCTGTGTGTTTAGGGGATGGGTGTAAGGAGGGTAAAAAAAATTTTTTACCCAAGCGAGTGGGGTATCATTTGAAAGAACATCTAATTTAAGAAATAACGCACTTGTTTTTAGAATTTAACTGGTCATAGTTTTCGAGTTATTGTCAAAAATGTAAAACTTTCAAACTGTGCTCCCCCTACGTTTCGACACTGGTTGACAGAACAATTTGGAAAAATGCAGACCCATACAAGGTTGTACAACTGGTCCAGTAATGGTCCATTACTGGCAGCCAGTAATGCAGCAATGGGCGAGTACTGGCAACCACGACTGGGCCATTAACATAATTTTACTGCATGATAACTTCGGACAATAAATGGTTGCCATTCTTGGGCCAGATACTGGCAACCATGACTGGGCCGTTAAAAAAATATACATTTTTATCATATGTAAATTTAAATAAATTAAATACAAGCTAATTTAAAATAAAATAAAAATGAAGGAAAAAATTCAAAACTCCCTATACAACTGGTTCAGATGCAAGAATGGCTGAGTAATGGCAAACACCGCCCTGACTCCGCCAGTACTCCGCCATTAAAAAAAGTCCAAGCGGCACGTATATCCACTAGAAATAGGTAGATTTCGGGACCAGACAGCTTTGTGTACAAATAGAATTCGATGTGTCAGATTAGTTTAAATAACAAATTTAAGTAGAATAGTCCACGTCCAGAATAATCCAAAAAATTTATCAAACCACACTAAATACATTAACTGAAACTACTTTATCAATGCGATTTCGGAACAGTTTTATTTAATTTGGTTGAAACTACTTTTAATAACATATTAAATCCACCAAAAGTCCAACAAAACTTTTATGTAAACAATAACTATTTCACTTTAAAAAAAGTCCAAGCGGCACGTATATCCGCTAGAAATAGGTAGATTTCGAGATCAGACAGTTTTGTGTGCTAGTAGAATCTGATGTATCAGATTAGTTTAAACAAAACAAACTAATTTCAAACAGATATCGAACAAATTTTAAAAAGAAAATTAGCTACCTACAAGCAAAATTATATCTATCCAAGTTTGCAACAAACAAATATCAAATCTACCACAGAACATGTGTGTGACAACTTATGAAACAAACCTACTCTATATCATATGTCGTGCAATTACTGCAAAATATCAAAATAGTTTATTTCTAAGAAAAAAAAATTAAAAAACTCTTTTGGACCCAAGCGAGTGGGAAATCAGTTGAAAGAACACTTAATTAAAGAAACATTGCAATATTTTTTAGAATTTTGCGATGCACAGTTTTTTAGTTATTGATTAAAAAGTGCTATTTTAAGTGTATGTATACCGCCCTATATTTCGACCCTGATTTATAGAACAAATATTCTGAATTTAAACCATTAAAATACTGCCCAAGTAGGTTTTGCCAGACATTGACATACGGCCAAGCACTGGTCCATTAATGGTTAACAGTACTTGCCTATTGTTACTGGGCCAATACTAGAACCAATCATCGGCCGATCTATGGTCTACAGAAAATAGCCAGTATATTGTTACCTTTGAATGGCCAAGCAATAGCCCATGAATGGTAAATATTACTTGGCTATTGTTATTGGGCCAGTACTGTAGCCATGCATTTACCGATGTCATTTTTTTTAAATTTCACTAGAGTATTATCACTTTTAGAAATAGATAGTTTGAAAAATTTCACATATAGTTAAGTTATCGCCTTGTCGGTTGAAAGACTATGGTAATAAAGAAAAGGTTGGTATATGTTTTAATTTATTTTCATTTCTATTTTATTTTAATTATTTTGTAAATAATTTATTTAAATTTATGTATAAAAAATATTATTTTATATATTTTTTTATGGCGGAGTACTGGGGGAGTCAGGGCGGTGTTTGCCATTACTCAGCTATTCTTGCAACTGAACCAGTTGTATGGGGAGTTTTTAATTTTCCCCTTCATTTTTATTTTATTTTAAATTAGTTTGTATCTAATTTATTTAAATTTACATATGATAAAAATGTATATTTTTTTAACGGCCCAGTCATGGTAGCCAGTATTTGGAATTAAAAATGGCAACCATTTATGGTCCGAAGTTATCATCCAGTAAAAATATGTTAATAGCCCAGTCGTGGTTGCCAGTACTCGCCCATTGCTGCATTAATGGCGGCCAGTAATGGACCATTACTGGACTAGTTGTACAATCTTGTATGGGTGGTTAAATCTTTCTTTAGTTAACATAAGCTATGGATAAGATTTAACCTCAAGTAACATTTTTGATCAATGTAGATGTGATTGACATTTACTATTGACGTCTACGATTAAACATTTATTCTATTATGCGTCCATAATCTGGCGATATAAAGACTTTACAACATAATTTTATGTCATTTATTTTTGATATTGTGTTCTTTTGCATGCACGAAACCCTTGGCGAGCGAATTTTATTCGCACTTGTCCGACTTTTTCTTTTTTAATACATAACGGGTGTTGCTATTTGAGCTTAATTTTCAATTTGAGTGTCATTTATATTCTTTTACTAGAGTACAATGTGTTATTTAGACAAATGTTTGGGTAAATAATAAATTTTTAAATTTAAAAATTATTAAATTATTAATAAATTAAATATTAAATTATAAAAAATAAATGATAAAAAGGGCCCTTTTAAAGTGGTTATGTTTCACAAATTAAAATTGAAAAGATTCATATAGTTTACACTTTTTGCCGTAGGCTCTTTGCGTAATTCGTTGAATAACATATTTGTTTAACACTTGTTTTTTACGCACGTTAATATAAATTTTTAAAAAAATAAAAGATTAAATTTTATTTTTATGATCACTCTATATATTTCGTCTTTTTAGGACATCCAAATTATCCATCCATCCTTACTCCTGAGGATGTCCTAAAAAGACGAGAAAAGATTCATATTAAAATGTAATGTATTTTTATCAGTATAAAATTTTTATAAAGCAAAACAAAAAAAATATCAAAATCGGTTAACTCGTTTGAGCACAATTTTTAAATTTTTCTTATCTCTAAATTACTTAACATATTTCATGCCACCCGGTGTCAAAACTAAGGAAAAAATGTAATCACGTATTAGTTTTTTTTAATTATTTAAACAATTAATGAAGTTTCAAGAAAACGGAAATGGTCAGGTTCATGTTTTTTATTTTATCGGCGTCTTGATTCGATTTTCCATCTATAGTTATTTGGATAAATGATTGCGTGCGTATTTGTTGTTGAAAGCAACTTTGAGTTCGACAAAACTTACGCAAAAGTTGTAAAAAACCATATATGGCAGAAAAAATTAACCACTAATTGTAACCATTCGAAAATTGTTGCAAAATTTGTGGAAACTGGTTTGTGAAAAACGAGAGAGGCATAATCGTAATAATCGTCCAGAAACATATTGCAACTGTAATTTTTTTAACGGTTCAGTCATGGTTGCCAGTAATTGGCCCAAAAATGGCAACCATTTATTGCCCTAAGTTATCATCTCATCCAGTAAAATTATGTTAATGGCCCAATCGTGGTTGCCAGTACTCGCCCATTGCTGCATTACTGGCTGTCAGTAATGGACCATTACTGGACCAGTTGTACAACCTAGTATGAAGATGCCGAGATTTAAAATTTGAATATTGCATACCACCAATAATTAAGCAAAAACACTATTTACAAATAAAAACGCATTATTTATTTTTTTACTGTCGAGAAGTGTATTATACATACATACTAAAAATATAAACTTGCTAATTTAACTTGTTAAAAAATAAATATTCAAGAACAACAACAAAACTTTAATAATATTACATAAAGAAAAACAAGTTCCTTAAGTTTTCAAGTAATTTAAGAAATAGGATCTTAGAAAACATAAGGCATCAACTGATTTATTGTCAAGCCTATTACTTAATAAAAAACCCGTTCCGATTCCACAGTTATTGGTGGAATGGTCAATCTTTAATCATCATGTATTCGCTGCAAATGTGGTCATCTATGTCTTATGAACGCTTTTCTGAAATATTTTCATTTCGCTTAAAATAGTGGTGACCAGCTTCCCATACAAGGTTGTACAACTGGTCCAGTAAAGGTCTATTACTGGCAGCCAGTAATGCAGCAATGGGCGAGTACTGGCAACCACGACTGGGCCATTAACATAATTTTACTGGATGATAACTTCGGACAATAAATGGTTGCCTTTCTTGGGCCAGACAAAAACAACAGCAATGGCCCATACAAGGTTGTACAGTTGGTTAGTAACGGGCCAATAATGATGACCAGCATTGTAGTAATGACCAAGTACTGGTAACCATGACTGGGCCGTTAAAAAAAATATACATTAATATCATATGTAAATTTAAATAAATTAAATACAAACTAATTTAAAATAAAATAAAAATGACGGAAAAAATTCAAAACTCATATTTTTTATACATAAATTTAAATAAATTATTTACAAAATAATTAAAATGAAATAGAAATGAAAATAAATTAAAGCATATTTGGTATTTTCCTTTTCTATATTATCATGGTAGCGAAATCCGAAATTCGACGTCCACGCCGTGCTGCATGGGTAATGCTGACAGAATTAGGTTGGTGTATTGGAGACAAGCAGAGTAAAAACTGCTTAGTCAATGACGCTACATGACGGCGAATTGGCGCTCTACAACCACTGCGACTCAAGCGTCTGTTCTCCATGTCAGGGGCGGCTTGGAGCGGGCGTCTGTCTTGAATCAAGCGGCTCGCTATATAAACGTGTAAAAAAGGTTGTTTCTGATGACCTTAATATGCAGAACGGACCCATTCACGACAATTCGGGTTGGGCCTAAGGTTAACTCCCAAACCCCGGAAAAAAACTAATATGTTAAATTTGGTTATCAGAAAGAGAAAAACAGACCCGGAAACAACAAAAGAATTTTACCTGGACGTGAAAAGGACAAGACTACCGAATCGGAACGTGGAACGTGCGCAGCCTGAGCGCTCCTGATGCTCTTGTAAGTCTAGAAACAGAGGCTGAGAGGTATAGGAAGGATATTATTGCTCTACAAGAAATTAGACAGCCGATAATCGGAAAACAAGATTGGAATAGTCACTCTCTATACTGTAGTGGTCATCCTACTCGAAGCGAATTTGGAACTGGCTTTCTTGTTGGTTCACGCATACAAGAAACCGTGATGAAATTCATCCCGGTCAGTGAGAGGATCTGCTACCTACGTGTACGCGGTACATATAACAATATTTCTCTTATTGCCGTGCACGCACCAACTGAAGCTGACCGTCGACGAGAAGGATAATTTCTACATAGCACTGGAAGAGGTTATGAAACAAACACCAACACGCGACTTCATTATGGTTCTTGGTGACTTTAATGGACAGGTTGGAAGGGATATTTCTTATGGAAATGTGGTGGGTCCCAACAGCTTGCATTTGAATTCGAATGATAATGGTGAGAGAATGACTGAGTTTGCATTATCAAATAATTTGAGAATTGCCAGTACGTTCTTTCCGCATCGATCGATTCATAAGCAGACTTGGGTCTCACCGAATGGAAACACTCGAAATCAAATTGATCACGTTCTAGTAACAACACGTTTCTTTTCGAGCGTTCTGGATGTGCGATCCTTTAGAGGTACATACATTGGAAGTGACCACTTCCTTGTTTGTGCAACGATAAGGTTCCACTTCCCAAATCCAGGCATTCCAAAATTCAATCAACGAAAACGTTTTAACATCTCATCATTAAAGAATGCTGAAACAGAAGAGAGATATCAAATCCATATTGCCGAAACATTGGAGAAATCAGAAACCATTAATGGAGATGTCGATAAGTCATGGTATTTGCTCAAAGATGCTGTTTTAAGCGCTGCTGAGGGAATACTTGGACGACCAGTGAACCACTCAAAGAAGCCATGGATGGATCAAGCATGCCTTGATGCTATTCAATACAAAAGAGATTGCTATCTGAAGTGTTTACAAGGACGCAACACCAGGTCCACGAAGGAGAACTATAAACTGGCAAGACAAGCCGTTACAAAGCTATGTAGACGAACGAAGAGACAGTGGGAGGAGATTGAAAGCTTCAATAAGGAACATCAATCGCGTAACTTCTTTCAACAGGTTAAAACCTTAAAGAAGGACCCTCAAACTAGATCGACTGCTATTCAAAACGAAGATGGGGAGCTACAAGTAGACCTTAAAAATATTTTAGATACTTGGGCCGCTTATTTTGAAAATCTTCTCAACTTAAGTGACCAGCAACAAGTCGGGCGACGAGCAAAGCTTACTCGTGCGTCAAAGGTACATGGAGACGAACCAACCAAAGAAGAATTCGATGTGGCGCTGTCTAAATTAAAACGCAATAAAGCACCTGGTATCGACGATATAACATCCGAAATGACTGTACATGGTGGCGAAACTCTATCCTTAAGATTGTTTGAACTTGTTCAAATGATCTTTAGGACTGAAACCATGCCACAGGACTGGAACACAGCTATGCTGATACCAATCCATAAAAAAGGTAATCGCCTACAATGTGCAAACTACAGAGGAATCGCTCTCCTTTGCACAGCATATAAAATCTTTTCTTACATTTTGCTATCCAAAATCAATCCTTTCGCTGAACAACTGTTTGGAGAATATCAGTGTGGCTTCCGGCGGGGCCGAGGTACTACCGATGCACTTCTCTCGATATGGATGATTATGGAAAAGTGTCGAGAGTTCAACATTCCTGTGCATCAACTTTTCATTGATTTCAGGCAGGCCTACGACTCTCTTGAACGAGAGACTCTATGGTCTGTTCTGGTGTCAATGGGAATTCCTGGTAAACTGGTATCACTATGCAAAATGACTGTGCAGAACTCTCAATGCTGTGTACAAGTAGAGAACGAAATATCAAAGTTTTTTAAAGTCGACTCCGGTTTAAGACAAGGTGATGCTATCTCTCCTATACTTTTTAATCTAGCCTTGGAATATGTGTGCCGTCAAAAGAAACTACCGACTAATAACAATATCTTGTCAATAAACTCAGTACAGATGATTGCTTACGCTGATGATGTTGTCATCCTCGGCCGAAGTGAAGCTGTTATGAGTGAGACTTTCAAGTCGCTTGAGAGTGATGCTAGAAAAATCGGCCTGCAAATTAACTACAATAAAACCAAACATATGAATGTCTCAAGGGAGGCTGAGAAGAAAGATTTGATGTGCGGCGATGAACGAATTGAGGGAGTTGAATCTTCTAAATATTTGGGATCAATGCTTGACTCAAACAACAGCATACTTACAGATATAAAAGCTCGAATCGCTGCAGGTAATCGAACTTTCTACTCAATTAAATCTCTCCTTGGATCACCGTATGTATCAACTAACACCAAGCTCAAGTTATACAAGACATTGATTAGACCGGTTGTGATGTATGGGTCACAAACGTGGACCCTTACACAAAATGACGAATCGCATTTATCTGTATTTGAGCGTAAGATCCTACGCTACATTTTTGGTCCACTTAAGACAGACGATGGAGAGTATAGAACCCGGTATAACTTTGAGATCAGAGACCTTCTTGAGGGTCCTGATATAATAGGTTGTATCCGTTCTAATAGGATTGCTTGGCTTGGGCATGTTCTACGAGCCGATTCACAGTCTGGAATGATTAGAAAAATCTACGTTAGTACCCCAGGGAGTCGGCGACCGCGAGGTAGACCACGACTACAATGGGAGACTGACGTAATAGACGACCTTAAAAAAATTGGCTGCCATAGTCGCCATAGCCATTATGTCGCTGTTGCGAATGACCGTGGTGAATATTCAAAGCTGATCAACCTGACAACGCTCCTACATGGAGCATGAACGCCTTAAAAAAAAAAAAAAAAAATATTATCATAGTCTTTCAACCGACAAGGCGATAACTAATCTATATGTGAAATTTTTCAAACTATGTATTTCTAAAAGGGATAATAATCTAGTGAAATTTAAAAAAAATGACAGATCGTTAAATTCATGGCTACAGTACTGGCCCAATAACAATAGCCAAGTAATATTTACCTTTCATGGGCCAGTGCTTGGCCATTCAAAGGTAACAATATACTGGCTATTTTCTGTAAACCATAGATCGGCCGATGATTGGTTCTAGTATTGGCCCAGTAACAATAACCAAGTACTGTTAACCATTAATGGGCCAGTGCTTGGCCGTATGTCAATGTCTGGCAAAACTTTTTTTTTAAGGCATTCATACTCCATGTAGGAGCGTTGCCAGGCTAATCAGCTTTGAATATTCACCACGTCATTCGCAACAGCGACATAATTACCATGGCAGCCGATTTTTTTAAGGTCGTTTATTACGTCAGTCTCCCATTGTAGTCGTAGTCTTCCTCGCGGTCGACCACTCCCTGGGGTACTAACGTACATTTTTCTAATCATTCCAGACGGTGAATCGGCTCGTAGAACATGCCCAACCAAGCAATCCTATTAAAACGGATACAACCTATTATATCAGGACCCTCAAGAAGGTCTCATATCCCAAATTAGGTAAAAAAATAAATAAAAATCTTTCTTTTGACACACTTGACAACATTTTTTTGACAAACTTATAATGCCATAATTCTCAATAATCATAATAAAATTTTATTTCAAACAAACAATGTTATTTTTTTTCCAAAAATTGGGTAAAAAACTAAATAAAAATCTTTTGACACACTTGACAACATTTTTTTGACAAACTTATAATGCCATAATTCTCAATAATAATAATAAAGCTTCATTTCAAACAAACAATTAATTTTATTTTTTTTCCAAAAAATTGGGTAAAAAAATAAATAAAAATCTTTCTTTTGACACACTTGACAACATTTTTTTGACAAACTTATAATGCAATAATCTAGATTTTGGTCTCACATACTAATCCCGACCATCAAGATTTCTCCAAATTCAATGTTCCTACTCGTAATCACTTAAAATGAACGTTTTTTAAGCAAAAAATATGCAAATTTCCTTGTTTTGACACACTTGACGATTTTTTGACACACTTCCGGTACAGTTATCAAACACATCGTCCTTTCGGCTCTTCCCATTGAGTAAACCTATTTTTAGAAAAAAAAAATTTTGAAATCCGTCAAGCGGTTTTCTAGATTTCGTCGGTTGTGACGGCCGAACGGCCGACAGACAGACACACATTTTTTTTTTTTGCTTTTTTATAATCGGTAGGTCCTAAAACGTCGAGAAATGCCAAAAAAG
Organism: Diogma glabrata; assembly: GCA_963693315.1. Lineage (NCBI taxonomy): Eukaryota > Metazoa > Arthropoda > Insecta > Diptera > Cylindrotomidae > Diogma > Diogma glabrata. Next base: position 10,081,237 of record OY856189.1, on the reverse strand, counting down.
TGGGGGTAAGAATTTCACTTTGAGCTCATGAATGTAATACTTAGGTCTTTCAGACCGAAGTAATAATCGTTAGTAAAAACTTTTATGCGACTTCGACTAGGAACGGTAAAGCACATCTAACATGCCAACATTTCCATTCTGAAAATATTTTAATACTTCCGATGTTTCGGTTTTCCTCTCTTTAATGCGTGTTATTGAGGCATTTGCCATACCACGAGCTAATGGGTTGCTTTGATTTTCTAGTTTACTCAGTACAAGCTAAAGAGATGCATATAGGAATAGGCCAATATTTCATGGTAAAATGGAGAAAATAAAAAAACTTAGAGCTAAAAATGCAAATATGTTTGTTAAAAAATATGCAGCAACAAAACTAAAATTGGGTTATTAATAATCCAAACGCTTGTGACATATTCATTGACCATGTTACGTACGGTCTTCTTCAAGGATTAAAGCCCGTATATATAGAGTTATATAAAAGTTTATTACTTTAAGAAAGCAATAATAAGTTTTTATGTAAGTGATAAGTTTTTAATGAAAAGTAATAAAGAAATTTTAAACACTTCACCGCTTGACAATAAAAATATTAACAAATCAACAACAACTGATCGCACCGCACCGCATGCGAACCCAATATAACTCATTTTTTAAAATGATTTCGTGTTTTCGTTGTATAACCTAGGCAAATATGGTGATCCCGTAACCCTGGGATTTGCTTTCAATATTTCTGTAATTTCGGGATCGTAAAAATATGTCTTGATCCCAAGATCAAGTCATTCAAGAAGCCCGGGTTTGCAATTCCTAGTGTTAATGTTAATTAGAATCTAAAAATACCAATGTTTCATCGTTCATACTTCACAGTAATCACACAATCCATTAACCATTTAATGAATTGCTTTTCACGACGATCTTCAGATAATTCAAGATATAAAGCACAAAAAATTCAGATAATTCAAGATATAAAGCACAAAATATAAAGTCTGATAGACTTCGAATGAAGTCGTCAATTTGCTAATAGCCATACAAACAGTGGCGTACACAAGGGGGGGAGTTGCTGGGGGTTCGAACCCCCCCATGTTGCATCAAATCGGTTAAAAAATTATTCTTATATACACTTACATGGAATTTAAATTTAAATTTATTATAGTAAAAATCTAATTGTCTGTATCAGATCCCTTATTTCATAATAACAGTAGTTATTTTGTGTATGTACGTATTATTTATTCTATAATTCATAATGTAATAAACTTCGTCCAGAATGGGTTAATTTAATTTAATCATAGATAACCAAGACGTTCCGCCTAAATGTTTTCTACATTCAAAGATGAATTAAAAGTTAACTCCCTTTAACAAATACATTTTGCATAAATTAAAATTGAGTTCGCTAATACAAATGCAAGTATGAATGAAAATAGGTGTGGCCTATTCAAGATGTATGGACTACGTAATATTGATTTCTAGTGGATTATAGAAGTTTCGATTTATTTATTTTTCGATATAAATAAGCGAACAGAATATCAGATAGTCAGTTTTAATTTGGCAATTAATAGTGTTTTACAAATATTCGAAAGTATAAGGAATAATCGGTGGTACTTGAGCCTGGGTACTAATAGTGAAAAAATTTGAACCTAGTGGAATAGTAAATACAGATTTTACGATTCCGACTCTCATTGATTCAAATTGTGGAAAGCGGTGAAATCTATCGTACACAAATTGGAGACCCTAGATTTTATTGTAATTAAAATCGGAAGCTGCTGTAATTTGTTGACAAATAAAGTTTGAGATTTTGTTAACCAAAGATCCGTCTTTTTACTGTCATATTTTCTCAATAATCGAACAGAACCAACGAAGAGTCGTTACAGTGGTGTCAGAAGTGGGATTATTGAAACAATGGTCAAGACAGTAAATATTAGTGATCTCAGCCAGACCCAGCTGAAGGATGAGTTGAAGAAAAGGAATGCTCCAATCCATGGAACGAAGGCAGAACTTGCATTTCGGTGGCGTAAAGTTTTAGAAGAAGCAGGCCAAAACACAGAGGTCCTAGAAGTAGAGCCGGAGGAAGCTCCGGTCCAGAATGCCCCAGCAATTGATCCGATGATGATGTTGATGAAAGAAATGATGGCACAGCAACAACAACAATTTTCTGATATGATGGCCAAACAAGGAAACAACCAACAACAACAATTTGCTGATATGATTGCCAAACAAGGAAACAATCTGATGACCCGACAAGAGAAACTGGCAGCAGAACAAAAAGTAGATCAACAACGACAACTTGCTGATCTGATGGCCCAACAACAATTATATCAACAACAACTACGTGAAGTAATCGAGTCACGTATATCCAGTGCGGAGGTTAAAATCAACCACATGGAAAGGGAGTTGCGGAAAGTTACCGAAGAAAATTACGCAATCTTTCGAGTGAATTCCGTCAAGAAATAGCACAAGTGAAGTTTGGTAACATAATCAATCCATCAACTACTTCAGCTCCAGCTAGAGTGAAAACACCCGTATTTGATGAATCTACATCGTACCAGATATTTAAGATGCAATTTGAGATAGCAACAACTGGGTTCGATCACCAGCAAAAAGCAAATGCGCTTATATTGGCATTGAAGGGACCTGCTGCTGAAATTTTGCAGACACTATCAGCGACAGAGCGTGATTACAACAAGCTAATGGAGGCCTTAGAAGTAAGATATGGGGAAAGTCATATGCAAGCTCTCCATCGCATGCAGCTCAAAACACGAAAACAAGGCGTCAGCGAAACTTTGCAAGAACTAAAGGCTGACATTGTGAGACTGGCTAATCTGTCATACCCGAACTATAACGCTGAACATCGAGATGATACATTCATCAATGCTCTTCGAGATGTGCAAATGAGAAACCAGCTGTATCTAAGCGGGAAGAAACTACTTGCGGTAGTCTTAGCATTGGCCCTGCAGATGGAAGCTGGAAAAAGAGCGTATGACTCAGATAGGGTACGTAAGATGAAAGTTGCTGAAGAGCCATTAAAAGCAGCACTCGACGAAGTGATCATGCGTGTCAATAGTTTGGAAGATAAGCCCGAGCGAAATCAACGAAGAAAATCTAGCAGAGTAAGATGCTGGAATTGTGGGCAGTTAGGGCACATCAAACGGGAATGCAAAACACCAATAGCTGCAAAAGAAAAAGTAGCTCCAGTCCAGTTGATGAACCTCTCAAAAAAGCAAGTGGATGTCAAAAAGGGAGGAGATTTTCGCGTTGAACATTGCAAGAGAAGAATACATTGTAACGCTGAAGATCTTTCAAGAAAACCCTGTGTTGAGGAGTGCAAGTCATCTAGCAGGACTGAGAGAAAGGAGGCAATGAAAGTCAAACAAATTAAGTTCCAAACTCCTGACGATTGGTGTACCGAGGCATTTAAAAGAGAGCAGCTAGAAGATCCAGCTATGGCTCCAATATTGAAATGGAAAACCGAGGGAAGGCGACCAGAGTGGAAAGAGGTAGCACCTTTAAGTACGGAGGTGAGATGCTACTGGGCGCAATGGGACTCACTATTGATGGATAACGGGATACTAAAAAGAAAATGGGAGTCCGCTGATGGAAAGAAAGTGTTAGAGCAACTGGTGTTGCCATCAAGTCGAGTAGAAGAGGTACTGCGAAAGCTGCATGGAAGTATTTCTGGAGGACACCTGGGAGTCAATAAAAGCCTGGCTAAAGTAAGGGAGAGGTTTTATTGGGTAAGGTATCGAACCGACGTAGAGCAATGGTGTCGGCGATGTGATACTTGCGCGGCGAGCAAAAGACCAAAGACTAGAACTCGAGGAGAGATGCAGCAGTACAATGTGGGCGCCCCAATGGATAGAATTGCTATAGACATCGCGGGGCCATATCCGGAAACTACAAAAGGTAACAAATATATCATGGTGGTCATTGATTACTTTACAAAATGGCCAGAAGCTTATGCAATACCGAACCAGGAAGCAGTTACGTTCACTGAAACACATTAGTCAATGAATGGATTTGCAGATATGGAACACCGCTCGAGTTGCATACGGACCAGGGAAGGAATTTTGAATCGCAACTGATGGAAGAGCTGTGCAGAACACTCGACATTAGAAAAACATGAACTACACCTATGAACCCACAATCGGATGGCATGGTAGAACGATTCAACCGAACCATGGAAGAACATTTGTCAAAGGTAGTAGAAGCCAACCAAAGAAATTAGGACAAGGATCTTCCGTTATTCTTGATGGCCTATCGTAGCGCAGTGCACGATACGACAAGTGAAACGCCAGCGAATATCATGTTCGGAAGAGAACTACATCTTCCTAGTGACATCGAGTTCGGCATCCCTGGAGGTCTGGTATCCACGAAAACAGATTATGTGGGACAACTAAGGGAGAAGATGAATAAAATCCATCAACATGTTCGAGACCACATTAAGTGACAAAATGAAAACCAGGTACGACATAAATACAAATAGTGGCGGTTTTCAAGAAGGAGAATTGGTATGGCTATACAACCCCAGGAGAACTAAGGGTAGATCACCCAAGCTGCAGCCAGATTGGGAAGGCCCATATAAAATAATCAAACGAATTAATGATGTTATCTACCGCATCCAAAAGGGACCCCGTACCAAGATAAAAGTGATACATCTGCAAAGGTTGGCACCGTACCAAGTTAACAGTACCATTGCAATAGCTGATATTGTTCGGGACGAACAAAACTAAATGGAGGACAGTGTAATAAACTTCGTCCAGAATGGGTTAATTTAATTTAATCATAAATAACCAATACGTTCCGCCTAAATGTTTTCTACATTCAAAGATGAATTAAAAGTTAACTCCCTTTAACAAATCCATTTTGCATAAATTAAATTTGAGTTCGCTAATACAAATGCAAGTATGAACGAAAATAGGTGTGGCCTATTCAAGATGTACGGACTACGTAATATTGATTTCTAGTGGATTATAGAAGTTTCGATTTATTTATTTTTCGATATAAATAAGCGAACAGAATATCAGATAGTCAGTTTTAATTTTGCAATTAAAAATGTTTTATAAATATTCGAAAGTATAAGGAATAATCGGTGGTACTTGAGCCTGGGTACTAATAGTGAAAGAATTTGAACCTAGTGGAATAGTAAATACAGATTTTACGATTCCGACTCTCATTGATTCAAATTGTGGAAAGCGGTGAAATCTATCGTACACGATAACACAATTGGAGACCCTAGATTTTATTGTAATTAAAATTGGAAGCTGTTGTAATTTGTTGACAAATAAAGTTTGAGATTTTGTTAACCAAAGATCCGTCTTTTTACTGTCATATTTTCTCAATAATCGAAAAGAACCAACGAAGAGTCGTTACAATAACCATATATTTATTTATTTGTTTATAGCTCCGTAACAATTCATAACTGAATAAAGGAGTTTCCCATCTTTTTCCATAGTTCTGACTTTTCGTCTCCAAAAACAACTGCCAACATTTTTAATGCCGTCTTTTCAACGTATATGTGGTCGTCCAGGATTTTTTTTTCTGTCGCATGGTGTCCATTCTTCAACAATTTTCGGCAGACGATTGTTATCATACCGACTTAAATGACCAGCCCAGTTCCATTTCAAACCTTTTGCAGTTTCCTTAGCGTCTATTACTTTCGTCGTTCTCCGAATTTTTTCGTTGGTCATGCGATCAGTAAGTCGAACGTTCAACATTAATTGCTCCATACTTCTTTGAGCGATTTCTAATTTCGATATTGATTTCCGTGATAAAGGTAGACCTTGAATACCGTATGTGAATACCGGTAATATGCAAGCGTCAAGTAGCCTCTTTTTGTGAAACATTGGCAGTGAACTTTTGAAGAACCTTTTCAACGCCCAAAAAGATCCCCACGCGGCAGATATTCTTGCGTCTATCGCCTTGTCGTCATTGTTTGTGCATGAAGTTGCTTGGCCGAGACAATTGATGTTGTCTACCACATTAATCTTGATACCGTTCACCATGACGAATTCGATGTTTGTATTTGTTAATATTTTTGTTTTTCCAATGTTTGGGTGAAGTCCACCTCTTTTTGATTCTGTGAATATATCGTTCATCATTATTGACAATTTATTGACGATAATCCTTTCCCAAAAATTTATTTATTAACAATATTAGTTTTAATTATTTTATAATTTGGATTATTTACAATATTTGAATATCTTTATAAACAAATAATCATTACAAAAATAATTTCATTTTCAAAAAAATATCATTCATTTTTATTTGAGTTATAAAAAAAATAATTCATTTTCAAACAAAATGTCAAAATAATCGATTTTTATCTGAGTTTTCAAGTAGTTTTTGTTTTTTTTATTGTGGTAGCACTGCCTCTGTGCAGCGAAATTAGAATTAGAGATAACTTGCAGAATTTTTCTGCATGCAGAATTTACATGTAATTGCTCTCATATAACAACACATGTTCTAATTTCGCTGCATGCAGAATTCTGCACATGTATTTGGACCATTATGCATTGAATTTAAAGATGAAAAATTTTGAAGATTGGCTCGTTTTTCTGTTGGATTTCCTGTACCTTTTTGGGAAGTAAAGGTCGTACTTCTACACGATGGCCTAATTCGTCTTGTAGAAGGCAAATAATTTATTTCAATAAAAGTCAGCCGGAGCTAATTTTTTTATGATGTTGGTGCTTTTGCAAAGCCTACTCAAAAAATATTGCGACGCTGATGCATAGGCTGACTTCACCATAGCTAATGAGCTAATCTCCATAAAATACTTTAATCAAAGGGTAACAAATATTATGGACTTCGTAGTTCTAATAATAAAAATATTAAAGCAGGCAGTAGTATCCCAACAAACATAAATTCTGTTGTACGAGAAAAAGTACAAAAAAATTTTATCGGAAGTGACAAACCGGAAGTAAGGATGCAGAACTGTTGTGAACCGTACTAAATGTGTATGTACCAAATTTCATCCAATTCGATTATCAGGTACAGAAGTTATTGAGCTTCCAAAATAACAAGTGCTTGGAGGCCCCACTACCACTTTGTTCACTATCGCTAAAAAAACTAATCAGTTCCTTGCCATATATATTTGCGTTTTTTTGCAAAGTGTAATCAAAATTACTTAACGAACGAATGTTGTATGCTTCCAACAAACATTGAAACAATAAACAGGTGTTCGGGAGGACCCCACCACTTATCCCAATATTGTCCAAAAACTAGTCAATTCTTTGTCATTAAAGTCTTCATCTTTTTCAAAGTGCCATTAAAATTTGATTAATTAGTGAAATCTGTATGCTTCCAACAAACTTTAAAAACAAAGTGTGAAAAGTCAGCAATTGTATGGTAGTCCCCCCGCCACTTTGATGAATGTGTCCCAAAAGATGATAATTATCTTCATACACTAATTGAAACCTTTCCATAAGTTTTACCATAATCACTTCATTATTGTAGGCTGTAGTGTGCATAAAGATACTGAAAAAACTGTCAACAATTATAAACATTTTTTTTTACCGGAAGTAAAAAACTGGAAGGTGGGATGCAGATCTTTTGTAAATCATACTAAATGCTTATGTACCAAGTTTCATCCAATTTGAGTATCGGGTACAGATGTTATACTTTGATCAATGTGTCCCAAAAGATGATAATTATCTTCATACACTAATTGAAACCTTTCCATAAGTTTTATCATAATCACTTCATTTTTGTAGGCTGTGGTGTGCATAAAGATACTGAAAAAACTGTCAACAATTATAAACATTTTTTTTACCGGAAGTAAAAAACTGGAAGGTGGGATGCAGATCTTTTGTAAATCATACTAAATGCTTATGTACCAAGTTTCATCCAATTTGATTATCGGGTACAGATGTTATAGAGCTTTAAAAAAAGCTGGTGTATGGGACACCCCCCACCACTTTGTTCACTATCGCTCAAAGACTAATCAGTTCTTTGCCATACATTTTTGCATTTTTTTCCAAAGTGTCATCAAAATTGGTTCACGGACGAATGCTGTGTGCTCCCAACAAACATTGAAAAAATGATGACACATTAAACAGGTGTTCGGGAGACCCCGTACCACTTATCCCAATATTGTCCAAAAACTAATCAGTTCTTGTCATTTAAGTTTCCATCTTCTCCTAAAGTGTCATTAGAATTGATTAATGAATGAAGTCTGTATGCTTCCAACAAACTTTAAAAACAAAGTGTGAAAAGTCAGCAGTTGTATGGTAGACCCCCCGCCACTTTGATCAATGTGTCCCAAAAGATAATAATTATCTTCTCACACTAATTGAACCCTTTTCCATAAGTTTCATCATAATCACTTCATTATTGTAGGCTGTATTGTGCATAAATACACTGAAAAACTTCAAAAATTTACAAAAAAAAATGTACCGGAAGTGAAAAACCGGAAGTTAGGATGTAGAACTATTGTGAACTGTTGTAAATGCTCATGTACCAAGTTTCATCCAATTCGATTATCAGGTACAGATGTTGTTGAGCTTTAAAAAAACAGGTGTATGGGACACCGCCCACCACTTTGTTCACTATCTCTCAAAAACTAATCAGTTTCTCGCCATACATGTTTGCATCTTTTTCCAAAATGTCATCAAAATTCGTTCACGAACGAATGCTGTGTGCTCCCAACAAACATTGAAAAAAGTGTGACACATTAAACAGGTGTTCGGGAGGACCCCCACCACTTATTCCAATATTATCCAAAAACTAATCAGTTCTTTGTAACATAAGTTTCCATCTTTTTTTAAAGTGTCATTAAAATAAATTAATGATTGAAGTCTGTATGCTCCCAAAAACTTTAAAAACAAAGTGTGAAAAGTCAGCATTTGTATGGTAGACCCCCCACCACTTTGATCAATGTGTCCCAAAACATGATAATTATCTTTTCACACTAATTAGAACCCTATTCCATAAGTTTCATTATAATCACTTCATTATTGTAGGCTGTAGTGTGCATAAAGACACTGAAAAAACTTCAAAGAAGTACAAAAAAATTTTTTTACCGGAAGTGAAAAACCGGAAGTTGGGATGCAGAACTATTGTGAACAGTACTCATGTACTCATACTCATGTATCAAGTTTCATCCAATTCGATTATCAGGTACAGGTGTTATTGAGCTTTCAAAAAAACAGGTGCTCCACGGACCCCCCACCACTTTGTTCACTATCGCTCAAAAACTAATCAGTTCCTTGTCATACATGTTAGCATCTTATTCCAAAGTGTCATCAAAATTCATTCACGAATGAATGTTTTCTGCTCCCAACAAACATTAAAACTTTGTGGAAAAAACCACCTGTTGTATGGTGGACCCCCCAACCCTTTATCCAATGTGCTCCAAAAGCTGATAAAATCTTTCTCATGTTATTTAAAAGCTTTTACCAACGTTTCATGAAAATTTATGGGTAATTGTAGGCTACAGTAGGGATGTGGATTCCACTCTAAGGACATCCGTGTTATATCTTCAGCTGGTTTCCTCAGTGTATGTCCTATCCATCTCCATTTCCTTTGTTTTATCTCGGTCTCAATGTCTAACTGCTCTGTCTGCCGTAGAAGTTCCTGGTTACTGATGGTGTTCGGCCAGAAGCATTTGATCAGTCTTCTCAGGCATTTGTTCACAAACACCTGTAGTTGATCTGTGATCTTTCTTGTATGTTTCCACGGTTTACACCCATACAGCAGTACCAACTTTCCACATGCATTGAACATTCGTAGCTTTGTCTTTCTTGACAGGACGGATGCATTCCAGATCTTGTGAAGCATATTGAACGTATTTCTGGCTTTGTTAATACGCTGAGTGATATCTTCTTCAGTCCCGCCTGTTTTTGCTACAGTACATCCAAGGTACACAAATTTGTCAACTTCGTCCACTTATGTATTGTTGATGGTAATTGGTGTTATCGTTTTGGTGTTCAATCTCATAGCCTTTGTCTTTCTGATATTAATGTTGAGACCGACTTCATGTGGAAGGGCTGATAGCTTCTGTATTTTCTGCTGCATGTCAGTATGTGTGTGTAAGTAGACAGATGTCATCTGCGTAGTCTAGATCATTGAGCCGTCTTGTTGTGTTCCATTGGATTCCATTTGGACTTGCATCATCGAGCTTTCTCATGATACTATCTAGTACTATTAGGAATAGTAGCGGGGATAGTACACAGCCTTGTCTCACTCCTCGGTGGTTGTAGTATTTATCACTTTGCTGTTCTTTGTATTGTATTCTGTTTCCAGCATCCCGATACATTTCTTTGATTAGATCAACTATTTTCTTCGGGACGTCCATTTCACAAAGTGTCTTCCATATCGCGCTTCTGTTGATTGAGTCGAAGGCGCGTTCGAAGTCCACGAAGAGGAGATACAATGGTGAATTCCATTCGTTTGATTGCTCTACGATGATACGGATCGTGTTGATATGATCGGTACAGCTTCTACCTGGTCTAAAGCCGACTTGTTCATTTCTTAGTTTCATGTTAATTGATGGAGATGTTCTTTCGAGAATGATCATCGCTAGTATTTTCATTATTGTGTTGAGCAGAGATATACCTCTTCAATTTTTGCATTCTCTTAGATCACCTTTCTTTGGGATTGTTATGGCTAAACCTTCTTTCCATTTGGTTGGTATTTTACCTTCGTTCCATACATCAGCTAATAGTGGTGTTAGAGCTTCTGCTGTTGTGTTTACATCTGCTTTGAGTAATTCTGCTGATATATTATCTGTACCAGCAGATTTGTTATTCTTGAGTTTCTGTATGGCATCTCTAACCTCCCGTTCCGTTGGTGGATGGGTGCTGATAGTTTCGTTATAGTTGTCATCCAGAGACTGCAAATTATCTTCATGTTGCTGGCAGTTGTCTTCGAAGTATTCTTTCCATCTATTTAGCTGTTGTTCATGTGTTGTGAGGGTTTGACCAGATTCATCCTTTATTGGTGGAGTGTTTGTGTATTTGTTGGTGACCTTTCTCACGCATTTGTGTAGTGTGCGCATATTTCTATTAGCGGCTGCTGTTTCTGCAGTCTTGCGAATGCTTTCTGTGCATCTTCTGCGATCATTCCTTGCCATCTTTTTAACTTGTTTTGCTGTACTTTCATATTTGCTGCGGATCTCGGTTGTGTTCTGGTGACACAATTGCAACTTGAGCTGACGACGCTCTTCAATTTTCTTCCAAGTATCATCGCTAATCCATGGTTTTCGTGATTTGTCTTGGTATCCAAGCACATCTGTAGCAGTTTTGACGTAAGCTTCTTTAACTTGTTCCATTTTTCTTTAATGCTGGTGGTTTCGTTGTTTGGTAGATTGAGCTGGAGCGATTCTTTGAAGATATTATTTGTATTTTTGTCGGTCAATCTATTGATGTTAAATTTCCTCTGACATGACTTGTTGTGCTTTACAGCGGCTGGTTTAATTTTGAATGTTGCAATTACCAGTTGATGGTCGCTGTGTATATCTGCTCCTCGCTTTGCTCTGACGTCTTGTAGTGAGGATAGAAACTTCTTATTCACCAGTACATGATCAATTTGGTTCTTGGTTCTTCCATTTGGTGATGTCCAAGTGTATTTGTGTATGTTCTTATGTGGGAACTTGCTGCCACGAATAGTTGATTTGTGACACAACAATCGATGAGCCTGTTTCCATTTTTGTTACGTGTTGATTCTAGTGCATGTTTACCCATGATTGATTCCATTCCGGTGTTGTCGGTTCCAATTTTTGCATTGAAATCACCTTGTATTATTTTGATGTCATTTCGGTGTGCACTATGTAGTGTTGCTTGGAGCTGTTCGTAGAATTTATCTTTTGTCGATCATCAGCTTCTTCCGTAGGTGCATAGCACTGTATGATCGTTGTATTTTTAATTTTCGATTGGAATCTTGCTGTTATTATTCTGCTACTGATTGGCTTCCATTCGAGAAGTGCTTTCTTTGCGTTAGGTGTTGTTAATATTGCTACGCCTTGTTCATGTGTGTTGGATTTACTAGAGAACATCATATAATTTCCATCTTACTTCACTGAGTCCTAGTATCTCGATGTTATATTCTTGCATTACTTTCTCAACTTGTGCTAACCTCGATGTTTCTATCAGAGTTCTGACATTCCAGTTTCCTACTCGTGTCCGCGTCCGGTAGCCAAGGGTCGATATTTGATTTTTCCGGTTTTGTACTAAAACCTTATATACTAACTTTCAATAAGATCATTGCCCGCGATCAGAAGTTATTCAAGATTTAAACTTAGAGGTGTTCGGGAGACCCCCCGCCATTTTGCCCAAATTTGAAATGAATCCAGATCTTCCATTTTCAAGTGAACTTGTATCATTTGCCAAAGTTTCATCAAGATCCTATGCAGAAAACTCAGAAAATTCATTGCTCTTTCATTCGCTCTTGCCACTTGTTACGGTCAAAAAAGATTTGTTTCACCCTTTTCCTATCTCACTCCCTCAAAATCTCACCCCCTCAGAAAAATAATTAAATTTGTAGTAGTTTTTTTGTAAAAAAACACACGGTCTCAGCTTCTGTTTTTAAAAACAGAAGCTGAGACCGTGTGTTTTTTTACAAAAAAACTACTACAAATTAAATATATTATCAGCATTTTTACAATACTACTAATTGAAAAATAATTAAGTGCACTTCGCTATAGTTTTCATTCAGAGTTTATCAATCTTCCTTTTTTTGTGATTTTTTTCAAATTTTCCTGTCAATTAAGCTCGAAACCCAAGGGGTGGGACCAACTTTTTGTTGCACTTGTTTGACAATAATGCAAAAACTGTGCATTGCGAAATTCTAAAAATAATTACAATGTTTCTTGAATTAAGTGCTCGTTCATATGATGTCTCACATGGCTGGGTTTTAAATGGTGTTTTCCCCTTCTCATTTCCACCGCTTAATAAATACGATTATGAGTATTTTACACTTCGCTATATATTTCGTTCAAAAGATACCACTTTTTCTATATTTCCTAAGCCTTTTGAAGTTTTTTATTAAATAGTTTCGGAACTAAGTGGGGAAAGAAAACATGAATAAACTCTATTATTCAATTTTATTCAAAAAACTGTACAGTAAAAAATTAAAAAATACATTTTTAAAGGATACTGAATTCAAGCCCTTTCATATGATACCCTACTTGACTCGGTAAAAAAAAAGTATTCTTTAAAAACCTTACATTGCACCCCGTAAAACAAACGGAAACCATTTTTTTTGTTTCTGTCATCTTCAGGGTCATTGGGTTAGTTTTATACGTATCTTAAATTTCAGGTCTGTAGGATTTATAGTTTATGAGATAACCGATTTTAATACAACAGACTACAGAATACAATCGTAGTTTTAACAGTAGTGTTCCGTACAAAAACGGCTTAACGAGCTCAAATTAAATTTTTTATCTAACGCAAAAAAATGTTGTCAAGTGTCTCAAAATAAAGATTTTTATTCATTTTTTTAGCCAATTTTTTGGAAAAAAATAAAATTAATAATTTGTATGACATGATATTTTATTATTATTATTGAGAATTATAGCATTATAAGTTTGTCAAAAAAATAATGTCAAGTGTGTCAAAAAATGATTTCATTTATTTTTTTAGCCAATTTTTTAGAAAAAAAATGTAGCGTTTTTATGACGTAAATGTAATTGCAAATGAAATTGGACCTGGAAATTTTTGAATTTGTTATAGTTTTTGAAATATTTTCGGAATTTTGGAAAAAGTTTGTATTATTGGTTTTGTAATAATTTTTGCAATATTTTTAGAATTTTGGAAAAAGTTTTAATTTTAGTTTTTGTTATAATTTTTGCAATTTACAATTTTCGGGTCCGGACTTCGGGTCCGATAATTTTTCAGTATTGTTTTTTAAAGTTAGACATTATTTAGTGTTAACCATAAAAAAATTGTAGATTAACATCTCTGAATATCGTAAGATACGATGCTAACTAGGGCTCTAAGGTTACTCACTATTGATCAAATCTCTTTGATTATTTTTTGAACGCTTTTTTAAAGTTTTGTGGATTGCAATTATCAAGGAAGACCCACGTCAGTAAGGCATTCCAGAGATGCTAGATTCTGGCTAAAAATTTCTTTGAAAAGCTACATCTTGTCACTCGAACCTTAAAAAGATGAGCTGTTATTGTTACTCTGTTCAGGTAAAATTGATTTGATCTAGGCGTGATTTTTAAACGCATTCATCTATAGTGTATTTGTGAACCTTCGTATCAGCAACATACCTGTGTACCTTCAAATCAGCAGCTATGAAAGTCTCACCAAGGTTTTCAACCGACTGTTCCAGATATGACAAAGAAAGTAAATTTCCCGTCGCTCTTCCTTTACCCAAACCGCATTGTCTTTCATTAAGTATTTTTGACGACTTAAGAAGCTCATAATGTTAAAATTAATGAACTTCTCAAATATTTTAGCAACAACCGACAAGATTGATATGGGTTTGTAATTTGTCGAATTCGTGTTAGCAACTTTTTTAGAACTGGCTGCATGGTCATTTTTTAAAGAGCATTTATTTTAAATTTTATTGCTTCATGTGGCGAATAAAAAATAGTATATAGAATAGGATTTTTTGGTTAGTTATCCATTCTTTAACAAAAAATATAAAAAAAACAAATAAAGAAAGATTTACGTCCATCAACACCTTTAAACGTATGTTGTTGTGGGACCTTGGTCTTAAAAGGTTTTTATGTGTTATTGTGACACATATTGTAATTCCTACTTCACAACACATTTTATAAAAAAAAAAAAATATGACGCACGGACGTAAGCCATTTTGGACTCAATGTGGGTAAACTCCACATACATCCAAAATCTTTAGCTTTACGTCCTTGCATCATAATGTACTATTTTCTACAACTGCAAAAGAAAGTTAACTTTTTTAAACTATAAAAAAGAAGCAAAGTAGGCTATTTTTATGTGGTTTTACTGATAAATACATACTTAGTTTGTTAACAAAAAAATTAACCATGGTCAATTTACTTCTATATTCGTAGTAATTACTATATATAGTCAAAGCTGTAGAAAAATGTCGTGTTTAACACGATCAAGAACACGATTTTGTTGCTTTCTATCGTTTATTATTAGAATCGCTAATCTTAAGCAACAAAGTATAATTTTGCTCTCTATTCAAATAATCTACTTTTTTAAATGATTCATAAATTTATTTATCTAGAACGAAAAGTGAAACTTTAAGGTACGAGCTAGTTGTTTACGCGCGAGGCATCTAGCCGAGGCCGAAATGACTAGTGATTACCTTTAAAAACACTTTTCCTTTGAGGTAAATACAAAATTTTATTTCATACTGGAAATTTATTAAAATAAAAAGAAATGAGTTTTAAATTTTGCTCAAAAAGTTGAACTTTAACGTCCTAGGACTTTATAAAGTTTTATAAAGTCCTAGGACGTTAAAGTTCAACGTTTATGGTACAAAAGTTGAACTTTAACGTCCTAGGACTTTATAAAATTTTATAAAGCCTAGGACGTTAAAGTTTAACTTTTTGTACCGTAAATAATCCGAAAAATGTCGTTTTAGATATCAGTATGAAATAAATAAAATTAAAGTATTAGATTTTAGTAGTACGGGAGGGAAGTGTATTTTTTCTACCGATGTCCGTTTAGCTTCATATAACTGAAACCACGTTGCCGTGCTCTCTTCCAAAGTGTTTATAGCTTTTACACAATATATTATACCACAATTCTAATATTTAATTCTAATTTTAATACAATTCTTCCATTTATATCGAACGAAAATCATACAGTTAAATATGCATTATACATACTGCTCCCTTTTGTATAAAAACCATGACAACATAATTAATTCTAATGGAAACATTTATATTTACGATAATTAAAAATAAAAATATTATTTTTATTTTTAATTATCGTAAATATAAATGTTGCCATAAAAATTAATTATGTTGTCTTGGTTTTGTTATTTTACTCGTTAGAGAGAAAATTAAGCAATCCGCTCTCGCTAATGAGGAAACGTAAAATCGTGCAATCTTGTAGATTATACACCAAGAAAGAAAAGTGCTTGTTTTCCTCTCGAGGTGTGTTTTAATTACAAATCACTGAAAAAAATTATATGCTCTCTTCCGAGGTGTATTTTTAATGTTTACTACAAGGGCACAAGCAGACTTGAACTTTATTTACAACTCTTGCGAAGCATATATTATTTAATTGTAAATAAATATTATTGGGCTATTATTTTGAAAACGTACATCGAAAAAAAAACAACTATTTTTTAAAAATCTGAAATTTTGATATTTTGTTGGTATTGACAAAAGGAAAAAAGTAATTTCTGCTTTTATTTTTTGTGTACTCTGAATAGGGTGACCACCTTTTAATTTTGTTTGACCCGGAGAATAAAAAAATTTTCATAAATTTAGTAAACATAAATTTATAGAAAAAGAATTTATGTAATTCATTAATATTTATTAAGAAATAAGTAAATCAACAATAATTATTCAGTATCAAATACAATTCAAATCTTAAAATAAAAATAATATAAACTTTATACAATATGCAACAGTTCAATAAAATATGTATTTATAAATACCTCTAAAAATTATATAATTTGTGTGTGCTTTTTAAATTTGAACACATATTTTTGATTACTTTGGCAAAATCGCAATAAATCTTTCTGGTTTTCTTTACATAAATATTCATGAAATTCTTGACAAGTCATTTTAAAATTTAGCTTAACACACAATTCGGCTTTAACCAAGTTTGTACTCATTTTATTCCGTTCGTCAGTCCATAAATTTTTCATCAATGAAAAAATACGTTCAACGTAAGCTTTGCTGACAGGTACGGATAAAATTTTAGAGACAATTTTGAGAAGCTGTGGCAAAGTAGAATTTTTAAATATATTGACCCATATCTTATCTAACGGCAAACTAGAAATGCTTTGAGAATCAAGTAATTTCAAAGATTCGTTCAAGAGAACAATTTCATCAAAAATATCGTCCTCATTAATATTAATTTTACACGATTTGGCTGTCTCGACAATTTCATCAAACGAAATTATTTGATTGTCTTTTATGTTGATAACTGCGAAACTTTTAAAAGGAGAACAGTCAAAATTATAAAACTTACTTATATAGTTCAAAGTTTTCTCATAAACTAGCTTAGCTTCTCGTAGCAGTTGTTGTTTTTTTGTTGCCTGTAAATATTTTAAGGCAGACATAACTTTGCTGCCATAAAATTCTTCATTCAGTCTCGCTGTTAACTTAATTTTCAATTCGACCATTATTTTGTGAACCTCTGGACTCGTCAGCGAACCATTTTCCAATTTCAAAATCGCACAATTTAAAATGCCCATATAATGACTAACAAAGTACAAATAGGATTCCGCAAAGCTAATGTTAGCATTCAGATCATCATTTATACCATCTTTTTGCGTTTTAATAAATTCCCAAACTATTTTATGACAATTTTCTTCTCCTGAGCTTAAAAAGTATGATTTAACAGCAGGCCAGGATAAAATTAGACGCTCTAGAGCCGAAGCTAATGACAACCATCTGGTAACAACATGTCTTAAAACTTTCTCGAATTCCGTATCTAGGAATTCGAAGCATTCTTTAAGTTGGGCATTTCTTTTAGCTGAATGTGAAAATTCCGCAAAGACTTTCAAAACCAAATTTTCCACGTCAAAGGATAAAGCTTTGCATGCATTTCTTCCTGCATTATGAATGACATGGCAATTACAATTAGCTTTAATAATATCAGCATTTTTCTGAACTAGTTTTTGGTAAACTGAATTTTTATTACCATAATTTACAGAGCAATTATCTGCACAATATGTACTAATTTGGGAGAATTCAAGTCCATATTTATTTAATTTATTCTCAATATCATTCATTATACCCATTGAACTCTCATCATTGTTCTCATAAAAATCAAGTAACTTATCTTTCACGCCGCAATGTACATCAAAATAACGCAGAGCTAATGGAAAAAGCTTCTGGTTGCCCTTGTTGGAAGCATCAGATGAAATAGAGAACGGAATTTTATCACATGAGTCCACTCCGAGTTCAAACAAGCAATCCTCAATTGATTTTGGTCCAAGTACATTTTCTACAATTGCTTCACTTTTAGTTCGACCACAGCGAATTTTTGAAGCTAAATTTGAATCCTTGTAGCATATTGAATTCAATTTAATTCCACAATCAATGCTACGATAACTGTGATGATGGCTAATACCGTGGTATATTTGTGACACTTCCGAAATTGTGACGAGATTCTCTTCTGCTGTATTTTTTTTCGGCATAAACGCTGTTAGAAGTCTATTAGAGGACTGTGTTTTGTTCCAGTTTTGATGTTTTTTACTGTTTACATGTGTTTTCAAAGCTTTCTCACCATCATGTTTAACTGTAAAAGAAACATTGCAGCCATGGCACTTGGCATTATACGCATCAACTTTAACTAACCACTTTTTGTATATCTCAACAGTTAGCCAAACGTCTTGAAAACTAGTAAAATAATACTTTGCTTTTTTCGGCGTTGAAGGACTCGAATCACTCGATTGTTCAGCCATATTCGGCTATGACTTATGGGATTTGTTCTGTAGATGCGTAAAAATTGTAAATGATGAGTATTCTACACAATTAACTATCATACATTTTGTATTGCTAAATATGAATTCTCTTTTCTACTTAGATACATTAACATCTCATTTACATATAATAAATAAGACATGCATAATTACCTGAAGCAATTATAGGAACACTGTTTTAAAAAAAAATGGATGTTAAATTTATTACATACAATCTGTCACAACTTCTTCGCGTTAAATATATTACATACTGATACAATCTGTCAGTGTCACAACTTCTTCGCCTTCTTCTTCTTTAAATTTCCCACGCCCTAGACGGTATCATCCATATGAAACCATACTACGAGATCGATTTTTTATATTCAGATAAAAGCATAATAAAATTGAATGTAACTTAAAAATTATAATTTTAATCAAATTTTTTTTCCAGTATTTTACTATAGTGATTTTATTTTAAAAAAAACTATTTCACCCGGAGAAAAGATAATTAACCCTGAGCCCGGAGATGATATAGTAAAACCCGAAGACTCCGGGTGAAACCCGAAGAGGTGGTCACCCTAACTCTGAATCGGAGTTATGCGCGGTTGAATTTTGAGGCTTTTTCACGTAGTTTTTGGTAATGGTGGCAATGTTTTGTGAATAGGTGCCACAAATTTCATCCGACTTACGTATATTTTTGCAAGTAAAAAGGAAAATAATTGAATAATTGAAATAAGTAAGTTTAAAATTAATAACTTTTCTCTTTTCCGCTAGGCGGCGCGTAAAACCTTGGTTTACTTCAAAGCTCATATCTCAAAAAGTAGGTTTTTTTTTTTTTGTTTTTCACAAATTTTAAAGTAAACATATGCAGCTATGAAATTCAGAAATAAAAAGTCAGCAATTCAATATGGATTTTTTCTTACGATTTTTTAAAGTTTGGTATATGAAAAATTCACATGTGTTTTTTTATTAAGTTAATAATCCTGTACTAAATGTGGATCTAATAAATTCAACATTTCATATTTTAACACCTGCAATAAATTTGAACCATTTTTTGTGTATTTCTGATTGAGAAACAGGTTTTTACTCAGAATAAGAATTGGAGATCCCAATGATCGAAGATTTTGTTATAATTTCAACATCACCAACACTAACATTAGAAAAAAACATTAAAAAAATATTTTTCCTATAAACATTATAATTTAACCAATATTATAAATAAATACATTAAAAAATTAATTTATATATTTTTTTTTTGCCTTTAAATTGAAATATTTATAATCATCAGAAAAAGAAAACATTTTGGCAATTATTTTATCGGGTGTAGTGTTATCCGGTAAAAAACAGTGGAATCCTTGAGTTCTTTGTTTTCTTCCAAGAACATTTCGTAGATGCCGGTGAGGGTCCATAACACCAACCGCTTTGATTTCTTAATTTTTGTCGATCCTTCTGTAATAGTAACAACATCTTTAAGGCCAGGCATTGTTTTACTAATTTCCTCTGATAAGAAGTATGTTTGAATTTGTTTTACTATATTTTGTGACAAACTGTGCACTTGTTTGCTTTGAGGCCAACTGTAAGGACCTACTGTTTCCAACAGATCCATGGCGAATTCTACCAGTCGTCTTGATGCATTAAATTCATCCTGGATACGTTGATTTGACCAAAATTTACGTGGTAGAGTTGTCAACAAAAACACTTGTTTTGATTTACAGCTGGCATCTTTAAACTCTTTTTTAAGGTTCATAAGCCATGATGTATATTCACATTCCTCGTTTGGTGATAACACTTTAACTGAATCTACTTGAAATATTCTTTGACTTATTGCCGATGTGACACTTGCAATTTTTTTATAACTTCCTGTTGTAATATGATTTTGTTTGATAGGCGATTTGGCTAACCTTCCAAGAACATTGTTAATATCTTCTAAAATGTCATTAAGTAGTTCAGGAACTGGTGGAGATATAGTATCAACCGAAACTGGTGATGGATCTAAAGATGCTGGAGGTATTTGAATATTTTCGTTCGTTGGAACATTTTCAACATCCTGATTTATAGAAATAATTTCACTATCGATAGTTTCCGAACATGAAAGCTGCTGTATAGAAAATATTAGTTGCATATGAATTTTTATTCATTTTAATAAAATAATTAAATTTACCTTATTTTTATAGATATAAGTGCGACATGTTTCACATATAAACTGTTCATCACGCAAAGTAAAATTTAGGGTCGCAGCTTTTTGAATAACAGCTGGTGTGACCAGTTTCACATTTTTTGATGTCCGCTGATGATTTTTGAGACCGTACAAGTTACAGCACAATTTGAAAGGCATTTCTATTATTATCTTTTCTAAACGTTATGTCTTCTAAATATTTTGGAATATAATTGATTATAAGGCAATCCAATCAATATATATATATACCCTTGAAATAGTTTTGACATAGGTAGAATCAGGTAAAATTAGGTAGGTACAATTTAATATATTTTGATTGGATGCAAGTATAATTTGGTCAAAAACCGTTTGTGGGCATCATTAGAAATTTTCAATGTTAAAATTATGAGTCTCTAATGAGATTTTAATTAGTAAAAAGGGGCTGAATAGACATTTTTTAAAATGAATAAACATTTTACACACCCTTTTAATAATTTAAATTCCTTTATTTTACCACTTAACTTAAATTAATTTTTAATAAGTTTTTAACCATTTAACCGCACAGAAAATGGTTCAAATTTATTGCAGGTGTTAAAATATGAAATGTTTAATTTATTAGATCCACATTTAGTACAGGATTATTAACTTAATAAAAAAACACATGTGAATTTTTCATATACCAAACTTTAAAAAATCGTAAGAAAAAATCCATATTGAATTGCTGACTTTTTATTTCTTAATTTCATAGTTGCGTATGTTTACTTTAAAATTTGTGAAAAACAAAAAAAAAAAACCTACTTTTTGAGATATGAGCTTTGAAGTAAACCAAGGTTTTACGCGCCGCCTAGCGGAAAAGATAAAAGTTATCAATTTTAAACTTACTTATTTCAATTATTCAATTATTTTCCTTTTTACTTGCAAAAATATACGTAAGTCGGATGAAATTTGTGGCACCTATTCACAAAACATTGCCACCATTACCAAAAACTACGTGAAAAAGGCTCAAAATTCAACCGCGCATAACTCCGATTCAGAGTACTCAAAAAATAAAAGCAGAAATAACTTTTTTCCTTTTGTCAATGCCAACAATATATCAAAATTTCAGATTTTTTAAAAATCAAAAATTTAAAAATCAACAAAAAAATGTACGTTTTTAAAATAATAGCCCATTATTATTTTATTAATTCATATCATATATTATTTTATTAAATATAATAATAAAATTTATTTTAAAATAATTTATTTCTTAGGCGATCTAATATTTTTCGAAATTTTTAATAATGATGAGTCAGCTAATCAAATACATTTATTAGATATTCCAAAAAGATTGGCCGAAACAGAGGACGGAAATTTCTTTTTAATAGGTGTTTGCGCACTTAAAGTGCCAACAAAATTTAAAAAAAATGTTCAAGAAATAATTGACCATACAGTTCAAGGGCACTACACTGCTATTGTATATAGACGCGGCATAAATGCAAGGTACGGATATGACGATTTGCTCAAAAAGCCAACCAATATAGAGAAAGGAAACATTAAAAATGTTCCTATTTTCATTTTGTACATAAAAGGCTAAGAAAAATAAATTTTTTTTGTACTGTTAAAAATTAACTTTTTTACTAAAAAATATACCACATTACATCCCATTCTAAATACCACAAATTATAAATTAAAACCAGATTTAAAATGTTTTACTACTGCAGTTTCAATTATTGACCAAAAAATGATTGATAAATATTAATTGCAATAGTTATTTAAGTTTGAAGACCAATAAGAGTGTTTAACCGATAAAGGATATATGTTTAGATATCGAGACGAAGTCGCAATACTCTTAATGCCCAAAGCGCTTGTTATATGCAAAATGCTTGCTTGTTATTCTTGCACAATCAGTTACAAATTACTTAATAACGTTACAAATTTACTGCATTTTGGCTACACATTTTTATATAATTAAAATTATAAATGGATTAACAAAACTTTGGATTTTTTTGAAAATCGTAGCTTAAACAGGCTGGCGGTTCTTGAATTTTTCAAAATTGGCGGGGGCTACAAATTTTTTAATGACGCAACATATTGAATACAAATTTGGATGCATTCAGAATTAAATTTGGATGAGTAGAACGTGAGATATTTTGAAAACCGCTGGCATAAATTTAAGATAACGGTTTCTTGGACTTTTCAAAATTCACAAAGGCTATTTGTTAACAATTTCTTGAAATTTTAAAAATCGTTATGAGCTACAAATTTTTTAAATATCAACAAATTGGTTTCAGCTAGTTTACAAACTGGGATGCATTCAGAATTAAAATTGGAAGAATAGTAATTGAGACACTTTGAAAACCGCTAGTTTAAATTTAAGCTAATGGTTTTTTGAATTTTTCAAAATCAACATGGGCTACAAATTTTTTGATGATGTAGCAAATTGGTTCCACATTGGCTACAAATTTTGATGTATTCAGAAAGTAAGATAAAAAGAACGTGAGCAATATTGAAAACCGCATGCTTAAATATAAGATAACGGTTTTTTGAATTTTTCAAATTGGCAGGGGCTACAAATTTTTTGATAACGTAACAAATATCTGTCTACATTGGCTACAAATTTTGATGTATTCAAAAATAATGTGAGATGAATAGAACTTGAGATATTTGGAAAACCGCTAGCTTAAATATAAGATAACGGTTTCTTGAATTTTTCAAAATTGGAGGGGGCTCCAAATTTTTTGATGACGTAACAAATTGGTTCTACTATTATCTACAAATTTAATGTATTCAGAATTAAAATTTATTGAATAGGTCGTGAGATATTTTGAAAACCGCTAGCTTAAATTTAAGATAACGGTTTCTTCATTTTTTCAAAATTGGAGAGGGCTACAGGACAGGATTTTTGATGGCGTAACAAATTGGTTCCACATTGACTCTAAATTTTGATGTATTCAGCAAAAAAGTAAAATGGATAGAACTTGAGATATTTTGAAAACCGTTAGCTTAAATATAAGATAACGGTTTTTTAAAAATTGGATGGGGCTACAAATTTTTTGATGACGTAACCAGTGGCAGATTTACCATATGCGAGGCCATAGGAAAGTTTTCTATTATATTAGTTGAGTTTTTAATTCTTTTGTTCTATTGTGTTTTGGACATTTATTAGAACGTAACGAAACAAAAAACGCACATAGGTTTTAAATGTTCATAAAGTATTTTTTTTTATTTTGGATGAAGATGCACTCAAAATGCGGTACCATTTATTTTTTTCGCAGATTTTAGGAGGATCGATTACATTGACTTAAAACTTAACCTTTCGAACTTTTAAAGACGCAAACTCATCAATTAAATGAGAACAGTCCAAGGACCGACTTATTTTATTTTCAATGGAAATTAAAGCTAATGCAGATAAGCGGTCTTGACCCATAGTGGAACGTAAATAGTTTTTTATGAGTTTTAATTTGGAAAATGACCTCTCTGCGCTTGCCACTGAAATAGGGGAAGCTAGTAAAATTCGTAGGGCAATAAATAAACTTGTAAAAATTTCGATTAAAGAATTTGCCGTAATATACTTAAAATTTTCCAGTGCATCTTTCGATTTCACCGAAGCTTCCATTCTTAAAAATGTATTTATTTCCGACCTCTTCATGGTTCACGTTCGATTCTTCTGTACTAGAATTTCTCAGTGATATTTTTAAATTTTTACAATGATTCATCAATTCATTTGCATATAAACTTCGCATTTTTTCGGTACGGGTTAAAAAACCAAATATTTTGTTGTATGAATCAAGCATTTTGAATCTTTCATTTAAGCTTACTAATGCAACATCAATTATTGCATTAAAAAAATCTACTTTATATTTAAACTTTCCATTTTTTTTTTTTTTTTTTTTTTTTAATAAAATGTGATGTGTAGTAGGCATTACAATATGTGTCACAACAACACATAAAAACCTTTTAAGACCAAGGTCCCACAACAACATGCGTTCTAAGGATGTTAATGGACGCAAATCTGTTTTTTTTTTTGTTTTTTTTAATTTTTTTTTGTTCAATAATGGATAACTAAACCATAAATCCTATCACATGTAAAATATGACATAGGCCAATATTTCGTGATAGGATAGGGAAAATAAAAATAAAATAAGAGATAAAAAGCAAATTTGTTTTAAAAATTTGCAGAAATAAAACTAAAATTGGTTTGCCAATAGTTCAGCCAATGGCATAATCCCTGATTATGGGACGCAGTATATTTTTCAATGATTTAAGCTCAGATATATAGTTATATGAAGGCTCGTTTCTTCGAGAAAGCTACAGCGTTCCAGCATCAAGGAATATTCATTAGCTACGACTGAGAGTGCTACCGTTGACTGAATACAGTTCATCCGCCAGCAACCCTAAGATATCACCTTGGCTAGTGATACCTCACTGCTATTGCCAGTGGTATGTGATATCTCACGTTAACTCATATGCCAATAGCAGGGACTGGAGTACGCGGGGTTGTCACACCCGTGGATCAAAAAATAGAAAAAAATTAACAAATCAATAAAAACTGATCCCTCCATGCGTACAATTTACCATTTAGAGGTGTATCAGTTCCTTCATATTCAAAAAAACGTCGTTTTCGGCTAAGCCGCACTTGAGGGAATACTGGCTCAGTACCTAATTTTATAGCTATTTCTTCAGATTTTTTAATAATCGCTTTAAATGATTCATCACTTCTGAATGATTCTAAAAATTTGTTCGTAGTTTCCACCAATTTTATCATAATAGAAATATCTGCCGAGGGATTCTGCATAACTTTACTTACTTTGTTAATTTCATACAATATATCATGCCAAATTGTAAGTGAAAGTATAAACTGATATGAGGATATCTCATTTGCAAGACCGTTAGCTTCAGAAACAGCAACTCCAATTGAACTTGAATCTGCAACTTTGTATAAAGCTTCTATAATTTGAACCAAATTATCTGAGTGCAATCCATGATAACAGAAAAATATTTTGATGACTGTACTGCCGTCATAAGCAAAAACACCGTAACTACCAAAATGTTGGAACTGAGAAAAACGACAAAAACTAAAATAGTATTTGATATTGTACATATATTTTTCAATTTTACGGAGTTTTATGAATTGAAATTTTCATGTTTAGAGTTACTTAGCCATGTTTTTATTTAGTAGGGTCATAGAATAATGCTTTGTAACTGATAAGGCAGAATAAACTCATTTTTTACATTTTTTGAGTTACGGTGTTTTTGCTTATGACGGCAGTGTACAGAAGATACGATAGTTTTCAGTATTCTTCTCGATATAAGTCCAATTATTTCATTCTGCACATCTTTTCCAAGATAAGTGTCAAAGCATTCTTTATTTTTTATTCGTTTGAGATGCTCTAACATAACTGGATCAAATTTTGCAATAAGTTCTACTTGTGCCAAGAAGTGTCCATTATTAGGCTGATAAAGTTGCTCACGGTGTCCACGAAAAGGTAATGATCTTTCAGCTTACATTAGCACTATAGGAAAAAGACGTTCAAGTACCAAGCGCCAATGTTTCTTCTCATCATTCTCTGCAAATTTTGATCAATTGTTGCATTTGATTTTAAATTAACTGACATATTCATCCATTTTTGCATACAGCTAATGTGATCCTGAGATTTATCATGTTGTTTTAAGCTAGAACCTATATTTTTCCAATCTGAATAACCTTCAGTCAACGATAAACATATTTTTCGGGTAGAAAAAATTTTGCAACAAAAGCAAAGTACCGAATTATTTTGTATAGAATACACTAGCCAGCTTCTAGAAACTTCTTTACCGTTAGCAAGAACTCTCGTGTAGAAACTAGTATTAAATCTGCGACCCGATTTATCGGCTTTAAAATTTATTTGTTTAACCTGACTCGGTCCTTTTTTAACAATATTGGCTCTAAAAATTCCAAATATTGGAATAAACATATTTTTTTAAAATAATAAATAGTCTATAAATAAGCTACGACTGAGAAATATCAAAATTAATTAAAAACTATAAATATTTAATAATTATAATAATAGATGTATATGTAAGTTAAATATTTTATAAAAATACTGTTTATAAAAATACTGTACGCATACATTATATTGAATTTTAATAAATGAGTTTCGTTCTTTATATTTATTGTTATAAGAAAAATTTTTTATATTACTTGTACTATAAGAAAAAAAATGCGAGGCCACCGGCAAATGCCTGGTTTGCCTGTGCTTAAAACCGCCTCTGGACGTAACAAATTGAAGCTTAATTGGCTACAAAATTTGATGTATTTCAAATTAAAATTGGTTGAATAGAACAGGAATTGAAACTGAATTTTCACAAATAGAACGTGAACATGAAACTGAATTGGCTATAAATTTTGATGTATTAAAAATTAAAATTGGATGAATACATCGTGAGATGTTGCGAAAACCGCTAGCTTAAATTTAAGATAGCGGTTTCTTGAATTTCTCGAAATTGGCAGGGGCTACAAACATTTTGATGACGTAAAAAATTGTAGCCTAATTGGCTACAAAGTATAATTTATTAAGAATTAAAATTGGATGAAAACAACGTGAGATATTGCGAAAACCGCTAGCTTAAATTTAAGATAGCGGTTGCTTGAATTTCTCAGAATTGGCAGGGGCTGCACATTTTTTAATGGCGTAACAAATTCGTTACAAATTGGCTACAAATTCCTGACTAGGTCCTGGTTGTAGCCGCCATTTTTATTCCGCTATCTTAATAGAGCTTTTAAAAAGCGTTCATCAACACCTCAACACGCATGTTGTTGTGGGAATTAGGTCTTAAAAGGTTTCTATGTGTGTTGTTGTAATTCCTACACAACATTTTTTATTTAAAAAAAAAGTCGTTGGACTCTCTCTCCCTATAAAATTTTTTCTATGTGCGCCCCTGGGTTCCGTGTATATAATATTTGAGAAAACAGCAGTTTTTGTTAGCATAGTTTCACGTTGGGTTGCATCTTACCCGAAGCTGTTTATGATGGCTAAAGAAAGCTTCAATAACGCCAGCTTATAAATTTTTTATATTGGAAAATATATTATCAATTGTTGTATCTTAACTGTTGTAGGTTCATGAATTTTTCTTTGTAAATTTTTTGTGGCAAATAGTTTGAGAGTCAGTTTTGAGGATTTTTATTGAAACCAATATTAATGTCACCTATCACAATAGTTATAGCTATCGCAAAAGAGGAAAAAGTGTCGTCAAATTATTGCCAACGAGTGCACTGTTAACACAGTCAAGTGATTTGTTCACTGAGCATTGGGAAGATCGGTATACCAACAGGATTTAAAGTCCTGCTAGTTGAACATTCGAAATGACTGCCAGCAGAGCTAAAATCGAAGTGATGGTGGCTACTATTTTTCTGCACTGGCGGTACTGTATCAGACCTAACGAAAAGAATTCGATTTACTTGACTGTAACAACTTTATACTTCAACCAATTTTCTGGTGGAGTTCAACCGTTTCAAAAATGTTTGTAATTACCCAAGTAGGTTTTACCAGACACTAGCATACGGCTAAGCACTGGCCCATTAATGGTTAACAGTACTCGGCTATTGTTATTGGACCACTACTAGCATCATTCATCAGCCGATCTATGGTTTATAGAAAATAGCCAGTATATTGTTACCTTTGAATGGCCAAGCACCGGCCAATGAATGGTAAATATTACTTGACTATTGTAATCGTACCATCACTGGAACCATGAATCGGTCAATCTACCGTTTATAGAAATTTGCCAGTGCAGTTTGCTTTGAATGGTCAAGCAATGGCCCGTTAAGGGTTAATATTAATTGGCTATTGTTATTGGGCCAGTACTGTAGCCATGAATTCACCGATCTTTGTCATTTTTTTTAATTTCACTAGAGTGATATCCCTTTTAGAAAAACATAGTTTGAAAATTTTCACATATAGTTTAGTTATCGGTTTGGCCTCGGTATCGCCTTGTCGGTTGAAAGCAGTGTTTCGAACCCAGAAAAATTTGGGTGCAGGTTCAGGTTCGGGTTCAATACATTAAAATTTAGTGGGTTCGGGTTCGGTTCTGGTTTGTGTTCGCGTTCAAACTTGTTACAAAAAAAACAATTTTTTCGAATTTTTTTTATGAATTCATTATTTTTTAGATCGACTAAGCTCAAGTAAGTAAAGAAGTAATTGAAATTTTTTCCATTCAAAGGTATGGTTTGAAGTTTCTCAGAAAAAAACTCCAATTCACATTTTTCGTGTTTTGGATGAATTCGAACCTTCCTCGTAAGTGCCCGGCTCGAATCCTTGGGCAGACACGCTATCGATTACGCCGTTGAGGCGATGACAATTTCGAAGATGAGACTTTTTCATCACTTATTTATTTTTGCTTAAGTTGAATTTTTCCACTGCCATTTGACTCTATATTATGGAAATGTTGTTTTATTTTTATATTTTTATGTTATATTACATACCGTATTTATGTTACACACATATTTATTTTGGAAAAAAATTTTCTTTTAATTCTCAGTATTCACTATTCTCTACTGAAACAAATAATAACCAAAATAATCTTGTTTGAAACAAAAAAAGTTCTGCGAAATATGAAATTTCTTATGCAAACTTCCTAAATTTCCTATTTTAAATATTGAACCTGAACCGCGTTTTTGATTGGGTTCGGGTTCGGGTTCACATAATTTTAAAAAAATCTTTGCTCCGGAGCGGGTTCAGGGTTCGGGTTCAGTTCGGGTTTGAAACCCTGGTTGAAAAACTATGATAATATAGAAAAGGTTGGTATATGTTTTAATTTATTTTCATTTCTATTCTATTTTAATTATTTTGTAAATAATTTATTTAAATTTATGTATAACAATATTATTCAAAAATGTTTTTAATGGCGGAGTACTGGCAGTCATGTTAGCCATTACTCAGCCATTCTTGCAACTGAACCAGTTGTATGGGGAGTTTTGAATTTTTTCCGTCATTTTTATTTTATTTTAAATTAGTTTGTGTTTAATTTATTTAAATTTACATATGATAATAATGCATATTTTTTTAACGGCCCAGTCATGTTTGCCAGTATTTGGTCATTACTACAATGCTGGTCATCATTATTGGCCCGTTACTAGGCCAAATGTACAACCTTGTATGGGACATTGCAGTTGTTTTTTCTCTGGTCCATGAATGGCAACAATTTATTTCCGAAGTTATCATCCAGCAAAATTATGTTAATGGCCCAGTCGTGGTTGCCAGTACTCGCCCATTACCGCATTACTGGCTGCCAGTAATGGACCATTACTGGACCAGTTGTACAACCTTGTATGGGTTGTGATCAACCTCAAATTTTTTAATATTTTCTTGTGTAATGTTCGAAGTTAAGGGTGTGACTGACAGGAAATTTGTTTTCACATTTTTACCGTGTTGTGAAAAGTTATTGTAACGTAACGTAAAACCGGAGCTTAAATTTCGTACCGTAACCAAAACGCAAACGGTATAATTTATATTAACCGTAACGAAAAACCTTACACAAACGCTAGTTTTTTAAAGGTTATTACGTTACATATTTATGATATATTATTTTTATTATATCATATTCACCTTTTTTTTATTAATTAGTTAGACATGTTTAGCACACTATATGAAATATTCATTATTCAGACTCTTTGAATATCCGAAGATGCCATGTCAACTATAAAGGAAGGAGATGAGGAAAATGGAAGGAATGAAGATATAGGGATAACTATACTAATTCTTTTAAATGACGATGGACATTTTCTTTAAATACCTGAGGGGAAAGTTCATCGGGAAATACAGAGGAGGGCATGGAGTTTCACAATTTAACCACTCTATTAAAATAGTCTTTCTGGAAGGACACAGTTCTACAACGAGGTATTTGTACAACAAATTGATGGGACTCAGCAGCTCTTGTTTGTCAATTATACTGCGCACACGATGGATGAATACTTTGAATTTCCTTAGAAGAGAATTCGCTAAAGTTATATTTATAGTTGATTGCTAATTCAGCCACATTGCTTCTGTGCTGAATCAGGCTGAATCAAGTGAATCAAGCTGGTCCGATAGTTTGGTATTACCAATCAACCGTATTGCTTTTCTCTGTACAGAATCTAGACATTTTATTGTTGACTAACAAGCACTTCCCCAAACATGTCAGCAGTACTGAATACATGGACCAATAAAGGACTTGAAGATTAGCAAAATTTGCTCGGGATTGAAATAGTTTTTACATCGACTAAAGATTCCTAATTTTCGCAATGCAGATTTATTTAGGTTGAACACATGTTTATTCCATTTCAGGTTACCAAGAAGTCTAACTGATTCAACCTCACGCAATTCCTCATGCTTTATTTTAATAGGGAAATTTTTATGTCACTCTATTCGTGAAAGACGGCATAGTTTGGTTATGGTTGGATTAAATGAAACAAGATGACGATTACCCCATTCCATTATACGATCCAGATCGTTGTTGATAGAATCGATTAGCAGCTCTACATCAGTGGTAACTGAAGTATGAGATCGAAATTTAGAAGATGCATGTGATGCATGCAATTGCAATGGGCTGTCATCAGCAAAACTATGGATTAGGTGCACTGTGGAAATAAGTAAGTCATCAATGTATAGAAGAGACAAGGTTGGTGAGAGTGCAGAACCTTGGGGAGTCTAGCATTGGTTGTGAAAATATTGGATGTGGTACCATCTAAATTAACATGAAATTGGCGACCTGTAAGAAAACTATGAATCCATAAGACAGTAAGATTGTCTATGCCATAAGATTTTAATTTAGCTATGAGATTTTTATGCCACACTTTATCAAATGCTTTAGAAATGTCAAGTGAAATACTGAATGTTTCACCATGGTTTTCCATAGCAAGTTGTTCCAGAGATGGGATACGTAGGCTAAGAGATCACCTGTTGCATGACTTCTACGAAAATCATACTGTTTATCATCAATAATTCGCGACATTTCCAAATAATCTATCAAATTGTAGTTAATATTTTTTTCAATGGGTTGAACGCTGGCCAGCTTCCAAGAATTGGGAAATATTCCGGGTTTATAAGATAAATAGAAAATATTTGTTAAAATTAGAGCTAGTTGCCTATCAAAGTTTTTAAGAATGAGGGGTGGAATATCTTCGGGGCCAGCAGATTTGTTGATATTGATAGAAAGAAGCATTTTCTGTACAATATTGCAACGAAAAATAACTGGTTTCATTTTCGTTACAACTGGGGGAATGTGTGTAGGAGAATGGGAAGGGTTCAACTATGTTTGAGTTTTCTGCGAAAATACGACCCAAAAGATCCACCGTCTCTTTCGATTCGCTTACGGGAATGTCATTCAGAACTACCCGACTAGCAATTTGTTCAGGTATGCCCTATTATGATCCGGGCCGGATCAGGGTGTAATAAGGTAAATTCTAATAGGGTATTTGCATCCGGCCCCTATCAGAAATCATACTTGATTTCACTATTAGGGCGTGCCGTATTTTTACTGATCCGGCCCGGATTTCGAAAACCTATCTCATCCCTACTAGTAAATGCCGGACCAGCACCGGATCAGAATCATATCTGATTTCCAATTAAGTTTTGCCCTATTTGTCCTGCTCTGAGCCCTATTTCATTTTAATAAATTTCATTTGGTTAAAATTCACTAGAGCATTATCCATTTTATATATACATAGTTTGCGAAATTTCACATATACTTTAGTTATCGCTTCTCTGCGTTGTGAATACATATAGGTAAGTATAAAGCTTAAATATTTTTATAAACATTTTTGTCTAATGTATGTAGCAGTAAATTGTCTAATTTTTCTAATGTATGTTAAAGAAAATTCCCTATTTTAAATGATCCGGTCCTCGTCCGTTTCTAGTAGGGCTGCCTGATACGGTATGGATAGTTTGAGGCGTTACATTTCTGATCAGGACCTGTTCAGTGTGCCTGATACGGTCCCTATCAGTAGTAGGGAAATCCGTATCCGGTCCAGATCTGAGCCCTTATATAATGCTAGTCGGGTAAGGTTGGAATAGAGGATCGAGTAAAATTGTATAGGATCTTGATGAAACTTTTGCAAATGATACAGGTTCACTTGAAAATGGAAGATCTGGATTCATTTCAAATTTGGACAAAATGGCGGGGGGTCTCCCAAACACCTCTAAGTTTAAATCTTGAATAACTTCTAATCCCGGACTACGATCTTACTAAAACTTAGTATATAAGGTTTTAGTACAGTTTTCAATATTTTTGCATACCCACTTCCGGTTTATCACTTCCGGTTAAAAAGTTTTATTTCCAGGTGTTTATCCCTACTGTAGCCTACAATTACCGATCGATTTTCATAAAACGTTGGTAAAAGCTTTCAAATAACATGAGAAAGATGTTATCAGCTTTTGAAGTACATTGGATATGGTGGTTTGGGGGTCCACTATACAACAGGTGTTTTTTTTAACAATGTTTTTATATTTGTTGGGAGCATTAAACATTCGTTCGTGAATGAATTTCGATGACACTTTGGAAAAAGATGCAAACATATATGGCAAGGAACTGATCAGTTTTTAAGCGATAGTGAACAAAATGGTGTGGGGTCACTGGAGCACCTGTTTTTTTTTAAAGCTCTATAACATCTGTACCTGATAATAGAATTGAATGAAACTTGGTACATGAGCATTTAGTACGGTTCACAGTAGTTATGCATCCAAACTTCCGGTTTTTCACTTCCGGTAAAAAATATTTTTTTGTACTTTTTTGAAGTTTTTTCAGTGTATTTATGCACACTACAGCCTACAATAATGAAGTGATTATAATGAAACTTGTGGAAAAGATTCCAATTAGTGTGAGAAGATAATTACCATCTTTTGGGACACATTGATCAAAGTGGCGGGGAGTCTACCATACAAATGTTGACTTTTCACGCTTTGTTTTTAAAGAATGTTGGGAGCATACAGACTTCATTCATTAATTTATTTTAATGACTTTGAAAAAAGATGGAGACTTAAACAACAAAGAACTGAATAGTTTTTGGATAATATTTGAATAAGTGGTGGGAGTCCTCCCGAACACCTGTTAACTGTGTCACCATTTTTTCAATGTTTGCTGGGAGCACACAGCATTCGTTCGTGAACGAATTTTGATGACACTTTGGAAAAAGATGTAAACATTTATGGCAAGGTAGTGATTAGTTTTTGAGCGATAGTGAACAAAGTAGTCCCACACACCTGTTTTTTTGAAAGCTTAATAACACCTGTACCTGATAATCGAATTGGATGAATCTTGGTACATGAGCTTTTAGTATGGTTCAAAACAGTTCTGCATCCCAACTTCCGGTTTTTCACTTGTGGTAAAATTTTTTTTTTACTTTTTCTCGTACAACAGAATTTATGTTTGTTGGGATACAACTGCTTTCTTTAATATTTTTATAATTAGAACTACGAAGTCTATAACATTGGTTAGCTTTTAATTAAAGTATTTGATGGATATTAGCTCATTGTATATCCAGAACACTTTGTTTGCCGAGCTGGGGTGAAGTCAGCCTATGCATCAGCGTCGCAATATTTTTTGCATTGCATTGCATTGATATATCTAGTGGATTTACTGTCCTTTGAAGGATATATATTATATCAAACTTCTCGGTCCTGTAATTCTAATTTTCCATATCCATATATTGGACTTGACTGGATTCGAACCACCGTCCACCCTAACAATGTTGAGACTATAGAC
Organism: Diogma glabrata; assembly: GCA_963693315.1. Classification (NCBI taxonomy): domain Eukaryota; kingdom Metazoa; phylum Arthropoda; class Insecta; order Diptera; family Cylindrotomidae; genus Diogma; species Diogma glabrata. The sequence continues at coordinate 10,046,883 of OY856189.1, read as the reverse complement.
TAGTGTTTTAACACTCAGCTAAACATCGCCTAGTAATTCATCGCTCGGCTATACTCGGATTTGTAATTAGTAGCAAACTTTTTCAAGTACGCATATAGGTTTCTGAAGTATAAAAAACTTGTAGAAAAAGTATATAACAAAATTTGAGTTGTAAACCATTTTCAATGCTCGTGAAGGTACTGCAATCACCGCTACGCATCTCGTGCGCAATATTTTGCCTCTCATGTAAAATGATATTTAATGCTCTTGGTATATGAAATACTATTTTGTTATACTTTTTGTTATTGCTGTAATGTAGACTGGAGCGTGATAATGTAGAGCGGTAAAGTTCCCGATTTATTCAATGTCTGTTTTTCTCATGATTCACAATTTTGCTTAGCATACGTAGTTCATAATAGTTTCTCATTCATTCACAATCCATAGACATATTTTTTTTGTTATAGTTTCCGTTACATAAATTTGTTCTTCGAATAAAACAATTAACCATAGTATTTCCCTTACAATCCCCTAATATTGAATCACACTGCGTTCTCACTCGCATTACCTTGCCAAACTACTAAGATTTGCATTCTCTAAACACTAACCGTACTTGATCAACGAAGTTTCAAGCCTCAAGACAGCTGTGCATATTTGTCCAATCGTCGCGATAGTTTACTATTAAAGCGACTTAAATCTTTTATTTTTTGTTTTTTTTTTACATTTTTTGTTAAAGAATGGATAAATAAACGATAAATCCTATCATATATAAAATAGGACATAGGCCAATATTTCATAATAGGAAATAAAATAAAATAAGAGGAAAAAAAATTTGTTCGAAAAATTTGCAGGAACAAAACTAAAATGGGGATGCCAATAATCCATCTAGGGACATATTCTTTGATTATGTCACACACTGTCTTCCTCAATTATTATATATAGAATAAATGAAGATACTAGAATTAAGGAATTAAATGAAGGCTCGTTTCTTCGAGCAAGCAATAGTGTGCCATTATCAAAGAATATACCATATCGTAGACTGAGGGTGCTGCCGTGAACTGAATACAGCTCACCCGCTAGTACTCCTAAGATATCAATTTGGGTAGTGTTATCTCATTGATATCGCCAGTGGTATGTGATATATGTCACTTGAACTCGTATGCCATTAGCAGGGGTACTGGATTACACGGGACTGTCACATGCGTAGATCAAAAATTTAAAAAAATTTATTAATCAAGAAAATCTGATTCCTGCATGCGATTCTGGTTAGTCCAATCTAATGGTAGTTTTGTGAAGTACATATGTAAATGACTAATTTCTATGTACTCCATTTCCCAATTATTACTTTTATTTATTTTAGAGTGAGGTATAACGTAATCGTAACTGTATATTTTGTTCTTTGGCTAGTATTTTTATTAATAAAATCTAATTGTTTTTGATTTTAAGCCAATATTTTGAATTTTTATTTTTTGTTTATTTATTCATTTGTCCAACAGATCTGTTTCGGCTCTTTACTTGAGCCATTGTCAAGGACGATCTACAAAACAATTATGTACAAACAATTATAATTGTTTTGTAGATCGTTCTTGACAATGGCTCAAGTAAAGAGCCGAAACAGATCTGTTGGACAAATGAATAAATAAACAAAAAATAAAAATTCAAAATATTGGCTTAAAATCAAAAACAATTAGATTTTATTAGTAATCGTAAGTGTAACCGAAACGTAACGAAAACGTAACGAAAAACGTAACCAAATTAGCTGGTCGAAACAATAACTGAAGCGAAAACCGTAATTTTAATTTGCAGAATAATGAAAATTGAAACGAAATTAAATTTACTTTGTTTCACAACACTGCATTTTTAAACTTAAAACAAAACTGCGGTTTTGAAAATTACAAAAAAAAAATTTTTTGTACTAGAAAAAAATAAAATTTCATATGACATCCGTCAAGACACATCTGCTTTAGTACAGTTTGATTAACTTAATTAAAAAAAAACCTTAAATGTTTAGGTTCTAATTTAAAAAAAACCCTACTTTGGCATATAATTCCAATACTTATGAGTTTTAAGGTCATTTAATATTACCACTAGACGTCCCCTTCGACCCTTAACAAATATTATCCAGGGTTATTTTGTCCCATCTAGCATCGTTCTCGAGATAAAAGCCTGGCATTTTTTTTAAAACTCACCCTGTATATGTTAATGCATGTTTTTGTGCTATAAATATACGATGATTAGCGATCTTGTACACTCCACCACAGCTGGAGAGGCAGTATTGAATTTATGAACCAACCAAAGCGTGATATACTTGTTTACACATACCTTCATGACAATTTTGTCTCAGCAAGATACATCTTCCGAATTGAGTTTTGAAGTTTTTTCCTTAGAAGTGAGGTTTAAGCTTACCAGCTCAATTTGCTGTCAATTTTTACAACAAGATACTTAAAATTATTAACTTCATTGATTTCAAAGCAATTTAAGTTACAGTCATAGTCATAGTTGCTAGTATGGTAAACCATACATTTATATATAAGATCTAAGGCCCAAGCAGGTTTTGCCCGACTTTGAAATACCGCCAAGCAGTGGCACATTAATGATTAACAGTACTTGGATATTGTTATTGGGCCTGTACTGCTGCCACCCATACAAGGTTGTACAGCTGGTCCAGTGATGGCCCATTATTGACAGCCAGTAATGCAGCAATGAGCGACTACTGGCAACTACGACTGGCGAGTACTGGCAACCACGACTGGGTCATTAACATAATTTTACTGGTTGATAACTTCGGGCAATAAATGGCTGCCATGCATTAGCTAGATAAAAAAATAACAGCAATGGCTCATTCAAGCTTGTACAGTGACATACCTAGTAACGGACCAATAATGATGACCAGTATTGTAATGTAATGGCTAAGTGCTGTCTATCATGACTGTACCATTAAAAAAAATATAAAATATTTAAATTTAAATAAATTAAATACAAAATAGTTTAAAATAAAATAAAAATGATGGAAAAGAATTCAAAACTTCCCATACAACTAGTTCAGTAATGATCCGATCCACTTTACTGGCGACCAGTAATGCAACAATGGCCGAGTCTAGCAACCATGACTGCCAGTATTCAGCCATTAAAAAAAATATTAAATGATATTTTTGTATGTAAATTTAAATAAATTATTTACAAAATAATTAAAATAAAATAGATATAAAAAGATTTAAAACATATACCAACGTTTTCAACATTACCATAGTCTTTCAGCCGAGAAACTATAACTAAACTATATGTGAAATTTTTCAAAGTCTATATTTCTTAAACGGATAATACTCTAGTGAAATTTAAAAAAATGACATAGATCGGCAAACTCATGGATGCAGTACAATAGGAAATTAATATTAACCATTAATTAGACATTTAATGTAAAATGTACTGGCTATTTTTTATAAACCACCCATACAAGGTTGTACAACTGGTCCAGTAATGGTCCATTATTGGTCACCAGTAATGCAGCAATGAGTGAATACTGGCAACAGCAACTGAGCCATTAACTTAATTTTAGTGGATAATAACTTCGGACAATAAATGGTTGCCATTCATGGGCCAGAGAAAAAATAACAGCAATCGCCCATACAAGGTTGTACAGTTGGCCTAGTAAGTGTGTTGTAGTAATGGCCAAATACTAACAACCATGACCGGGGCGTTAAAAAAAATATAAAATATTATTATATGTAAACTTAAATAAATTAAATACAAAATAATTTAAAATAAAATAAAAATGACGGAAAAAATTCAAAACTCACCATACAACTTTAGGTTTAGTAATAATCTATTACCTGCAATAATGCAAGAAGGGCCGACTACTGGCAAACATGACTGCCAGTATTTGGCCATTAAAGAAAATATAAAATAATATTTTCATATGTAAATTTAAATTTTACAAAATTAAATAGAAATGAAAAAAAAATAAAACATATAACACAAACCTTTTCAATATTATCACAATCTTTTAGCCGAGAAGCGATAACTATATATGTTAAATTTTTCAAACTATATATTTCTAAAACGGATAATACTGTAGTGAAATTTAAAAAAAATTACATTGATCGGCTTATTCATGGCTGCAGTACTGGCTCAATAACAAAAGCCATTTGATGTTAACCATTAACGAGCCATTGCTTGACCAATCAAAGTAAACTGCACTGGCAATTTTCTATAAACTGTAGATTGGCCGATTCCTGGTTACAGTGATGGCATGATAACAGGAGCCACGTAATATTTACCATTCATGGGCCAGTGCTTGGCCATTCAAAGGTAACAATATATACTAGCTATTTTCTGTAAACCACAGATCGGCCGATCAATGGTTCTAGTACTGTCCCAATAACTATAGCCAAGTACTGTTAACCATTGATGGGGCAGTGCTTGGCCGTATGTCAGATTCTGTCAAAACCTGCTTGGGTATAGATTGGCCGATTTATGGTTCTAGTAATGGGCCAATAAGAATTGCCAAGTACTGTTTACCTTTCATGGGCCAATACATGGCCGTTTAAAGGTAACTATATACTAGCTCTCTTCTGTTAACCATAGAACGGCCGATGAATGGTTCTAGTACTGGCCCAATCACAATAGCCAACTACTGTTAACCATTAATGGGCCAGTGCTTCACCGTATGTCAGTGTCTGGCAAACCCTGCTTGGGCATGATCTATGCAATTTTTGCCGATCTATGAAATTTTGTTAAATTTCACTAGAGCATTATTATCCGTTTAAGAAAAAAATATTTTGAAAAATTTCACATATGTGCTTCAGTTATTGCTTCTCGGCTGAAAGACTATGATAATATTGAAAAGGTTGGTACCATAATTTTTTTTTATTTCTAATTTATTTTAATTATTTTGTAAAATAATAACGTCTATCAACACCTTTGAACGTATGTTGTTGTTGTTACCTTGGTCTTAAAAGGTTTTTATGTGTTATTGTGAGACATATTGTAATTCCTACTACACAACACATTTTATTAAAAAAAAAAGTCAATGTGATATGTCCAGTTATTTTAAAAATTTCGTTATTGTTATTTTAATAGTACTCTGCTACTATTGTATCAAAACTGCCATCATTTTCAATTAATGTTCTATCTATAACATAAATTTTGAATAGTATGCATAATTAATTAAATAGGATTAGTCGTTTAAAAAAAGAACTCAGCGTCACATTAAATCAATAATGGCGCACAATAACTTAACTATCGTTTTTTTAAGAATCGGGCAGTCGCGGAGATTTTCAAAATTTTTTTTAGAAATTTGGTATCAATCGATCGGGCTTGGCCGTCTCCCGAAAATTTTATGAGATTGGGGTGGTAGGACCCACCCCCACCCCTTTACACCCTCTCTAAGTTTTAGCATATAAAAATATATATAAAATAAATGGGAAGAAATAAAAAAATATTAATGACACCATTATCTTTTATTCAGACCAGCGCAACTTTTTAGTCCAAAAGTTAGTTTGCATCCCCACCCCCAACCAACCCCGTGGGTGGGTGGGGTTGACACATTAAATGAGTAAAATATGTCATGTGGAGTATCGTTAGAATCAGAATTTCATAACAAATACAATCCTTTATATTACCCCCTGATCGGTGACATCACCATTTTTTACTCCCAAAGGGGTACCCTTATCGTGGAAACAAATATTTTTTGCATGTCATGTTTGGTGTCGATTTCAATATAATCGGGGATGCTGAGTTCAATGATGATGATATATATGGGGGTCGGACTCGAGGTAGTCCAAAAAGGATGTGGAGGTTGGAGGGTCGGTTATAAAAAATATCGAAATTATCGTCATAATAAAAATTGGGGCTGGACTCAGGGTAGTCCAATAATAGGTGGGGGCTGGGGGGCTGGTTATAGAAAGTATCAAAATTATTGTCATTATTATCGATTTTTACGCACTCGAGAATGCTGAGTTCAATGGTGATGGTAAAAATGTTGACTGGACTCAGGGTAGTTCATGAATAGTATCAAAATTATCGTCATTATTATTGATTTCAACAAACTTGAGGACGCTGAATCCAATAGTGATGTTTAAATTGGGATCAAAAATATAAGGGTGTCAGTAGAGGGTGGGAGTTTGGGCTGAAAGCCGAAAATATATTATGGGTACCGATTTTGGATAAATTGAGGGTACTGAATGCAATGGTGATGCTGAAATTAGTATTTGGGGCTCAGGCAATAAACTAGAGGATAAAAGTTTGGGTTTAAAATTAGGGAAATGTTCAAATATTCATAATAAATATTGGTTTTTCTACGAATCGAGGATACTGAATCCAATGGTGGTCTTGGAATATGCAATCAAGCAACCATAGGAGCAAAATCAGAAGCTGGGGGATAGGGTGGAGAAAAAAACAATCAAATATTCATTATACACCAAGGCCAGAGCTACTTAGCAAAGGAGCCCCTTAAAAGTTGGTTATTCTCAAATGTTAGTTGAATTATATCGTCAAATTGATGTGTCGTCGAAACATGGCAGAAAAATATTTTAAAATTATTAAATAAGAAAAATAATAAACTAAAATCGCAAATTCTTTATATTTCTTATATTTTTATTATTGAAATGTACAAACAACACAAAAATAAGACTGTATCAATTTGAGTGCTCATCATTTTCTTGTATAAATAATTAAACTTCGTCTTTAAACCATATTGAGTAAACTAGATGGAAAAAAATCCCAGCGGCAGGTATATCCGCTAGAAATAGGTAGATTTCGGAGTCAGACGGTTTTGTGTCCAAATAAAATTAGATAAGTCAGATTAGTTTAAATAAAAAATATAAGTAGAAACAGAATAATTCAAAAAAATTGTCGAACCAAATTAAATACATTATCCGAACTAACTCCATCAATACAATTTCGGAACAGTGTTACTTAAATTGGTTTAAACTACTTTTAGTAACATATTAAATCCACCAAAGATCAAATGAACTACGTCACAACTACAATTATACCATCACACATAATTTATGATCAAACATTATCAAACAATTTTATTTCAAAATCATCTTTTGTTGTTGTGTTTTTTTGTTCTTATTTAATCTTTTTTCAAACGGTTACTTAGTAAAAAAAATAAAAACAAAAGAGATTTTGATAATTTTTCTATGGTATTAAATGGCTTGATATTTTTTTTGCAAGAGGTTCATTATAACGCTTATAAAAATGGCACCTTTTTGGTTAGAAAGCTGAAATTTTTTGAGGCTATAGTTAAAAAGTATGTTTAAAAGCTAAGATGAATTTAAATAACAAAAATGAAACATGACGAAAGCATTGCTTTTTGCGTTTGTTTTCATTTCAACAGCCCTAGGGTCTCAACCGTTAGACTTAAACTATTATTTTTGAAAATTTTGGAAAGATTTATATTTTAAGTATGTGAAAAAAAGTTTTCAAATATGAGCTTGGCCATTTCAGCTAGATCAAGGACAGCAAAGTTTAGTCAATTTTTAAAACAGCTGATTTTTGAGGAACCTGAAACGCCAAGGTTGTCATCTGGATAAAAATGATAAAAAAAAGTTCAAATGTTCAAGTTTGTTGTGGGACCCAGGTCTAGACCTAGGTCTTAAAAGGTATTTATGTGTTGTTGTGACACATATTCTAAACCCTATTACACAACACATTTTATTAAAAAAAAAAAAAAAATATATTCAATATTTTTAAGTTTTATTAAAATATTATTATTCAAACGGAAGTTATAGCGCCCTAGATTATTCGACTTTTTAGGCTCTAGCCGCTTTACCGGTACCCGGATATGGCCAATTCACGAACTTGTCCAAGACATTATTTGCCGAAACATACACAGAAAATTATTTTGGTGTAGGTCGAAAAATGCGACCGTGAGAGTGCCGCCAAATTCCGTTATACCTCATATCGTTATATATATATATATATATATATATATATATATATATATATATATATATATATATATATATATATATATATATATACATATATATACATATATATATATATATATATATATATATATATATATATATATATATATATATATATATATATATATATATATATATATATATATATATATATATATATATATATATAAATATATATATATATATATATATATATATATATATATATATATATATATATATATATATATATATATATATATATATATATATATATATATATATATATATATATATATATATATATATATATATATATATATATATATATATATATATATATATATATATATATATATATATATATAGTGATGTAAAAGTGTTTAATACAATTGTATAATACCCGGTATTATACGTAAAATACCGTATTGTCCAAAACGATGTAAAATACAAGGTATTTTACTATAAAAAATATTTTTTATTCTGATGGCGTGCGAAATAGCAAATAGCCCTTTTACTAAAATTGCGCGTGGATTATTAAAAGAATTTATAGTTGTGAAAATATGTCTACTACTACATCTAGATATAAACCACGCCGAGGAAATGAATTATTTGTGCCCCTTGCTAGTGTGCGTTTCTAAATAATGGGGCCTATTCAGTAAAATATTCTATCGAAAGTTTCTGCTATTCTTCTATTTTTTGTATGAAATTTTATTTTCCCATTATAAAATTTTATGCACAAAGTTGAAGAATAGCAGAAACTTGCGGTAGAAGATTTTACTTAATAGAACCCAATTTTTAAATTTCTGTTGTACCAAGATTGTTCTAATATCAACAGAACACAAATATCAACAATCGATTATAGTTGCTGAGAAGCAACCGTTACATGGATTCGTCACTCAATTTAATAGCCTTGAGTAGCCCCAGATAACAAGTAGAACGTTTTTTTTCTACGTTCAGATTTATCAACCATGCAAAATCTCAAAATGAAAATACCCATTATGAAACCGAAAGCAGTTGTATTTATTGTATAACTTGATGGAATAAATTTTGTGGCTCTCCAGAATGTAGCATCTTCTTATTTGCATTGTTCTGCATCTTTCACTGTAATAGAAACATCATTTTCGATATGCAACCTAAATCATACCAAAAGTAATTATCTCGTTTATGTCAAACATGATTAAGACCTCTAATAGCTTATTCATGGGAAATGGAAGGATACAATCTGAATAAAAAACATAAATACAGTAGCAGGCAGCGACTAAAGTGAAATAAATTGAAACTAAGCATAAGGGTAGTTTTACTGATCAGACTATTCACATGAATTAGAGTCAGATGATTATATAGGTCTTATTAGCATTCGTTTAAGGAATATATATATAGATAAAAATAACGATATAATATCCAATTCAGATATTTAGAAAAAAAAATGAATTAGATGTAATTCAAAATGATGATGAAAGTCATGTTTTGTTATTATACAGGGTGAACCATTCAACTTGGCACAACCCAATATCTTCCAAACAACAATTTTGAAAATTTTGAAATTTTTTTTGGATAGGCTTCATAATGTTATTATTTATTTTTTATCAAGATGAAGATTCCAGATCTTCTAATGGACCATCACTTTTTCTTAAATTGAGACCTATTTTTGTACCAAGTTAAATGGTTCACCCTGTATAATTCACATGTTATCTTGGCTAATACACTTTTGTACAGAATATACGGTATTTTATTTTTGTATAATACAATGTATAATACGCTGTATTATACAAAAAAAATAAAATACGGTATTTTAACATCTCTCTCTCTATATATATATATCTAGATATATATATATATATATATAATTTTTTTGTTTTGTTTTTCCATCTCCGCTTATCACATATAGTCGTTTGGCATCAAAATTTTTCTGAAATTCCGAGATAAAGCCCATTGCAATAGGTAGATTTTTATATGAAATCTCCCTAAAATTTGTTTATAAAATATTTAATATCCTTTATTCTTTATTTTATAAACTTCAAATTTGTAAATAAACACACAAAATATTCAAAACAATTTTTCAGAATCAGTGTCACGAACTCTGTCAAAACGTAATTATACGGCAAAGTACATAAATAAATATTAGTTTCACAGTGAATATGATAAAAAATAAATTGCATATAATTTAAATAGAAATAAGACTTGAAATACTAAAATGAAGTAATAGTTCTGTTATACAAAATCCATACTCATAATATATATATAGGAACATTTTCGGTTTTCAACCCCTAACTCCCACCCTTTAGTGACACCTTTATATTTTTGATCCCAATTTAAACATCACTGTTTAAATCAATGATAATGACGAAAATTATGATACTATTCATAACCAGACCCTTAACCACCACCCTCATTGAACTACCCTGAATCTGGTCACCATTTTTATCATCACCATTGAACTCAGCATCTTTGATTATGTTAAAATAGAAATAAGGACGATAATTTTGATACTACTCATGACCAGACCCCCAACCCTCACCCCTTATTGAACTACTCTGAAAGTGAGTCCAGTCAACATTTTTACCATCACCATTGAACTCAGCATCGTCGATTATGCAAAAATCGATAAAAATGACAATAATTTCGATACTTTGTGTAACCGACCGGGGCAACCCACACCTATTATTGGACTACCCAGAGTCCGGCCGCAAACTTTACTTTCATAATTGAATGCAGCATCCTCGATTATGTTAAAATTGATAATGATGACGATGATTTCGATATTTTTTATAACCGACTCCCAACCCCCACCTCTTATTGAACTACCCTGAGTCCGGTCAACATTTTTACCATCACCATTGAACTCTGCATCCTCGATTATATAAAAATCGATTATAATGATGATGGGCTATTATTTTGAAAACGTACATTTTTTTGTTGATTTTTAAATTTTTGATTTTTAAAAAATCTGAAATTTTGATATATTGTTGGCATTGACGAAAGGAAAAAAGTTATTGCTGTTTTTATTTTTTGAGTACTCTGAATCGGAGTTATGCGCGGTTGAGTTTTGAGGCTTTTTCACGTAGTTTTGGTAATGGTGGCAATGTTTTGTGAATAGGTGCCACAAATTTCATCCGACTTACGTATATTTTTGCAAGTAAAAAGGAAAATAATTGAATAATTGAAATAAGTAAGTTTAAAATTAATAACTTTTCTCTTTTCCGCTAGGCGACGCGTGAAACCTTGGTTTACTTCAAAGCTCATATCTCAAAAAGTATCTTTTTTTTTCGTTTTTCACAAATTTTAAAGTGAACATATGCAGCTATGAAATTGAGAAATAAAAAGTCAGCAATTCAATATGGATTTTTTCTTACGATTTTTTAAAATGGTATATGAAAAATTCACATGTGTTTTTTTATTAAGTTAATAATCCTGTGCTAAATGTGGATCTAATAAATTAAACATTTCATATTTTAACACCTGCAATAAAATTGAACCATTTTCTGTGTGGTTAAATGGTTAAAAACTTATTAAAAATTAATTTAAGTTAAGTGGTAAAATAAAGGAATTTAAATTATTAAAAGGGTGTGTAAAATGTTTATTCATTTTAAAAAATGTCTATTCAGCCCCTTTTTACTAATTAAAATCTCATTAGAGGCTCATAATTTTAACATTTAAAATTTTTAATGACGCCCACAAACAGTTTTTGACCAAATTATACTTGCATCCAATCAAAATATATTAAATTGTACCTACCTAATTTTACCTGATTCTACCTATGTCAAAACTATTTCAAGGGTATATATATATATTGATTGGATTGCCTTATAATCAATTATATTCCAAAATATTTAGAAGACATAACGTTTAGAAAAGATAATAATAGAAATGCCTTTCAAATTGTGCTGCAACTAGTACGGTCTCAAAAATCATCAGCGGACATCAAAAAATGTGAACCTGGTCACACCAGCTGTTATTCAAAAAGCGACCCTAAATTTTACTTTGCGTGATGAACAGTTTATATGTGAAACATGTGGCACTTATATCTATAAAAATAAGGTAAATTTAATTATTTTATTAAAATGAATAAAAATTCATATGCAACTAATATTTTCTATACAGCAGCTTTCATGTTCGGAAACTATCGATAGTGAAATTATTTCTATAAATCAGGATGTTGAAAATGTTCCAACGAACGAAAATATTCAAATACCTCCAGCATCTTTAGATCCATCACCAGTTTCGGTTGATACTATATCTCCACCAGTTCCTGAACTACTTAATGACATTTTAGAAGATATTAACAATGTTCTTGGAAGGTGAGCCGAATCTTCTATCAAACAAAATCATATTACAACAGGAAGTTATAAAAAAATTGCAAGTGTCACATCGGCAATAAGTCAAAGAATATTTCAAGTAGATTCAGTTAAAGTGTTATCACCAAACGAGGAATGTGAATATACATCATGGCTTATGAACCTTAAAAAAGAGTTTAAAGATGCCAGCTGTAAATCAAAACAAGTGTTTTTGTTGACAACTCTACCACGTAAATTTTGGTCAAATCAACGTATCCAGGATGAATTTAATGCATCAAGACGACTGGTAGAATTCGCCATGGATCTGTTGGAAACAGTAGGTCCTTACAGTTGGCCTCAAAGCAAACAAGTGCACAGTTTGTCACAAAATATAGTAAAACAAATTCAAACATACTTCTTATCAGAGGAAATTAGTAGAACAATGCCTGGCCTTAAAGATGTTGTTACTATTACAGAAGGATCAACAAAAATTAGGAAATCAAAGCAGTTGGTGTTATGGACCCTCACCGACATCTACGAAATGTTCTTGGAAGAAAACAAAGATGTCAAAATCAGCTTCTCAAAGTTCACTACGTTGCGACCGAAGGAATGTATTTTAGCCGGACCTACCGGAACACACAATGTCTGTATATGCATGATACATGAAAATGTACGTTTAATGTGTAAGCCGCTCTTAAATTTAGTAAAAAATGAAAAAGATCTGCTTAAGAAACTGAGTTGTTCTAATAATACAGTGGATTGTGCAACAAATATATGCAATGATTATAAAAATATCGTGGAAGCTTACACAGAAACAATTTTGGAATCTCTTGAATTTTACGAAGAAATACATTATGAGAAATGGTTAATGCAAGATAGATATTCGTTAGAACGCATGGAAAAAAATAAGGAAGAATTTGTAGAAGATTTAGTACATACATCGGTAAACAAATTAAAAATTCATGATTTCATCGCAAGGCAGCAATCAAAGTTTCTTAAGGATACGAAACAAAACTTACGTCACGGCGAATACGTATTTATTATGGATTTTTAAAACTACTCAATGATAACGCAGAATGAGATACAAGCTGCACATTTCAATAAAGTTCAAGCCACAATCCACCCAATCGTAGTTTACTACAAATCATGTAATGATAAACTAGAGGTCTTATCTTTTGTCATTATATCTGATCATTTAATGCATAACACAGTTGCAGTTCATAAATACCAGGAAAGGTGTATTGAATTCATTGAAAAACAGCAAGAAATATATCCAAGTATCAAAAAAATTTTATATTTTACTGATGGTTCAGCAGCTCAATATAAAAATAAGAAGAGTTACATAAATCTCTGCAAACATATTGATGATTTTAAAATACATGCAGAATGGCATTTCCTTGCAACTTCCCACGGAAAGGGTCCATCCGATGGGATTGGAGGAACACTTAAAAGAGAAGCCCGGAGAGCTTCGCTTAGAGGAGAAAAAATATCAACAGCAAGGGAATTGTTTGAATGGGCGGAAATTTGGTCGAAAAAAAAACCACGTTATGAAGTTTTCATATGTGTCTTCAGAAGATATCGAACTACAGGAACAATTTCTTTCGGTGCGGTTTTCGGACATTAAAACCATAAGTGGAACTCAAGGATTCCACTGTTTTTTACCGGATAACACTACACCCGATAAAATAATTGCCAAAATGTTTTCTTTTTCTGATGATCATAAATATTTCAATTTAAAGGCAAAAAAAAATATATAAATTAATTTTTTAATGTATTTATTTATAATATTGATTAAATTATAATGTTTATAGAAAAAATATTTTTTTAATGTTTTTTTTTTAATGTTAGTGTTGGTGATGTTGAAATTATAACAAAATCTTCGATCATTGGGATCTCCAATTCTTATTCTGAATAAAAACTTGTTTCTCAATCAGAAATACACAGAAAATGGTTCAATTTTATTGCAGGTGTTAAAATATTAAAGGTTTAATTTATTAGATCCACATTTAGTACAGGATTATTAACGTAATAAAAAAACATATGTGAATTTTTCATACACCAAACTTTAAAAAATCGTAAGAAAAAATCCATATTGAATTGCCGACTTATTATTTCTCAATTTCATAGCTGCATATGTTTACTTTAAAATTTGTGAAAAACGAAAAAAAAAAGATACTTTTTGAGATATGAGCTTTGAAGAAAACCAAGGTTTTACGCGCCGCCTAGCGGAAAAGAGAAAAGTTATTAATTTTAAACTTACTTATTTCAATTATTCAATTACTTTCCTTTTTACTTGCAAAAATATACGTAAGTCGGATGAAATTTGTGGCACCTATTCACAAAACATTGCCACCATTACCAAAACTACGTGAAAAAGCCTCAAAATTCAACCGCGCATAACTCCGATTCAGAGTACACAAAAAATAAAAGCGAAAATAAATTTTTTCCTTTCATCAATACCAACAAAATATCAAAATTTCAAATTTTTAAAAAATAGTTGTTTTTTTTTCGATGTACGTTTTCAAAATAATAGCCCTAATAATTTCGATACTTTGTATAACCGACCCTCCAACCCCCACCTATTATTGGACTACCCTGAGTCTGACCCCAATTTTTATTATGACGATAATTTCGATATTTTTTATAACCGACCCCCCAACCTCCACATCCTTTTTGGACTACCCAGAGTCCGGCCCCCATTTTTATCATCATCAGTGAACTCAGCATCCCCGATTATATTGAAATCGACACCAAACATGACATGCAAAAAAAATATTTTTTTCTACGATAAAGGTACCCACTTGGGAGTAAAAAATGGTGATGTCACCGATCAGGGGGTAATATGAAGGATTGTATTTGTTATGAAATTCTGATTCTAACGATACCCTACATGACATATTTTACTCATTTAATGTGTCAACCCCACCCACGGGGTTGGTTGGTGGTGTGGGTGCAAACTAACTTTTGGACTAAAAAGTTGCGCTGGTCTGAATAAAAGATAATGGTGCCATTAATATTTTTTTATTTCTTCCCATTTATTTTATATAGATTTTTATATGCTAAAACTTAGAGAGGGTGTAGAGGGGTGGGGGTGGGTCCTACCACCCCAATCTCATAAAGTTTTCGGCAGACGGCCAAGCCCAATCGATTGAAAAAAACGAGTCAAAAAAATTTCCAAAAACCACGTTTTCTGCCCGACTCTTAAAAAAACGATAATTAAAGTGTTACATTAGAATAAAATTAATAGGAGTTTGGAAAAAAAATTTATTAGGAATCCTATTATGTCTATGTGATGCAATTATTACATTCAAAAATTTAATCAAAACAAAACTGATGAAAACCTTAGACAGTACCGAATTGAGAGAAATATATGTAGAAAACTAAAAGATGCAGAAAAGAATCTCTTTAATAAGAAAAAAGCATCTAAATTTTCTGAACGGTTAAAGCGGTTAAGGCTGTTCAAGGCAATTTTTGTAAGTCTTCTCTACCTCCCCTAATTGATAGAGATATGCCGGTAATTGACCCAAAAGAAAAAGCTAACTATCTGGGAAATTATTTCTGTAAAAATTCTACACTAAAAGAACCCAATTTCTTACCTAAGCCAATTACTAGAGTTTTACTCAACATGATGCGCGTAATTTTTCGTAAAAACATTATTCGTAAAATGCTGTTACTAATCAATACAATAACAAAGCTTCTCACCCAGATCGTATTCCTCCAAAAATTTTGAAAACCTTTGCTAGGGAATTAGCACCAATCCTTACTAAAAAATTTTATTTGTCATATAAGAAACTCATACAAGGATGTACAACTAGTACAGTACTGGTCCATTACTGGACCAAAGCTTTATTTCTGAGCGGAAATTTCATGTCAATGTTGATGGTTTTTCATCGAATCGGATGTTTTTTCAACTAATGCAGGAGTTCCTCAGGGTTCTGCTTTATCACCAACTCTCTTTCTTATTTATATTAACGATTTGTTGGATTCAACAATTGGTCCTATCCATAGTTTTGCTGATGATAGCACGCTTCATGCGTCTCATGAAAACTCTAAATTATATTCACCTTTAGCGTTTAATAACTGTAGATCAAATTTGAAAGATTCAATAAACCATGACCTTAAAACTATTTTAGATTGGGGGCTCGCTAATAGTGTTGAATTCAATACGAGCAAAACACAGACTTATCATTTTTCTATAGATTATCTACCCCTAATCCATTTCCATTAAAGTTCGACTCTAAAGATCTTGTAGAGAAAATATCTGTTAGACTTCTAGGAGTGGAAGTTAAAAATAATTTAAAATGGAATTCTCATATTTTTAACCTAGCTAAGAATGCTGTTCAAAAATTGAGCTTTTTGGGACGATGTCGTAAGTTTTTTAGTAGCGAACAGCTTCTTTTAATTTACAAATCATTTATACGTCCCTGCATGGAGTACAGTTTTCACATATGAGGTGGAGCTTATTATAGTAATTTGAAGTGTCTTGATTCTGTTCAGCGCAGAGCTACTAAACTGATTGGCAACGCAACTCTTACTTAAGGCAACTCTTATTCAAACTTAATCCTAATCCCTAGTTGGTATCTTCGGATATTCAGAGATGTTGATTAATAATTTATTATAATTAACACTGCGTAACTTAGAATAAACAAAAAAATTCTATTGATTTTCAATCGTATCTCACTTTATTTTACCATTGACACCTTATATAAAATATAAGAGAGTCCAACAGCCTTAATAAAACCCCAGATTCCCTTAAAAGTTAAAGATATAGCTGAAAGATAAAAGAAATAATAAAAACAATTTATTTATTTTGATTTATGTATTTATTGGTTTGATTTATACATTTATTTTATTTATTAATATCAGGGTTGTCAATATACACGTATAAAACGTTTTATACGTTACACGTATAATACGTAACGTATAAAACGTATATAACGTATAAAACGTATAATATGATTTTGTTTTTGAAATTCATTCATAAAAAATTAAAAATGCTTCTTACTTCAGATATTAATTATATTTTTAGTAAAAATATATATATTTTAGTAAAAATATAATTACGTAGTTATAAATTATTTATATATTTTATAATTTATAACAAAAACTATTTAAATTCTAGATGTTATTTGAATGTAAATTTTTATACTTTATACGAAAGACTATGTTACTGTACATTAAACTGGTTAATGCCCAAAATACATGTGCAGAAAGTCTGCACGCAGTGCTGCATGCATATCTGCATCTAAAATATTTTTATATATTTGACGTGCAGAATTTTCGTAACAATGACTGTTCGTGTTCTTACGTATTATGAAATAGTTATAAGTGAAAGTTGTCGCAATTCAAAGAAAACTGTTTTTTTAATTAAAAGATAGAAGAAAATAATTGAATCGTTGCCTGTAAAAACGTTTATGTCTAAATTAAAATTTAAGTTCAAAATACATATCAAATTTAAGTTCAAAATACATACACCACTGTTTCCGATAATCCTTTCTCAAAAATTTATTTATTAACAATATTAGTTTTAATTATTTTATAATTTGGATTATTTAGAATATTTGAATATCTTTATAAACAAATAATCATTACAAAAATAATTTCATTTTCAAAAAAATATCATTCATTTTTATTTGAGTTATAAAAAAAATAATTCATTTTCAAACAAAATGTCAAAATCATCCATTTTTATCTGAGTTTTCAAGTAGTTTTTGTTTTTTTATTGTGGTACCACTGCCTCTGTGCAGCGAAATTAGAATTAGAGATATCTTGCAGAATTTTTCTGCATGCAGAATTTACATGTAATTGCTCTCATATAACAACACATGTTCTAATTTCGCTGCATGCAGAATTCTGCACATGTATTTGGACCATAATAATCTTTAATTCACTAGATTTGAATATTGAAAATTTTGAATTATACATTACAGATTTTTTTGAGCACATCAACTCAAGCAATTAAATTATTTTTGAATTTTTCAACACGTAGGTATACTATATGATTTTCTTTCATTTTGATTCCAACATTTACTTAATGGGAAACATTTTGGATTAGAAACATTTGGCATCATGAAATGTTATTGAATATATAAAATATGGTTCAATTCAACTTCAGCTCCTCCCATCTAATAAGAACAGCTGGGAAATATTATGTTGTTGCAGAATAAATGTCGTTTTTTTCATAGCAGTTAGGAAAATTATTAGAGATTATTAGAGAGATGTTTTTAAAAAAATTTTGTTGTGTGAATCCGGGTTGCACCACTTCCAATTAATAAATCCAGTTTGAAAATAACAGGCTCTTGCAGATCAAATCATCTTTTTATACAAAAGTTGTAATAGTTAAAATATAAAATATTTCTTTGGTTTTCATTTATTTTTATTTTTAAGTGAGAGAATAACTGAGTTTGCATTATCAAATAATTTGAGAATTGCCAGTACGTTCTTTCCGCATCGATCGATTCATAAGCAGACTTGGGTCTCACCGAATGGAAATACTCGAAATCAAATTGATCACGTTCTAGTAACAACACGTTTCTTTTCGAGCGTTCTGGATGTGCGATCCTTTAGAGGTGCATACATTGGAAGTGACCACTTCCTTGTATGTGCAACGATAAGGTTCCACTTCCCAAATCCAGGCATTCCAAAATTCAATCAACGGAAACGTTTTAACATCTCATCATTAAAGAATGCTGAAACAGAAGAGAGATATCAAATCCATATTGCCAAAACATTGGAGAAATCAGAAACCATTAATGGAGACGTCGATAAGTCATGGTATTTGCTCAAAGATGCTGTTTTAAGCGCTGCTGAGGGAATACTTGGACGACCACAGAACCACTCCCAGAAGCCATGGATGGATCAAGCATGCCTTGATGCTATTCAATACAAAAGAGATTGCTATCTGAAGTGTCTACAAGGACGCAACACCAGGTCCACGAAGGAGAATTATAAACTGGCAAGACAAGCCGTTACAAAGCTATGTAGACGAACGAAGAGAGAATGGTGGAAGAGACAGTGTGAGGAGATTGAAAGCTTCAATAAGGAACATCAATCGCGTAACTTCTTTCAACAGGTTAAAACCTTAAAGAAGGGCCCTCAAACTAGATCGACTGCTATTCAAAACGAAGATGGGGAGCTACAAGTAGACCTTAAACATATTTTAGATACTTGGGCCGCTTATTTTGAGAATCTTCTCAACTTAAGTGACCAGCAGCAAGTCGGGCGACGAGCTAAGCTTATTCGTGCGTCAAAGGTACATGTAGAAGAACCCACCAGAGAGGAATTCGATGCGGCGCTGTCAAAATTAAAATGCAATAAAGCACCTGGTATCGACGATATAACATCCGAAATGATTGTACATGGTGGCGAAACTCTATCCTTAAGATTGTTTGAACTTGTTCAAATGATCTGGAGGACTGAAACCATGCCACAGGACTGGAACACAGCTATGCTGATACCAATCCATAAAAAAGGTAATCGCCTACAATGTGCAAACTACAGAGGAATCGCTCTCCTCTGCACAGCATATAAGATCTTTTCTGACATTTTGCTGTCCAAAATCAATCCTTTTGCTGAACAACTGTTTGGAGAATATCAGTGTGGTTTCCGGCGGGGCCGAGGTACCACCGATGCACTTTTCTCGATAAGGATGATTTTGGAAAAGTGTCGAGAGTTCAACATACCTGTGCACCAACTTTTCATTGATTTCAGGCAGGCCTACGACTCTCTCGAACGAGAGACTCTATGGTCTGCTCTGGTGTCAATGGGAATTCCTGGTAAACTGGTATCACTATGCAAAATGACAGTACAGAACTCTCAATGCTGTGTGCGAGTAGAGAACGAAATATCAAAGCTTTTTAAAGTTGACTCCGGTTTAAGACAAGGTGATGCTATCTCTCCTATACTTTTTAATCTAGCCTTGGAATATGTGTGCCGTCAAAAGAAACTACCGACTAATAACAATATCTTGTCAATAAACTCAGTACAGATGATTGCTTACGCTGATGATGTTGTCATCCTCGGCCGAAGTGAAGCTGTTATGAGTGAGACTTTCAAGTCGCTTGAGAGTGGTGCTAGGAAAATTGGTCTGCAAATTAACTACAATGAAACCAAACATATGAATGTTTCAAGAGAGGCTGAGAAGAAAGATTTGATGTGCGTCGATGAACGAATTGAGGGAGTTGAATCTTTTAAATATTTGGGATCAATGCTTGACTCAAACAACAGCATACTTACAGATATTAAAGCTCGAATCGCTGCAGGTAATCGAACTTTCTACTCAATTAAACCTCTCCTTGGATCACCGTATGTATCAACTAACACCAAGCTCAAGTTATACAAGACATTGATTAGACCGGTTGTGATGTATGGGTCACAAACGTGGACCCTTACACAAAATGACGAATCGCATTTATCTGTATTTGAGCGTAAGATCCTACGCTACATTTTTGGTCCACTTAAGACAGACGATGGGGAGTATAGAACCCGGTATAACTTTGAGATCAGAGACCTTCTTGAGGGTCCTGATATAATAGGTTGTATTCGTTCTAATAGGATTGCTTGGTTTGGGCATGTTCTACGAGCCGATTCACAGTCTGTAATGATTAAAAAAATGTACGTTAGTACCCCAGGGAGTGGTAGACCGCGAGGTAGACCACGACTACAATGGGAGACTGACGTAATAAACGACCTTAAAAAAAATCGGCTGCCATGGTAATTATGTCGCTGTTGCGAATGACCGTGGTGAATATTCAAAGCTGATTAGCCTGGCAACGCTCCTACACGGAGCATGAACGCCATAATAAAATAAGAATAATAGGTATGGTTGGAAATGTCAACTTATTGCAGACTAAATTTGTTTTGAAAATAAATAATTATATTTTGAAAAGAAGCATTTACGTTAAATGTGGAAGTTTTCTGAACTCATAGGAATAGTTGGGCAAGAAATTATCATGACGACGCTATATTTTCTTAAGCAGCTGTTCCTATTAGTCCCGAAATCTGGGCTTTATAAATATTAAATATCACGAGTACGATGAATAATACGCCCGCGATAATGTTATATAAATGTATTTTTATTTATTAAGGATTTTACTTTTATACGGTATAAAACGTAAATAATTGTGTGTTTTATACTGTACGTTTTATACGTTTTATACGTACGTATAATACGTGTTTTGTACGTTACCGTATTATACGTTACAACCCTGATTAATATATTAGAGCAATTTCACGCAAGTTCAGCAAATTTTTGGGAAATTTTGACTTGATCCCTTTTAATTTTGATTATTTTTTTTTATGGATAGTCTTTCATAAATAAAAAATACAAGTTCTCTTAGAATTTTTTTTTTCGACCGGGGGTCTTCACAGGGTGCCCTTCAATTTTTTGTTATTTTGTGATGTGAGTGCATTTTGACGAGCGATTGTAGAAAAACTACTGAATCGATTTTCATCCTTTTTTAAAAGATATTGCATCTCGTTTGCCTGGCAATATTCTACTGATTTCATCACTTTTATAGAACTGCTCCACAACATTTATATCTGTTGTGGATACACCTCTTTTATCCGTCGCAGATGAATGCTGAAAATTATTTTTTTGTAGAGTTTTACTTTTTTCAACCAAATGACGCGTAGCATTACTGTTGTTTGTTATTATAATTATATTGTTATTATAATTATATTATTACATTTAAAAATATAATAATTTATATTATTATATTTAAAAAAAATTCTACTTGAAGTCGTATTTTTCATTTATCAAAGGCTATCTATAACTAAAAATAAACCAAATTAAAAAGGGTCGAGTCAAAATGTCGCAAAATTTTGCTGAACTTGACTGAAATTGCTTTTTAAAAACTTTATTTAATAATAAAATGTTTGATATTTAACATTAAAAAAAATCTGAATCTAATAATCGCCATATTTATAATTTTCCTTCAGAACAAAAAAAAACTGATTCCCGACAGTCATATGCACAACGAATTTCATCTTTAAAACAAAAAATAATGCAAGTGCCAAACTTTCACAAGTGGTTAGATATAAAATAAGCTTCAATTTAGTTTAAAAAAAAAAGGCTATGCCATCTTTTTTTCAATTACACCGTTTTTCTCTTATGTTACACCGTTAAAAATTATTTCAAAAAATTAACAGTGTACATTTTTAAAAACTTTGTTCTAATACCTATGCAACGACATATCATTTATGAAAATCGATCGAGTAGTTTTTCTACAATTGCTCGTAAAAATGCACTCACATTACAAAATAACAAAAAATTGAGGGGCACCCTGTGAAGACCCCTGGTCGAAAAAAAAAAATTCTAAGAGAACTTGTATTTTTGATTTATCAAAGACTATCTATAAACAAAAAATAATCAAAATTAAAAGGGGTCAAGTCAAAACGATGTTGAATCTTCGTGAAATTGCTCATTAACATTTAGTTTAATATCTTTTTGACGTCTATGTAGTATTGATGCCTACTTCTTCACAATTTCAACCAAGGCTCTGTATTATGGGCTAACTAAACAACTGTGTTCTCTCAAACAACTGTGTCCTCCCTATCAACGGACTCATCGTCTGAAGTTGCATCAGCGTTTATACTTTCTGCAACGAATGGAAAA
Source organism: Diogma glabrata (assembly GCA_963693315.1). Classification (NCBI taxonomy): domain Eukaryota; kingdom Metazoa; phylum Arthropoda; class Insecta; order Diptera; family Cylindrotomidae; genus Diogma; species Diogma glabrata. Next base: position 10,024,099 of record OY856189.1, on the reverse strand, counting down.
TTGTGAAAAATACTAAAATAGTTAAACAATTTTAATGGATTAAAAGTGAAAAATTTATCATTAAAGACTCAATGACCCTAAGATAGTTTACAATTTGCTATAGTTGGTGAGTTTAAAAGCGGGCGAGTTCGCTTGTTAGGTAGTGTCGATGACACACAAAATAGTTTACTTGCTCAAAAGTCAACTAGCTTACTTGGTAAATAATCTGACAAAGTTTGGTGACACTAAAACGTCAAACTGTACAATCATACTACTAGCAACTACGATTATATACGGCTAGTTTACTAGCCAACAATCGCATAAGCCAGCGAGTTGTGAGTAAAGTAGCCCGGCTTTCAACTTTCCAATAAGATTGTTTACAATCTGCTAGTTGGATAGTGAATATGATGACACAGTTCGAGCTTACAAACAGATTGTTAGCTCGCTGGCTATCTTAGTGTTAGCCAGGGCCTGTTTTAAATTCGATTACTTTTTCGTTTTGGTTTTTATTAAATTTTGTAGCAAATTAAGTTTGCCAAAAAATTTAGTTAAAACAAAAATATAGTTTTGTATCAAAATTTCTACATTTGTTTTAATTTTTGATCTACTGGCGGGAGAGCCCGCGTTCTCTTGTTGCTGCTATTGACTTACGATTTAACGTGAGATATTAGATACAACTACCACTTTCTTTTTAGCTATATGTGTATAAATCTGTGCTTCAGCTCTTATGTAAATTTTATTGCCTAAATTTTATCTTTAAATAATGCTTTAAACAATCAATCCTATCATATAAAGAAACCAATAGATAAACATAAATGGTTTATGTTTATCTATTGGTTTCTTTATATGATAGGATTGATTGTTTAGTTTGTCATATCTTAAAAACAAAAAGTGAAAAAATTTTATTCCATACAAATACATAATTAATTGAATCATGGACTAGTAGTAGGAGTGAATAGTAGATGGAGTGTAGTATTACTTGAAGTGAAGAATTACTATTACGTAACTAGTAGATGGAGTGAATTATTATACAAAACATAGTGAATTATATGAAGAAAAACGTGTTCTAGCCGAGATGTGAAAACTTGACCATTTTTGATTTTCCTGAAACTTGGCATATAAGTAGTATGGACAAAATAAAAAATACCCCTTATTTAAAATTTTTTTAAAGTGCATAGTTTGAGCATAGGAGTACCCCAACATGCATGAAAAATGAAAATTCTGCCAATCCGATGTAACTTGGAAATTAAATTGCTCAAGAACGGCTATACCGATTTCATCAAACTTTTTTTTGTTTGATAGATGATTAGTTAGTCGTTTGAAAAAAACTAATTAATATTTTTTGTAATTATTTTTTAAATAAAAATATTAAAAAAACGTTTTTAAAGATGGCGCTAGGGTCGAAGATCAATTGGAATTTAATAAATTTTTTTTCTGAAAAAAGTTTTATCTTTACTCTAAAATATTCCAAATTTACAAAGAGGAGTAGTGGACGTATATTAAAATAAAATATATAACTTATAACCACTACACTTTTCAAAACACAATATAGGAGTCACACAAAATAATTATAACAAATTAAGAACTAAGCGTACATAAATTGTTACAAAAAACACATAATCGAAACAAGTTATAAATTATTTACTGTAAAATATTTAGTGTATAAGCTAGGCAAAAATCATATTTTATTCTTGTTCTTCTACTGCTTGTACAACACTAAAAATAATATTACATTGTTGAATAAATAAATTTATTGAAACCAAAAAGTTTGTTAAGTGTTCTGAATAATTAAAATGGGATCCTCAACCACAGGGCTGGTGAGATTTCTATAGAGGCTTTAACTTTGTTCTTGAGATATTTAATTTTAAAGATTTTTTGTATGACTAAAATTCTAATTTCTCATCATTTTTTCAAACGACTTCCGTTAACAAAAAATTTTAAATTCAATTAAATTTTAACTTTTTTTTTTAAGTGTAGTTCTATTCTTACTTTAAAATATATCAAATTTACAAAGAGGTGTTAATTTGTTTTCTTGAAATATTTAATTTTAAAGATTTTTCATCCGTCTAAAAGTCTAATTGTTCATTATTTTTTCCAACAATTTTTATCAACAAAAAATTTTAACCACTGAAGTTCGAAAAAATGATGAGAAATTCGAATTTTTGTTTGACCAAAAATCTTTAAAATTAAATATCTCAAGAACAAAAATTAAAGCTTCTTTGTATATTTAAAATATTTTAAAGTAAAGATAGAACTTTTTTCAGAAAAAAAATTAATTAAATTCCAATTGATCTTCGACCCTAACGCCTTCTTTAAAAACGTTTTTTAAATATTTTTCTTTAAAATATTTATTAATTTTTTTTCAAACGACTAACTAATTATCTATCAAATAAAAAAAAATTTGCTGAAATCGGTAAAGCGGTTCTTGAGCAATTTAATTTCAAAGTTACATAGGATTGGCAGAATTTTCATCTTTCATGCATGTTGGGGTGCCCTCTATGCTCAAACCATGCACTTTAAAAAATTGTAAAATAAGCAGTATTTTTTATTTTGTTCATACAGTTAATATGCCAAGTTTCAGAAAAATCAAAAGTGGTCAAGTTCGAATCTCGACTTTTTCACTTTTTTCACCTATATATATGACGAAAAACGTGATCTACGCAGGTGAAAAGTCGAGATTCGAACTTGACCGTGAATTCTTTTTAATTGTACCGAAATTTCAGTACAGTTCCAATACCGACTTATTTTTTTTGTATTCAAATTCAATCCAAAAGAATACAAAATTAGATAATTCGGTGCTGGAACTTGTTCGGTACAATCGAAAAGAATTCAATATAGTAAAAATATTATTCCAATTGTTTGTAACTGCCACATACTTTCTAATACCGTAAAAAAGGGTATTTCATCTTTTAAGAAATTTGATGTTGATGTTAAAAACTGATGTAATTGTTAATAGATTTTTTAATGAATTCAGTGCACCACAGAACTTAAAGAAATGTTTGGATGGATCGGTACTGAATGGTCAGAACTACTTCGTTAAGTTTCAACAAGATGGCTTAGTCTAGTCTATCTCCTGCTATAAAAAGACTAATTAAAAATTTTTAGCCTTTAAGAAGTTACTTTCTGACCAAAAAATTATTTCAAATACAATTAAAATATGTTTTTTGAATTTTTAATTGTTTTTCCATGCCAAAAAATACATTAAATTTAATATTTATTTTGTTTAACCCTGCTTTTACGGGATAGTTAGAATTATAATTATTAAAAAAGTAAAATTTAAATAACATGTCTCTTTTCCAACGACTTTTCCATTTATGTGTAGGTGCTTATCATTTTTCTACATATTGTCTCGCCGAACTACTTTTTAAAACTGGAAGCCCTAATGATAGATGTTTCTGTCATGGATATCTTTCAATATTATATTTTAAGCCATTGATGGCCTTAATCTTCAGGTAAATTTACTTATATACTTATTTAATTTCGTTGAAGTCTAGATAAGTTTGTGCTGGTTAATTAAGACCTTTAACATATTCAGCCATATTTAATAGTACTGGGTGACGATGTGGAGCCAGAAAGGAATATGCCCAAATACTAGACTGCTTCTGTAAGAAGTGTGGCAGAAACTTGCCAGTTCTCTTGATATTTACTTGCGTCTACTGCGCATGTGCTAATTCTTCTTGGTAAGTGTGTTTATAGAACGAGAGCAAGTCTTTGCTGCTCATTCTCCGTATACGATCATTACAGTCTCAGAGATTTCTAGGGCCTAGCCACTACAGGCGTTGCAAAGATCCACAGATGGCTCTGAATCTTCTTCTCCTCGCCCGCCTAATTTTTATGTAATAGATGGTGGAACTTTCTTTTATAGTCTTCTCCGTTTCTGGATCGTTTTGCTTTGATGAAGAACCTTTGTACTGCTGTATTAAATTTTGATTTCAAGCCCCGTCCTTCTGCTCTTTTACCTTAGTAATTGAGAAATTGGCGTCGATCGCCTTTGTGAATGCCCAGTGTCTTAAAGAATGTCTCTTGGATGGGGTAGTGCTAGTGCCCCATTTTAATTTATTGTTCTTCTATTCAATCTCATATGTAGCAAAAAAACTACTACTGCATTGCGTAGCCAAAGCTTTATGAATTGACCGCCAACGCCAACTCGGCATATTAATAATAGTTAACGACCTAAATGGCTAAATTTCTGTACTAAATAGATAACGAATTTTCCAATATAGCACATGTGAGCAAGATACTATCACATATAAAGACTTGTCTGAATTAAGGATTTTGAAATAGTTTTCGGCAAAAAATTTTATGAAGACATTGTTGTTAGTTTTAGGCAGCGTTGTATATCAAACATAAAACAAAATCAAAAATTCAAATTTCTTTCATAAATTTAAAAATATTCTAAAAATTATAATAAAATCAAAAACTTAAACTCTTCAAAATTCTAAAAATATTCCGAAAATTCAAACTTTCTCCAAAATTCAAAAAATATTCCAAAAATTATAACAAAATCAAAAATTTCCATGTCCAATTACATTTCATGTCATACAAATAATTGTAGAGAAAAGTGGACTTTATACGAAAAATATAATATTATATTGGAATCTATGGAGTCTATGAGAAACAAAACTTTTCTGGAAATCTCTTATCCTCATAAAAAAAAATACAGAAACTTAATATTAAATCAAAAAGAAATTTTTAATTCAATATCAAAAACAATCAAAATCAAAATAAGCTTACATTATTTAATGTTGAATGTTGATCAGGCTAGAAATCCATTAAGATGGTAAGGATCTTCATCTAGTTTTCTCGTTTTCTATCCAATTCAATCATATCACATGTAACAGTAGTTGAAATTTTTTATTGCTTCTTCATATGTGATACCATTTTCTGCATCATCATACAACTCACTACACAGCAGCATACTAAATTCTAATTGATTTGTTTCTACAAATTCTGCATACGTTGAAATTTTTTTGTATAAAAAAATCTTCCTATTATTTGAATCAAAATAAACTAATATTCCTTCGATGAAATTAATTAATTAATGACGTTCTAATGTTGTATAATATTTTCCGTTTAAATGATATTTATACCCAAATAAACCAGTTTCATCATCTGATTTCTCGTTATCGTCATCAATTGAAATTTACCGATTATTTATAATTATTTCTTCTGGTTTAACACTTTTTCCACTTAATATAACTAAACTTCAAAAAACAATCTGTGTATTTTATTTTTTAATTTTAATAAACTTTGATTATTAGTACAAATAATAAAATTTTATTTAAACATTAAATAACTTTGGTTCAAAATTTTCATAATGATAAACAATATACACGGTTTTAAAAAATTAATTTACATAATGACCATATCATTTTGATTAAAATTTACATTATCTGTCGATCAAAACAATTTGATCACTTATATGCACAGATAAGGTTTACTGTTTCCCTCTCCAGTATCTTAATAAGCAATTTTCTCCAATACATACAACAATTCTACTTTTTACAAATTAAACAATCATTTATGTAAAACATGTATTATTAGTTGACATTGAGTGGCGTAACTAAACCATCAACAAAAAAAATGATTAATTGCACTGTAGTCCAAACAAATGTCTCTATGCTTAATTCTATTGAAGAGAAATAAATTAATAAATTATTAGCGAATTTCTTTAAATATGAATACTATTATTTTAGAGTAAAAATTGAAAATAGTCCGTCGTTACAAAACTAAGAGCAACGAAGATAGTGATGATAGAACTACCATCCCTATCTGCTGTTTATTCTAGAAGAATGGACTATGATAATCGCAATCGCTACAAGAATTGCTTTGATTATATAAAAATTTATTATTGAATGACGTTATGTACATACAAAAAATACCTATATATGTATAAAACATTATTAAAATTATCGCAAATTTAAATAAATTAAATGCAAAATAATTTAAAATAAATTTAAAATGTGTAATAAAAAAAAATTTAGAACTTATACAAATTACCAACCTGATCAGTATTTTCATAGTATTATAGCCGAGAAGCGATAACTAAACTATATATGTGAAAATTTTCCATAAACTGTAGATCAGGTGAATCATGGTTCCAGTAATGGCCCAACAACAATAGCGAATTAATGTTTGACATTCATGGGCCAGTGCTTGGCCTGTTGGCCATTCAACTGTAACTATATACTGGCTATTTTCTATTAACCATAGATCGGCTGATGAATGGTTCCAGTACTGGTCCAATAACAAAACCAAGTACTGTTAGCCATTAATGGGCAAACCCCTTGCTTATTTTGTAGATTTTTGTTAGAAAAAATAGAAACATAGAAAAAAATTTCACATTTTTAAAAATAAGTCAAAAACTGTGCTTTCGAAAATTACAAAAAAATTGTTTTTAACTAAAAAATTTCTCTCTTTATGTTTCATTTGTCAAGGTCAAAAACAATGTTTTTATTTTTTTCCAAAGTTTCTACTCTTAACTCCTTTCAAATGACATTTTAAATGATAAGCCGACCGCTATAGTTTGTGTTCAATCTTTATAAATGTTACTATAACCGAGAATTTTTGCAAATTTTTTCTTTTGTAATAATCGAATTCAAGGGAGAAGGGGGACGAGGGAATTTCTGAAAACAAACTCATGTTTTTAGTAGTAACTAAAACCTAAGATAATTTATTGAATTATTTTTTAAATATTTCAATCTTTTTCGATTTTTCTAAATCATTCTCAAACTTTTCTATATTCCTTAAAAACACGTTTGTTTCACTATCTCCTTATCTATGTCAAAAAAAAATACAGATCAAAACAGGCGGGGCAAATACATTTTATAACTATAGAAAATTTCAAGTTGAAAGCACTTATAGTTTGAGAGAAAATCGATTACGTAGAAATTCAGACGGACACCGAAATCTCACAAATAGGTTTTTATACTTTTTCAAAGAACGGAACCCTAAAAACATTACCGATTTAAGTCCCATCAATTTTGGTTACCAAATGTACGCACCTTTTCCTGTTTTAAATAAAATATTTTGTTATTTTAATTTTATTTCAAATAATTTAATTTTTAATTTTCAAACCAAAATCAATTGTTGTCGTTTTTTATTTTTTTGTTTCCTTTATTTCCTTCCATATGTATAGTAACAAATTATTACAACAAAATAACATAACAACAAAATCAATAAAAATTAATTGATCGAATGTGTACGATAGTAAGAATCAGTTATTTCTTAATTATTTAAATAAAAACAACGGAAACAACGAATCAGTAATAGGGCAAATGATGCAATAATGGGGACTTAAAAGCAATTTTTAAAATTGGATATAAATATGTAATATTGTTATATATACAATGCCCGAATTAAATTTTGCGCTAATATAATTTACTTAAAAGAACAATTTCAATGTTTTTTATTAATTTTAAAATTTCAATTTCATTTGCTTAATTTTCAAAAATAGAAGTTAAGACTTAAAAAACCACAATAAATCCAATTTATTATTTTTACAATTTATATGACAATAATAGTTTGATTGATGCAAAAAATTGCATCACGACATTTTGCTACTAGTATTTTCGTGAGGGAAAATTTGTTCACGAGACGCGTTTGATTAATGATTTTATCTCGCGTAGGAAATACATTTTTTTTAGTATAGGAAATACATAAATATGGAATGGCTTTTTATACTTATTGCTAAGTTCTCCTAAAAAAGAAACCATATATCTATTCTTAAACTCCGAAGACGGTCCATCTATCCATATAATCTCAGTTAGATGTTTGTTGTCCTCAGAGTCAGGTTTAAATTCTCTATAAATTGCATCTATAAACGCTCGAACGTAATAGTTGGTAATTACTAAATTGAAATTTGTGGTTGCAGTTATAAGTTTAAGATTAATATTGTTATTTTGAAAGTGTTTAATGCAAACAAAAAACACGCTTTATTAATGCACTAAATTGATAAAAACAATAATATTTTATATATGATGTTATATTATGTGTCCTGATAATATATACTAATAAAGAAATGTATGTATTGTAAATAGAAACTGCTATAATTTACGTTAACAATATAGAAAACTCAGACGCGTCCCGTGCATAACTTTGCTTTGTCCCGTGCATAATACAACCTAAAATTAAATTAAAAATAATTGAATGGATGTATCAAAAACTTAAAGACACTGTAGAGCTTAGTTATTTGGCCTTAAAAAAGTATAGGTCTTAAGGAAATATTCGAGCTAAACTCACAGAGTTTTTCAAATGTTGATGACTAAGTGAAGAAATAGATTTTTTCTGTGTCCCGTGCATAAAGGGTTCAAAAATTAATATTTTAACTTCTTAAAAAAAATTTAATTAATTTTTTTTCATGGTAATTTAAGTTTGATGTTGCTTGTCCATAATCAGTAGAGTAATTTAGCCTTGGTTATTCTGTGAGAGAGTTTAAAATTCTCTGAATGTCCCGTGCATAACGCGAGAATGGACCTAAAACCAAACTTGATTCCTTTTTCTTTATGTTCATAAAATTTAGATTAAAACATATTTTTGATTTTTTTTTGTTATCAGTAGACGTCGGAAAAAACATTTAAAAACTGAAAATTTCCACTTGATAGCACTTATAGCTTGTCAGTAAATTGATTATGTAGTAATTCGGACGGACACCGAAGTCTCACCAATACGGTACCGTTTTTAATTTTTTAAAGTACGGAACCCTAATACATCAATGACAATATAGAAAAACATTTTCACGTTAAATTTTATATATTTTATATTTTTCTCATCCTAATATTTTGATATTACCATACCAAAATATGTTAAGATTTGATGTTGTTAGGGGAATATTTGACGAACTAGAGAATATTTAAAGATCGGTACATTCTGCAACAGGGTAGAGAACGTACAACATTACAATATGACATACACTTCGAATGCATACATATATTCTATATTCTATAGCAGTCGTGGATACAAATATTATATTTTATTATTTAGTAATTTTCTGGAATTCAAAAGTTTAAATGTTTTGGAAATGAGGTTTGTCTGCTAATCTTATTGAGAATCTTAATGTTTAATTATTAGAAAACTTATTAATAAAATTACTGATAAAGAAACAAACATTATGATATAACTTAAATTAATATAACTAACATAACAAACTATTGTTGTGTCATTCGTTGTGTCATCTATCATACGACAGATGCATATGACAGAGAAGCAAATGACATAATTATTGTTGTTATATTTATGTTGCAGTCTCCGGATGGAACTCACGGTCTTTTTTGCTTGATTATTAAATAAGAACAAAAGGAACAAACAAAGAATAAATTAAGTATTATTCTAAAATATTATTTGGAGTTTTTTATTTTTTTGGTAAATGTAAATTTTCTATTAAATTCATTAGTTGTATATTCTAATATTGTTTCAAAATGCTCTAGTTTAAATTTATTTTCACCAAACCCTTTGTTCTGGTTAGTGTTCTGGATTGTGTTTTGTAATATTATCATATTTTCATATATTATTATATTTCATAGTAAATATATTTTTTAAATTTATGTAAATTACATATTTAGCCTTGTCATAATATTTTGTATCTTAATATCAGAAGTCTTAGACATAAATTACAGGATCTTGAATTAATATAAATACTAGGATTAAATTCGGTGGTGATATGTAGTTCAGCGACCAAAATATCTATTAAACCCCACCCCACTACTTCCTGGTGAATACCTAGTTAGAGTATCTCCTCCAACTCAGCCACTTTTATGAATTTGAGGATATTGGGAGGGTTAAGTTTATGCAGGTCTTGCGCGTTAATGTAATGTTCTTCATTGAGAAGATGGGCTGGGGTCTCTTCTTTAAATAGACAGAATCTACATTCGTCCCTCGGCTCCACCCCAATATTCTTAAGATGCTTTCTTAGTCTACAGTGTCCTGTAAAAACTTCTGTCAATATTCTCAGGTTGCTCCTATTCAACTGAACACATTACTGCTCCTTTTTGATTGAAAAATTTAATCAATTCCTTGGATTCCCAGGTTAAGGATCTTTGCATCATAATAACTTCATTCATCTTTCCGTAGATGGATTTTCTCACCAATTTGTTGGCTTCCTCATTACCTGCGATACCCGCATGATCAGGTTTCCAGTAAATAGTAACTGTGTTTCTAATCCCAAGCTTGTTTAGCTTGCTTACACAGTCTCCAACAATTTTGGATGTGATGGTGTGAGTTTTAACCATTAACGGCTTCTTGGCTATCCGACAAGAAATTTTATTGTTCTTATATTTTCTTTCTATGCTGAAGTATGTGCACCTTTCGATGGGACATATTTTAGCCTGAAAGACGCCTGTGTAGGTAGGCTCATTTTTCAAAATATTTCGACTTTAGGCCATATACACCTGCACCCACTCCCGTTACGGTGTTTGAGCCAGCCGGATACCATCTAACTACATCGTTACTCTATTTTTTCGCACAACTGCGATTTATATTTCCCATCGAAGTTGAACTTTTTAATCATTCCGTCCTTAGGAAACTCAAACAAAGGCTACTCCCTTGAAAGACTTTATTGATATTTAGACTCGATGATCTTGTCTTTTCCCACATCCTGCATGCTAAATCTCAATATGGTTTCCCGGGCTACACTCTAAACCAGCAACTGAAGTGTAACAAGCCTTAACAGCATTTCCATTGACGCAGTAGAACATGTTCTCATTGCTCCCGTGACGCAGATACAGTCCGCAAGTGATGGCTGGTCCTGCTTTAATGATGTTCATCCACATTAGAATACCTGGTCTGCATCCCCATGTTTTTCTCGCAAGGTTTTTGCAAACCAGCAGAGCTCTTACTGCTTTACTTACCACTGCTTTCATGTGATTTCTCCACAGAAATTTGCTTTCGAAAATTACTCCCAGATATTGAGTCTCCTGTTAAGTCCCTGTTGTTGAGTCTCCCATTATGCAACCCCTTGTGACGATGGGTTTCATGCTAAGCTTCCTTTTTTTGCATAACGGGACTACCGTAGTTTTACTCACATTGAATTTAAGTCCTATAGAATTGCAGCAGCTGCGTCTACCAGATTCAATCCACTCTGTACAATATCACAGAGTGTTTCTTCGAACCTACCTTTGGCGATAATGACAATGTATCCGCGTACCTCTCTCTCTCTCTGACGTTTACATTCCATGGAGGGATTTTGCTGTCTGTGCAATCAGTTTCCAATCATCTCGTTCCATGACCAGTTGACTCCAGTTTCGACATCCTATATCACGAAAGTCTTGGATGATGCCAGCGTTGTCTAGGTCTTCCTCTCCAACGAACACCAGCAGGATGTTGTTGGGACGCTTTTTTTATCATTCTATCTGATGGAGCCCTTTTAACATGACCAAACCATATAATCCGGTTGGATTTAATGAATCCGATTACATTGCAACCTCCAAAAAGCTGTTTTATTTCATGATTCAATTGGATTCTGTACTGATTTTCAGCAACTTTGCATGGACCATAAATTTTTCGTATTACCTTCTTCTTAAATGTTGATAAATTCTACAATCGGAGGAAGTCAGTGTCCAACTTTCACTTCCAAATGTAACCACAGGTCAGATTAATGCTTTGTAAAGTGTGAGTTTACACGACTGCGAAAGATGTATTGAAGTTTTGAGTATGCGTAGAAAACTCTGTAGGCAGCAGAGACACGTGATTTGATATCTGCCTGTATATCATTTGAAGATGTTATTACAGACCCGAAGTATTTGAAATTTTCCATGTGTTCCACTTCATAGTCGCCAAAATCCAGATTTCCGAGAGGTATGTTTATAGATGTTGTTAATACTTTAGTTTTGCCGGTGTTGATGCATAATCCAAGTCCTTTAGCATTTCTTTCAAGTTGAGAGAGACTATCCCTAATTTCGCTTGTCCTACGTGCGAGAAGTACAATATCATCTGCGTAGCCAAGAACTTGACTACATATGTTAAATATGCAGTTTTGTGTCTCAATTCGTTTTTTTTTATCGCGTACTCAAGCGCCAAATTAAATAGTACGGGCGCGAGTGTATTACCTTGTCGAACACCTGATGTTATATCGAAAGGATCAGAAACTGACCCTTCGATTACTATTCTACAGTTTTATCCCGAGGTTGTGAGCTTGCAGAGAGAAACAAGTTTCGCTAGGATACCAAGGCATATGAGTGCGGAATAAAACCCTATCATATGCTTGCTTGAAATCAACTTAGAACTGGTGAATGCTGATGTTGTACTCCCAACATTTTCCCAGAATCATCTTTGATTTTCGATTGTGGAGGTGTTCAGCTTGTGAACAATCCTATCCTTAATCCCAAGTTGTGATTCGAATTACCCATTGAAAATCTTCCAATAATCTTTCCAAATTAAAACAGCTTTACCAAGTCCAAATCACAATTTCTTTTACTTTTTATTTATATAGTTTATTAATTTATAACTCAAAAATCTCGCTAATGTTTAGTTCGATCGATGAATAAGAAGTGGTCGATGACAATCAATTTTTGTGACATAATCATTCATTTTACCACAAATGATAAAAATTGTCCGTCTTCTGGCACAAAATTCCTATTTTTTATGATCCTATAAGACAATTTTAGTTAAACATCTAAATCTTAATTTCTATGTTATGAGATTCTATGTATTTTTTAATTAAAAATTGTCAAACAAAGAAAAATCAGATAACTAGACAAAAAAAATAATCATTTATTTTGTGAATTATGGTTTTGATTTTATATAAAACTAATTGGTTTTCAATTAATTTAATTAATAAGTTTTATCGATTTAAATTAGTGATAGTAGTGTTTAATCATAAAAAAAAGTGTTTAGTAGTAAAAATGTTACTGTATTGTTTTAAGCTGCAACAAGGGAGCGCCACAAATAATAAAATTCAGATAAGTATTTTATTGGATAAGATTACTCATATAAGATTGTTTCTTTGTTTTGTTTTATTCTTGTTTCAGCCAAAAACCTCAACATTAAATTGGATAACATAATTTCAAATGTTAACGCTATCAATCATATAAATTTAGTATAGGTATTATATTATAATATAATTATTATTATTATTTATTAATCTATTTATGTATATTTTCAGAAAATTTGCTTCAACAGTGGCTAGAGGCTGATGATGTCATCTTGATTAACAATCCTTAAGGTAAAACATTGATCTGTGGTTGAGTGGTTGGGACGAAAACCACACTGATAGTCACCGATGATAGATTCAGCAAACGGGATGAGTCGAGCTAGTACGACACTGTAGAATTCCTAAACTAGGAATATACATATAAGTCCATAAACCTCCAAACTACGCAATATAGTTTAATCCCAGTCAAATAAGCAATCCAATACGGCAATTTAACAACAAAATCTTCAATAAATTATTCCCTTAAAGCACCCAAAACCCTATTTTATTATCGTATAAAATGATTTCAAACGTTACAACATTGGTTTAAAACATTGATATCATGTATATCAATCTTTTCCATAAAACACCTAAAACTATATTTCATAATTATATGAAATAGTTTCCAAACCAATATTTACAAATTCATAATAAATTGGAAATTTCCCATAAACAATCCAAAATCCAATTTCAAAATATGGAGGAGCTAAAATCTCAAGTTCTGAGATATCAAGACTTCGGTCTGGGTAGTTTTCGGCATAATTCGGCATATAGTTTTAGGCAAAAAACTTTTATGAGGATATGGATTTTAGTTTTGAGCAGCGATGTATATGAAACATAACTTTTTGTTAAAGTACATGTATTTTTTATCTCTGTTTAGATATGTATTATAAAACTAACACGAAACATCAATAGGCCAATAGATTTACGGATTGTACGTGTTGTTGTCGATAAATGGTCAGAAATTTTTTTAATCTCTGGGGTAGGGTACTCACATAATGGACATGTCGAGTCCACTCGCCCGGCACCTGGGGACTGAAGTTATGCAACTAAGTGTGCTGGAATTTTTTTTTGCTTCCTTGTAAGCGATATAACTCGTAAATGGTGCACTTTAGGATGCTGGTGAACTGTAACTTTTTTGTTCCTTAAATGTTTTCTATAACTTAAAAAAAAAAAAAACAAAAATAATTTGTTTTGTTGCAAATTTTTGCGAAAAAATGTTTAAAAAGCGATATTTTTTAATTGAATTTAGTTGTTTGCAAATAATTTTTATAACATAATTGAGCCATCTATCTTGTAGCTGAAACCTCAACAAAAAAAGTAAGCTTCAGAACGTTTTATTCGGCTTGATAGTTTTTGCACAATTTCATTTTGCCCCTAAAAAAGTTGTTGATTTTGGACAGGCCGCAAGGTCTGAGTTTTCAGCCAATCGCAATCTGCTTGACGGGAATTGAAAGGGTGAAGTGTCAGCTTTAAATAACATTGGTGTTACCCATACCTATATTCAATATTACCAACAATTACAGTGGTTTGAAAAACCCGCGAAAATGCCTTAGCTGCAAAATTAAATTTCTCAACGATTTTTTCACTTAACGAGATGCGGTTTTAAAATTTGCAAATTCCTTAAAATTTCTGACCGGTTACGGACAACAACACGTAAGCCATATCTTTTTTCGTTATTCTATTGACCTACAATACGTTGTCGGAAAATTATAACAGATCATATATTAACATAATTTAGTGAAAAGATTATACAATCAGCAAACAACTCAAAACCTCCCCATATAGCGTTTCGAGAAAATATTTCAAAATCACAAATTCATATTTCTTTCAAAATTCCAAAAATTAAATCAAACAAAAAATTCAAACTTTTTTCAAACAAAATTCTAAAAATATTTTAAAAATTATTACAAAATCAAAGATTGAAACTTTTTTCAAAAATTCTAAGAATATTGCATTAATTATAACAATTTCAAAAATTTTGTAACTTTTTCCAAAATTATAAAAATTATAATAAAATCGAAAATTTAAAATTTTTCAAAATTCTAAAAATATTCCAAAAATTCTTACAAAATCAAAAATTGAAACTTTTTTTAAAATTCTAAAAATATATATAGAATTTAAAAATTCTATTTTCTTTTCAAAATTCTAAAAATATTCCAAAAACTAGAATAAAATCAATAATTTAGGCTGTATTCTAAACCAAAACTTATTTGAAACTTATTTGTGGATACTTACTTATTTGAATAAGTAACCTAAAGAGGTGACTTTTTTTTCATAAAACAATCTAATTTGATTTGACAGTGTCATGTAAGTTTACTAAATGATTTTAAGGAATGAAACTTCTTTTTCGATCCGTACTAAAATTAATGTAATTATTTAAAATGAAATAAATAGATTTGAAAACTCTTTTAATTGATCAAATTAAATAAATCGTTTTAATTAAATTTATTTTTGAATTTGCTTTTATGTGCTGTCAAAATAAGTATGCTAAATCGTTTAGAATGGCTTTTACATACTTATTTAAAATGGCGGTGAATAAGTAAGTCTACATAAAAAAGTTTCAAATAAGTCGTCGTTTAGAATACAGCCTTAAACTTTTTCTAAATTCTAATAATATTCCAAAAATTCATAAAAATTCGATAATACAAACTTTTTCCAAAATTCTAAAAATATTGCAAAAATTATAACAATATCAAAAATTGAAACTTTTTACAATTATAAAAATTATAATAAAAACAAAAATTTTGAAATTTTTTAAAATTCTAAAAATATTTCAATAATGAGCAAAAAAATCAAAAATTTAAACTTTTTCTAAATTCTAATAATATTCTAAAAATTCTTAAAAATTCGCACATACGAACTTTTCCAAAATTCTAAAAATATTTCAAAAATTATAGCAATATCAAAAATTGAAACTTTGTCCAAATTATAGTTAAATCAAAAATTTAAAATTTTTCAAAATTCTAAAAATATTCCAAAAATTCTTACAAAATCAAAAATTGAAATTTTTTTCGAAATTCTAAAAATATATATAAAATTCAAAAATTCTATTTTCTTTCAAAATTTCAAAAATATTGCAAAACTTAGAATGAAATCAAATATTTCTAAATTCTAATAAGATTCCAAAAATTCGAAAATACAAACTTTTCCAAAATTCTAAAAATATTGCAAAAATTATTACAATATCAAAAATTGAAACTTTTTCCAACATCATAAAAATTATAATAAAATCAAAAATTTTAAATTTTTCAAAATTCTTAAAATATTCCCAAAATTCTTACAAAATCAAAATTTGAAATTTTTTTCAAAATTCTAAAAATATAAATAAAATTCAAATTTTTTTTTTCAAAATTCTAAAAATATTCCAAAAATTAGAATAAAATCAAATATTTAAACTTTTTCTAAATCCTAATAACATTCCGAAAATTCTTTAAAATTCAAAAATTCAAACTTTTTTCAAATCCAAAAATATAGCAAAAATTATAACAATATTAAAAATTGAAACTTTTCCCAAAATTATAAAATAATAATAAAATTAAAAATTTTTCAAAATCCTAAAAATATTCCAAAAATTCTTACAAAATCAAAAATTGAAACTTTTTTCAAAATTCTAAAAATATATATAAAAATCAAATTTTTTTTCAAAATTCTAAAAATATTCCAAAAATTAGAATAAAATCAAATATTTAAACTTTTTCTAAATTCTTATAATATTCCACAAATTCTCAAAAATTCAAATTTTTTCAAAATCCAAAAATATTGCAAAAATTGAAACTTTTCCCAAAATTATAAAAATTATAATAACATCAAAAATTTTTAATTTTTCGAAATTCTAAAAATATTCAAAAAATTCTTACAAAATCAAAACTTCAAATTTATTTTCAAAATTCTAAAAATATAAATAAAATTCAAAAAATTTTTTATTCCAAATATAAAAATAAAATCAAATATTTAAACTTTCCTAAATTCCTATAATAATCCAAAAATTCTTAAAAATTCAAATATACAAACTTTTTCCATAATTGAAAAATATTGCAAAAATTATAAGAGAGAAATTTTGTCAGTTTTCCAATTAAAAGAAAAACTCTTTTATTTAGTTTCACCAAAAATTACAGAAGAGAACTAGCAGCCAACTCAGGTAAGCAATTCAGATCGAGTTAAAATTAAGTGAGGGGTTTACGGAAGACCAACATACCCACCACAAATTGACGCAGTCGATCACCTGAGACAAAAACAATTAGTACAGGCGGTCATCTGAGTCATTACAATTGGCACAACCGGTACTCCACCCCATTACAATTAGCACAAGTGGTTGTCCACATCATTACAAAATTAGCTAGTGTTCTATATTCAGTGTTCAACAGTGCAATGTCACGATAATTCGCTCACTTTAGACGATCACCTTTCTTATGTAGCGGAACAATGGGAGCTGTTTTCCAAACTTCTTGGTCCCAGATTGCAAGAATCAGATCGTATATACGTGAAACCAGAGCTGCTTCTTCATTTTTAAATAGTTCTACGGGGATTCCATCAATACCTGGTTATTTGCCATTTTCCACTGGCAGTTTCCACTTGTTCCATTGTTGGATAAGGGACAAAAATTTCCTCACTTGACGGAGCAATTGCTCGAAAAGGATGAACTTCATTCGACCTATTCGGTAGGTCTTGAAAGTGGGATCACCACATTGCCAGCACATCACGTTCACTTGTTGTAAGCTCGTTATTTCCATTTTTGATGGCTGTAGATCTTGAGTAGAAATCTTTTGTCACATTCCGTGCATTGGCAAAGAACTCTTCCGAATTTCCGCACGTTAAGTAAATTTATTTTGAAAAGTAAAAGATTTATTTTAATTTTCTATGATCACTCAATATATTTCGTCTTTTTAGGACATCTTCAGGAATAATGTCGTTTAGTTTGATACAAAGGTTTTTATATAAAAGAAAAATTTACTAATACTTACAATCTCAATATCTCAATCTCTACAAATATAATTAATGTTTTCCCTAATTATAGTAATTTTTTCATTCTTTAGTAATCAGTTTTTAGAAATCAACTAATTAGTTTAGTTTTTCCTAATCAAAAGCCATGCGCTGCAGCCTTCATTACTGACGTCTTCATTAAATGTTGTCAGAGATGGGCGTATTTGCTTCTTCATTCATTAATAATTATTCCTCTACCTCGGTCTCCACGTCCTCGACACTAGTGCAATCATCTGCAGTAGCATCCTCCTTCTCTTCTACACCCATATTTTCCTCCTCACTGGGTGTTGTTAAAGTTGCTGTTGCCTCACTGGGCTGTGATGGTATCTAAGGTACTTCCCCAAGATACCGCTTTCCTCCTCTTGCCCCGTTCCTTCACCCATCACCTTTAAAAGACCTTTAAAAGAGTTGACATGTACCCTTATCTGGACGGACCTACCAACACCTTCCAATCCTTGACGTATAGGCCAGCTACTTGCCTTTCTAACAGAACGAGAAATTTCTAAATAGTCTGCCTGGTAGTTCTTGGAAGAAAGACTTTAATCTTGTGAGGTATCAGAATATCATATCACATTTTCGTCACAAGGACATGCTTAACGATTTCCATTTAGAAACAACAGACGTGAGCCTTTTAACTGTCTGTTTGTCGTCGCACTCTACCTCCACATGACTAAGTTTGAAGTGAATACTCCCAAAACCGATTCTGTGATCAGCACATCCTATCGCTAATTGATACACTAGCCTTGCCTCGATTGACCAAAGCTTCGCCGCACTGAGCATCCTCTGGAAATAGTTCACATCCAGAATAGCTACCTTAGTCACAGTAATAAATCCAGCATAGCTGTTTTTTAGATTGAGATGGTGTTGCCTTTATTCTGACCTTTTTAGTTGGATTATCCTGCGGCGTCGTAGACTGACCGCTACACGTTATCTGCTCCGATGGTTGGGGCATTTTCTTTCCTTTCCAGAGCCTTTCTTCTTGAGTCCTCCGAAGACATCTCCTTCACGAGGAACCTAAGGTACCACTTGGTACCAGCTTCAATGAGCATCTGTCTCAATGCGTCGTCCAGCTCTACAGGCCAGTCCAAAGGTGGTGGAGGTGGACGTCTATTACTTTTTTTTCCAAATAAGTTTGGCACATTACTCTTTTCTGCCAGTGCCTGTTACTACTACCTTCTTTGTCCCACCCCTTGTTTTCGCTTGTGTTGTATTGTTTTTTAAAAAAAATTTTCTTCATTTTGTTACAACTAGTTTCACGAGAAAGTAGGTCGACAAAGTCAGAGCCCTGTTAACTTGGAAAGGCAAAACACACCTGAAGGTCGTCCAGTAACCAGGTGACTCTGTTCGTGACTGAGCTGTTTAATTTAACATGTTCCGCTCCACACCTGGATCATTAACACACGTGCAAAGAAAGAGCACATAGACCCGGGGTGATAGAATTATGGACAAGAATTAATATTAAATACTTATTCTGACTTAGTCCATGTGATAATTTGAACGGAAATTTATGTTTATGAAAATGAAAACAAAATGTATATCTTACATAGATCTAGTTTATACATCAGTAGTCGAGATTTAAATATTGGCGGTTGATGCACCGTGTGTTTTTTTTTATATTTCGAGTTAATCTTTTAGGTTATAGACCTCTAATGCTTTATGCACGTATTACCGATAGGAAAAGAAGGGGATATTTAAGGGCATGAGATAGGGCTGGAGCGATAGTGATGGTGTATTACGGATTTAAAAGCTTGGGGATTGTATGAAGCGAGGAAAAAATTTTTGGTAATTGATTCCACCAGTATACAGAACGTTAAATGAAGGAATTATTATAGCTGGATGTTCTGACATATAAGACCTCCAAGGTATGTTTATAGGAATACAATGATAGTCTTATGGACCGTGAAGATCTACGTAATGGAGGTATTTAGTTATTAATTTCCTTAGAGCATTTACCGTAGTTGTATCTGTAAAACCGTGTAAGAGCTCCAACCACTCTTCTATGATGCAACGAATCCATACCCGATGTTAACATTGGATCATCAATTAGTTTCAATGCACGCCGGTGAACTCTTTTGACAAAATCTAAAGAGGTTTCCAGTGCTGTAGTCCATAAATGAGAGTTAAATTCAAGGATCGGTCGTATATATGCTTTACAGATCGTAATAATCGCGCCGTAGGAAGCCAAGTCTTTGTGATCCTTTGCCACGGAAAGAATATTATCGTTTCATTTCAGTTTTTGATTGATTTTAGTCCTCAATAGTTGGAGCATAGGTTAGTTTAATAATGGTTGCCTGGAAAACGTTGGATTACCACTAAACAGTGAAGTTCAATGGGACAAAACATAAAACATCGTTTTCATAGAATTAATTGTCACAAAATTTTGTTTTCACCAGTCAAGGATTAATTCAAAATCAACATCCAAGGATTCGACCATTTTTCTACGATGACAATTAAAAGTTAGACAAGATGGTTGTTTTTTAACAGAAAAGGAATGGAAGATAGTACTGTCGTCGGCAAAGATACATTGGGTTTGAGGTGATAGATAACAAATCTTTGTTAAATATCAGAAAAAGGGTTGGTGAGAGGACCGAACCCTGAGGAACACCGGATTGAATTGGGAATTCAGCGGACATAGCAACATCTAGCACAACTCTGTTCAATCTGTGGGATAAAAATCTTCTAACAAACAGATCAAGAGCCCGATGCCAAACTCTGTCAAACGCCTTGGATATGTCAAAGTATACGGAATCTGTTAAGATTTATCTATTCAATCAAACAATCATAAAACTAAAATCAATCTTAACAATATCTAAAATCTAATCAACAAAAACATAATCACATCAATTGAATTTAAGTCAAAGACATTATATAATTTAAAAACAATTAAAGAGAAAGACACCATATTATTTTACAAATAATTAAAGTTATTCTTTGACTCAAATTTCAAAAATAAAGTTATAAACAAACATTAAAATAATTGTCCATAGTGCTAGCCGCATATCCCATAACAATAATAAAAATATGAAGGGACTGAAATCTCACAGCTCTGAGATATCAAAACATTGGTTTTGGTTAAGGAATTCGATATAATTTTCGGTATAAAATTTTATGAGGACATCGGTAGTTATCCGCATTAAACTCTTCGTAAAAGTTTTATTTTATTTAGCGTATGGTTTTTTTTTTGTGACACATTAAAAATTAAACTTAAAAATAGGTTGAATTCGTTGCCGAAAAATTATAATAGATCAAATATTAACATAATTTTGTGAAAAGATGATACACTCAACAAACTACTCAAAAACCTCTCAAATTAGCGTTTCGAAAAATATTACAAATTACAAAACATTTCCAAATAATTAGGTGTTCTACATGATTTGAAATACTTACTTTGTCTCTCGGATTAGAGATTAGAATTAGAAACAACTTCAACTAACTAGGTATTAAAACAAAAGTTTCTAGTAAAAGTAAAAGTACAAAATAATATTTATTTATTTATTTATATTCGAATGCAAATATGGAATGCGATATTTATACGATCGACTGAATCGAGAGAAGTGCGGAACCATCACGAAACCTCAGGACTAACAGATTATAACTTTAATGAAATTCTGTTCAAATAACATGTTCTTAATCTACAAACTAGGGTCTGCAGTATAAAATACTAACTAATAAATTAGCTTGCATTTCTTTTATAGAATTTACATTTTGTATATAATATTTCTCATTAAATAAAAGTCTTAACTATCACTGAGGTTTCGGGATGGTTCTGCACTTCTCTCGATTCAGTCGATCGTATAAATATCGCATTCCATATTTTGTACTTTTACTTTTACTAGAAAATTTTGTTTTAATACCTAGTTAGTTGAAGTTGTTTCTAATTCTAATCTCTAATCCGAGAGACAAAGTAAGTATTTCAAATCATGTAGAACACCTAATTATTTGGAAATGTTTTGTTTTACACTCGTTTCTACTTGATACCACTTCTTTTTGTACTTAACAGATAGTTTTGACTATTAAACTTTAAACTGCACCTTTTTCACGAACTAAAATTTACATTTTTGATGTTTTTTGTAGCTCGTTATTTACACTAATTTCATTTCGTTTATTGAAATAAAATTTTAAATTCTCAGGGACTTTAGATTTATCATTCGGCCAATCGGTATAATAAAACTTATTTAACTTTATTAATATACGGTCATCTAAAGTATGTTTTCTAAAAAGTTCTTCTTTACAATCACTTATATTTATATTGTGTATCATAACATTTAAATCTACATCAACATCTTTACTATCATAAAAATAACATTTCTTGATAAAAGATCCGCAATGTGCAGGTCTTTTCCCGGCACATAAATAACTTCAATATCGTAAATTGACAATTTTAATCTTATTTGTAATCGTACCGAATTGATTTTGTGCAAATCTTTTTTCATGATTGCAGCCAAAGGTTTGTGATCTGAGTGAATCTCAATACGACGACCATAAATATAATTATGGAATTTTTTGCAGGCAAACAAAATTGCTAAAAATCCTTTTTTCGCTGTCATACTGGCAGATCGCAGAGAGACTTCTTTGTCCGAACTGCGTACAAATGGAATAGTTTGCCAGAACACTTAGTCTCAGGTGGCTTCAACCCGCAGATGTTTAAAAAAGCGTTAATCTACACCTTAGAACGCCAGTTGTTGAGGGACCCAGGTCTAGACCTAGGTGTTAAAAGGCATTTATGAGTTGTTGTGACACATATTCTAAACCCTATTACACAACACATTTTATTTAAAAAAAAAAGAAAAATTTGAGCGTATTTTGTTTCACTTTCGCTTAAGCTTTAGAAGCATAGCAAATCGGTTTATGATTTTGCAATAAGCAACTACCAATACCAGACTGAGAGGCAACAGTTTGAATTGTAATTTTTAAGCTAGGGTCAAAAATGCTTAAGACTGGAGCCTCACTTATAATGTCTTTTAATTTACTAAGTGATTCAGTGTGAATCGGAAGCCATAAAAATGAGATATGTTTCTTTAATAAATTTCGAAGTTCGAAACAAAATCCATTCGAGGAACAAAATCTCTCAAATAGTTAATAACACCTAAGATTTTTTGTAATCCTTCTTTATCTTTTGGAATTGAAATTTCGTTGATGGCTCGAATTCTATCAGGATCGGGTGTAATTTCATCTTTAGAATATATATGTCCTTGATATTTCACTTTATCCGCACAAAACTGTAGTTTGTTTTTATTAAATTTTATATTATATTTTCGAGCTCTATCTAGTACTTGTTTTAAAATTTTAAAATGTTCTTCTTTGGTTTCAGACGAAATCAATATGTCGTCGATATAAATAAAAACACCTGGTATATCTGCAAAATATTTAGTGTTTAATTTTTGAAAAAGTTCAGGGGCTTTATTGAGTCCAAACGGGAGTCTATTAAATTTATAACACCCATACGGTGTACTGAAAGTATAAAGTTTGCTAGATTTTCTTCAAGTTTAACTTGCCAAAACCCATCTCTAAGGTCAAGGATTGTAAAGATGTTTTTATTGATTAATTGGCTGTTGAGATCTTCTACTGTTGGAATCAGAAAACATTTCTTTTTTTAGATTTTCATTTAAGATCTTTGGGTCCAAGCAGAGACGAATAGACTTGTCGCTCTTTTCTACAATAACTATTAACCCAATCAGTTGCGTAGTCTACACGACTGATAATATTATCTTTTTCTAAACTAAGTAATTTTTCTTTTAAAGGCAATTTCAATTTCATTGGAAACTTAATATCTGGAAACTTACCCAAACCCGAAAAAATATCTTCATTTTCAGATATAAAATTTTCTTTTACGGCACTTATAATGGTTTCAATTCTTTTAATAAGGCCTATTTTGATACACGATGAAAGTCCTAAAATAGGTTTAGAATTCACATCTACAATTAGAAATTTTTCATAGTAGAAATTATCTTTTACTTGTATATAAAGCATTACTGGGCTCAAAGTGAAATTCTTACCCCCACTTTTTTTGGCTTTTCTCGACGTTTTAGGACGTACTGATTCTAAAAAAGCAAAAAAAATGTGTGTCTGTCTTTCGGCCGGCCGTCCGGCCGTCCGTCACAACCGACGAAATCTAGAAAACGGCTGGACGGATTTCAAAATTTTTTTCTAAAAATAGGTTTACTCAATGGGAAGAGCCGAAAGGACGATGTATTTGATAACTGTACCGGAAGTTGGTCAAAAAAGTCGTCGATATTTCACGTGATTACGAGTAGGTACATTAAATTTGGAGAAATCTTGATGGTCGGAATTCGTATGTGAGACCAAAATCTAGATTATTGCATTATAAGTCTGTCAAAAAAATGTTGTCAAGTGTGTCAAAAGAAAGATTTTTATTTATTTTTTACCCAATTTTTTGGAAAAAAATAAAATTAATAATATGTATGACATGAAAATATATTATTATTATAGAGAATTAAGTTTGTCAAAAAAAGAATGTCAAGCGTGTCAAATAATGATTTCATTGATTTTTTTTGTGAAAAAAATGTAGCTGTTTTATGACGTAAATGTAATTGAAAATGAAATTGGACATGGAAATTTTTTACTTTGTTGTAGTTTTTGAAATATTTTTGGAATTTTGAAAAAAGTTTGTATTTTTGATTTTGTAATAATTTTTGCAACTTTTTTTAAAGATTTGGAAAAAGTTTTAATTTTTGATTTTGTAAGAATTTTTGGAATATTTTTGGAATTTTAAATTTTAAATTTTTGATTTTATTATAATTTTTGGAATTTTGAAAAAAGTTTCAATTTTTGATTTTGTAATAATTTTTGGAATATATTTAGAATTTTGATAAAAGTTTGATTTTATTATAATTTTTACAATATTTTTGGAATTTTGAAAGAAATATGAGTTTGTGATTTTGTAATATTTTCTCGAATCGCTAAATTGAAGGTTTTTGAATAGTTTGCTGAAAATGTAAATGAAAATGAAATTGGACATGGACATTTTTGAATTTGTTATAATTTTTGAATATTTTTGGAATTTTGAAAAAGTTTCAATTTTTGATTTTGTAAAAAATTTTGGAATATTCTAAAAATTCTAAAAATTTTGAAAAATTTAAAATTTTTGATTTTATTATAATTTTATAACTTTCCTATAGTCACTGGTTTTATTGGTAGTAAGAGTTTTCACTACAAATGAAACACCAAGCCTTAGATCAAAGTTTGATCTAAGGCTTGGTGTTTCATTTGTAGTGAAAACTCTTACTACCAATAAAACCAGTGACGATAGGAAATTTCATCGCGTAGATCAGATTCAGTGTATGTACCAAAGGTGTATACATTGAACAGCAAAACTTATAATAATTTTATAATTTTGGAAAAAGTTTCAATTTTTGATATTGTTATAATTTTTGCAATATTTTTTAAAGTTTTGGAAAAAGCTTGAATTTTTGAATATTTAAGAATTTTTGGAATATTATTAGAATTTAGAAAAAGTTTAAATATTTGTTTTTATTCCAATCTTTGGAATGTTTTTAGAATTTTGATAAAATGTTTTTTTAATTTTCTATATGTTTTTCAAATTTTGAAAAAAGTTTCAATTTTTGAATTTATAAGAATTTTTGGAATATTATTAGAATTTAGAAAAAGTTTAAATTTTTGATTTTAATCCTAATTTTTGGAATATTTTTAAAATTTTGAAGAAACATAGAATTTTTGAATTTTATATATACATATTTTTAGAATTTTGAAAAAAGTTTCAATTTTTGATTTTGTAAGAATTTTTGGAATATTTTTGGAATTTTAAATAATTTTAAATTTTTGATTTTATTATAATTTTCATTATTTTGGAAAAAGTTACAATTTTTGATTTTGTTATCATTTTTGCATTATTTTTAGAATTTTTGAAAAAAGTTTTAATCTGTGATTTTGAAATAATTTTTGAAATATTTTTAGAATTTTGTTTGAAAAAAGTTTGAATATTTTATTTTACAATATTTTTGGAATTTTGAAAGAAATATAAATTTGTGATTTTGAAATATTTTCTCGAAACGCTAAATGAAGAGGTTTATGAGGAGTTTGCTGATTGTATAATCTTTTCACTAAATTATGTTAAAGGTCATTCTCCATTAGTCTTTTTTTCTCGTCTTTTTTATTTTGAGAAATAGAAGATATGAAAATCATATAAGTGCGAAAGGAAAAACGATGAAGACTTTTTATTTATTCCATGTCTTTTTTTCACTTTCCATGACTTTATTTTAAAAAAAAAGTAATATACTATAAAAAGGTGTTCTACTATAAAAAAAAGCCTATAGAGCAAGACTTTTTTTGGAAAAAGACGACTTTTGCACTGAAAAAATATATTTAAAATTATCTAGCAGTCTATGTTGGATACGACATTGTTAAAAATATATAATAAAATTAGATATTTATTAAAAATAATGGTGAAATGTCACAATTCCAATCCTATAAAATATTTTTTCCATGAAAAAGTGTGATATTCGTCTTACTCTCTCTTTAGAAAATTAATCTTGGTTTCCCGTTCTGTTTTGGCTAGAAAAAAAGATGAAAAAGACTAATGGAGAGTGAGCTTAATATATGATCTGTTATAATTTTCCAACAACGTATTGATGTTTCGTGTTAGTTTTGTAATACATATCTAAACAGAGATAAAAAACATCTACTTTAACAAAAAGTTATGTTTGATATACATCGCTGCCCATAACTAAAAACCATGTCATAAAAGTTTTTTGCCGAAAACTATATCAAAATCCTTAACCCAGACCGAAGTTTTGATATCTCAGAGCTGTGAGATTTCAGCCGCTCCAGATTTTTCGTTTTTATTTACCAATTGATTATCGATAAAAGAATTTTTTTGATTAAAATGATTTTTATTTAATTGATTTTTCTTATTTCTAAAACTATATTTACTATTGAATTTTTTGAGATCAATTAAACTCAAGTAAGTAAAGGAGCAATTGGAATATTTTCATTTCAAATGTATGGTTTGAAGTTTCTCAGAAAAAAACTCCACTTCACATTTTTCGTGTTTCGGTCGGGTTTCGAACCTACCTCGTCAGTGCCCGGCTCGAATCCTTGGGCAGACACGCTATCGATTACGCCGTTGAGGCGATGACAATTTCAAAGTTGAAACTTCTTCATCACTTATTTATTTTTACTTAAGTTGAATTTTTCCACTGTCATTAGACTCCATATTATGGAAATGTTTTTACATTATATGGAGTTTATTGCATTAAATTTCTAGACAATACTTTGTGTGAATTCATAGAATGGCGAACATTTCTGTTCTTATTAACATCCTAAGTCACGATTGTATAGTCATTATTGATTGTTTTCAATCAATGTGAAATCAATGGCTGCCACTTGGTCAATTTGTAGTCCTACATGTATTAGCATTAGACTACATTAAGGGAATTTAAATTAATTTTGAATTTTTTGAGATCACTTAAACTCAAGTGAGTAAAGAAGTAATTAGAATATTTTCAATTCAAAGTTATGGTTTGAAGCTTCTCAGAAAAAAAAACTCCACTCCACATTTTTCGTGTTTCGGTTGGGATTTGAACCTACCTACCTATATTTATTATTTATTTGGTCAATTTTTCTCACCTTATCCTGTACAGATTTTGTTTGTTGGTCGTTGAGCTTTGATATTCGACAGGTTTCAATTGCTTTCTCCAAACTAAGGCCATCTAATTTAAGCAGTCTTTCTTGTAAAGCAGCATCTACAACACCCAATACTATACGATCTCTAAGCATATGATTGCAGGATTCAACAAATTCACAATTTTTGATAATTTTTTGAAGACCAGACAAAAATAGGTCAAACACTTCTCTTATGTTGATTTTTCGTGTAAAATAGATATCTTTCATAGATGATGTATTTCCTGGGGTTACATGTATTCCTCGAATTTTTTAGCTACTTTCTCAATATCCTTTTGCTCTTCATCAGTCATTGTAAACGTGTTAAATATCTCACCAGCATCTTCGCCCATCAAATTTAACATGATTGATACTTATACTTCAGATGATTTTTTAATTTTATCGGTAGCTTTTAAATAAATCTGAAATTGCTGGTAGAATCGACGCCAATTTTCAGATAAATTTCCCGTTAAGCTGAATGAATTTGGAGATTTGTACTCCATATTTATTATTTTTGTTTAGTTTTTTGTTTTAAATATTAATATGATTAATAAATATTAAATTTTTATTTTGAGTTCACAAAATTATTTTTTCCAATTTAAATGTCTTTCACCACCACATATATACGAATTATTTTAAACTCGTTTTGAATTTTCCACTATTTAAGTTCAGTTTTTTACATTAAAATTATTTTAAATCCTATATAATTTTTTTTTTTAAATAACTTTTCCAGACACTGTACTTTGCTCAGCACTGGGCACAAAACTGTTTTTAGTTTTAAATCACTTTATAAATGTTTTAAGTAGCTTATAAAAACAATGCGAATTTATAATTGCAAATTTTCAGAATTAAATGTATTTTTTATATTTTCAGATTTATATATAACTGAAAAATATTTTATTGTCACAATTTTTGTTTTGTTATCACTTTTGAGCAATTCCACGTCACCGCAACATCTATGTTCCTGACCCTCTCTGAAATTTCTTTTTAAGTTTAACACACTTTTACAAAATTATTAAAAAATTTTAAGTAATTTTTTCTATAAGTCCTATTAATTACCCTTTTAATGAGCTATAAATGTCTTAAATCGGTTTAGTCAATCGTTAGCAATCGATATTCAAAGATACTCATGTTTTGCAAACCCCCACAACTTTGCCGCCACCCTGTGTCATCCCTACGGCGAAAATTAATTTTTTGAAAGAAATAATATTTTTATTTTTTCATTGGCTATCTGTATATGAAATTTTATCGAAATCAGAGGGGGTCAGGTCACATGCTAGAACAAAAGCTGTTGTGATGACGTGGAATTGCTCTTTTATGAAATAATCTTTTATATTAGATTTTAAAACAAACTATTTTTATATTTTAACAACTTTTGTTTTTAGAAATTAAAATACCGACATCAACTGCGATTTCAATTTATATTATTTGATACAATAACCTTATATATACAATAACCTTATACAATATTTGATACAATAACCTTATACGACATAAGTTCAATAATTCTGGAAAACGACGAAATTATATTCGCAGGTGATTTCAACTTCCCAACATTAAAGTGGGTGACATTAGACGATGAAATTACTCCAACCAATAGTAATGATAGTCAAAGTGCAATTCTAGATATTATTTTTGGGTTTGGAACTAAACAAATCAACAAATTTAACAATAACTACGGACACTTACTGGATCTTGTGTTTTCATCCTTGGAACTTGATATAAGTATTTCTACATGTGAGGACCTAGCTGATTCAGTTAGTCCTTTTCATACGCCACCACATATTCAAATATTTTTTATAAATTTGATAACAATGATAGGGATAGCTATTATAACAATTTCTCATTTAATTTTAGGAAGGCCGATTACAGTTCAATCAATACTCTCCTGGATACCATAGACTGGGACTTTATTGAGCAGGAGGAGGATTTAAATCTGATTGTTGCGCGTTTTTACGATATATTGAACAATGGAATTACTGATCTTGTTCCTAAATTTCGAACTACTACTTCAAATTCTCGTCAACCGTGGTTTAACAAAGAATTAATGAATTTAAAAAATCGTATGCATAAGGCACATAAGAAATATTGCAGACAATATACCGCCTATCTTTTTAAAGAAATGTGCTACTTCTTTAGTAAATCCGCTACTCAAAATATTTAACAGAAGTCTGTCATCTGGCATTTTTCCATGTGTCTGGAAGCTTTCTCACATTACGCCAATTTTCAAAAAAACTGGACGCAAGGATGATATCGAAAGCTATCGGGGGATTGCAATACTGTCGACTATACCTAAGCTATTTGAAAGTATAATAAGAAATTATATACTTTTTCATACCAAAAAATATATATCACCTTGTCAGCATGGCTTCTACCCTAGAAGATCTACCACAACTAACCTAGCGATACTAACTACTGACGTATCTCAAGCGTTGGACTCTGGATTGCAAGTTGACGTCATTTTTTCTGATTTTAAAAAGGCCTTCGACACAATCGATCACGATGTCATGGTTGAGAAACTGGATAGATTGGAATGTGCTGAAATACCCATTCGTTGGATCTCGTCATACCTAAAAAACAGAAGACAATACGTTAAAATTGGCTCTTTTAAATCATTTGAGTTTCTCGTTAATTCTGGTGTGCCACAGGGTAGTCATCTTGGACCTCTACTGTTTTTGTTATTTATAAACGATGTTGTCTCTTGTTTTAATTTCTGCAAGGTACTAATTTATGCCGACGACATGAAAATTTATAAAGTAATCTTAAACGAGCTTGATACAAAGTTACTTCAGGAAGAATTAAATCGTTTTTGTGCATGGTGCGCTGATAACCTACTCCATCTGAATGTGCTTAAATGTTATACGTTAACCTTTCACCGTACAAGATCAATTACATACAATGACTACTACCTTAACAGTAGTCTAGTACATCGAGTATTTGCTATACAAGACCTAGGTGTTTATTTCAAATACAATCTGTCTTTCAGCGATCATATTAATAAAATTATTACAAGGGCGAATTGTATGTTGGGTTTTATGATCAGAAATTCAAAAGAATTTCAAGATCCCTATACTGTGCGAAACATGTACTGTTGCTTCGTTAGATCTATTTTGGAATATGCGTCGGTAATTTGGTCTCCATATTACGACAACCACTCTAAAAGAATTGAGAGTGTACAGAAAAAGTTTTTACGTTACGCTCTTCGTCGTTTGCCGAAGAATAATGCATTACCGCATTATATTCTGCCACCCTATGAAGGTCGATGCATGCTGTTGAACATTGAAACTCTTGACAATAGGCGGCGCATAGCCTCTGCAATCTTCGCTGGCGATATTTTGACTAACACCATTGATTGTCCAAATATATTACAATAACTGAACATCTATGCTCCTGGACGGTCTTTACGCACAATATCGAGTTTTATTAAGCCCCCTTATAGACGAACTAATTTTGGTCAAAGTGATCCATTGTTCAATATAATCCGGAATTTTAATTTCTTTTCAGACGTTTTCGATTTTAATATATCCAGAAGAGTTTTTAAAAACTTGATAAGGTCAAAATTATTGAATATTTGATATATCGTTGTTTTCATTAGATTAGATAGATCGTTGTTTTCACTAAATTTTATTATCAGTATTTTTAATTTTTTATTTTATGTTTATATAAAATTCTGTTTTTATTGTTTGTTCTATAGCTATTACGTTTGATTGTTTTGTTTCTTTTATTTTTCTTCTTTTTATTTTAACTAATGTAATCTATGGTACTCTGTACTGCTGATGAATAAATAAATAAATAAATAAATAAATACTAACACTAATATATAAGTATGTAACTAAAATTGTTTTACATACAGTGAGATACACAACAGAAAGAAAAATTGAACCTTCAATATTAACTGCAGTATCAAGCACTCAAAATCAGTTACTAAGCCACCTGCTCATCCGCATTTCCTCTTTTCAAAAAATTACTAAGTGCTTGCATGGATCTACAGGTGCTACGATAAAATAAAACAGGTCAATAACGTGAGAAATCCCGAGCTGGCTGTAGATGAAATAACAAGAAGCCAAACAAAATTTATCACATGGACTCAAATGGAATTCCTTGTCACCGAAATAAATTTATTAAGAGTAAGCCAAGAACTACCAAAAAGCAACATTCGAAACCTTAACCCATTTTTAGATGAAATGCAAATATTAAGTGTTGGCGGTCGTATTCGACGGCAGCATACGATACAGAGCATCCAGTGATATTACCAAATTGTGAGCTGACCAAACTACTGATAAGAGACCTTGATATACGACATCAGCATCCAGGAGCAACATTACTCATAAGTATTATTAGACAACGATACCATGTTGTAAATTGTCGTACAATTGTCAAGAATGTTCTGAAACAATGTAACAGATGCCAACGATACGACTTGAAACCGAATTATCAGATAATGGATAATTTGCCAGAAAGTCGTGTTTGTTATGAAGCACCATTTTTTAAGACGGGCATTGATTATGCTAGACCACTTCAACTCAAGCAAATTTAAGGGAGATCTACTCAGAGATGGAAAGCATACATTGAAATATTTGTGTGTATGGCCACTAAGGCTGTTCATATTGAAGTGGTGTCCAATCTAACCCGAGAGCTTTATAGCGACATTAAAAATATTCGTAGCACGCGAGGATTGTAGACGGATCTATATTCTGATAACGGTTCCAATTTTATTGAGTCAAACAATGAGCTGCGTGAGATTTATGATCATATTAAAACTAAGTCTAATAATATATTTTCATTTTTCACTTCAGAAAAAATCAATTGGCATTTTATTCCTAGTGTTGCACCAACATTTGGAGGACTGTGGGAAGCAGCTGAAAAATCCATTAGGTTTCATTTAAGACGTGTAATGGGTAATACAATATTTACATTTGAAGAGTTAACAACAGTATGTCACCTAACTTAGCCCCGCCATTTTTAAGAAAATTAAAAACAAAGATTGTGCTGTATTGTGCTACAGTTGTGCTGGATGTGCTACTCAGAAAGAATGCCACATCACCAATGGAAAAAAGTTGGCACGCTGAAATAATTTTTCGAGCAGAAGTTAGCCCCGCCATTTTGAAAAATCAGAAAAACAAAGAATGTCTTGTATTGTCCTCGAGTTGTGCTGGTTGTGCTATTTAGAAAAAAATTTCATATCCCTAGTGAAAAAATTTTATAACACTAAAATCATTTTTTCGACTAAAAGTTAGCCCCGCCATTTTGGAAAAAAAGAAAAACAAAGGGTCTGCTGTACTTGTGCTAGTTGTGCTAATCAAGAACAAATTTGTACCACCAGCAGAATAATTTAAACACGCTAAAACAATTTTTCGAGTTGAAGTTAGCCCCGCCATTTTGAAAAAAATTAAAAGCAAAGGTTGTGCTGTATTGTGCTAGGGTTGTGCTGGTTGTGGTACTCAGAAATAGTTCCATATTATCAATGGAAAAAGTTGGCACGCTAAAATGACTTTTCGAGCAGAAGTTAGCCCCGCCATTTTGAAAAAAATTAAAACCAAAGGTTGTGCTGTATTGTGCTCGAGTTGTGCTGGTTGTGCTACTTAGACAAAAATTTCGTAACCCTAACAGAACTTTTTTACAAAGCTAGCATCATTTTTTTCGAATAGAAGCTAGCCCCGCCATTTTGGAAGAAATCAAAAACAAAAGAAGTGCTGTATTGTGTTATAGTTGTGCTGGTTGTGCTACTGAAAAAATATCGTATCACCAACAGAATAATTTAAACCACGCTAAAACCATTTTTCGAATGAAAGTTAGCCCCGCCATTTTGTAAAAATCAAAGAAGAAAGGTTGTGCTGTATTGTGCTACAGTTGTGCTGGATGTGCCACTCAAAAAGAATCCCATATCAACAATGAATAAAAGTTGGCACGCTAAAACGATTTTTCGAGCAGAAGGATATTTTCGAGCAGAATGCATTCGAGCAGAAGATTGAGCAGAAGATTAAGCAGAAGTTAGCCCCGCCATTTTGAAAAAAATGAAAAACAAAGGTTGTTATGTATTGTACTCTAGTTGTGCTGGTTGTGCTACTCAGAAAGAATTACATATAAGCAATGAATGAAAGTTAGCAGACTAAACCGATTTTTGGAGCAGAAGTTAGTCCCACCACTTATAAAAAAATAAAAAACAAAGGTTGTACTGTATTGTGCCTGAGTTGTGCTGGTTGTGCTACTCAGACAAAATTTCGTATTCCTAAAAGAAAAATTTTATAACGCTAACATCATTTCTTCAAATAGAAGTTAGCCCCGCCATTTTGGAAAAAAAAACTAAATTGAGTGCTGTATTGTGTTAAAGTTGTGCGAGTTGTGCTGCTCCAAAACAAATTCGTACCCACCAACGGAAAAATTTAAACACGCTAAAACGATCTTTCGAGTAGAAGTTAGCCCCGCCATTTAACAAAACATACAAAAAGGATGTTGTGCTGTATTGTACCATAGTTGTGCTGGATGTGCTACTCAAGAAAAATTCCATATCACCAATGAATAAATGATGACAGGCTAAAACGATTATTCGAGCAGAAGGCTTAGCAGAAGTTAGCTCCGCCATTTGGCAAAAAAACAAAAACAAAGGCTGTGGTGTATTATTCTATTGTTGTGCTAATTGTGCTACTCAAAAAAATTCCATACTACCAATGCAAAAATTTGGTACGCATGAACAATTTTTTGATTAGAAGTTATTTTTATTTTATTTATTTTATTTATTATTATTATCATTATAAAACGATACAGTTAAGGCAAGCCTTCTCAAAGTCTGTACCGAGTGATATATATTTAAAAGTAATTAACAAGTAATTAACAGGACAATACAATTATTGAAATGAGACATAATAATTACTTAATACTGACATAAAATGCTGATATTCACAACAATAATAATACTTATATATTTATAAATTGAAATATTCAGTAAATTCTACAAACAACAATGTATGTACTTAATAATAAAGATGGATAGTGGTTTGAAAATGATAAAAAATGAAAAAAAAAAAAAAAAGAAAAAAAAAAAAATGTACAAAAATGTATGATTGAAATAAAAAATTTAATTATTCAATAATTCAATGGCTTGATTTGACAAAATGGCTAAAGCAGTTTCTTTTAAATATGCCAAGAGTATTTGAGCATTTTATATGTTCAGGAAGATTATTGTAGATGTTAATACCATGAACGAAAATAGAGTCTGAAAATTGTTTACACGAGTATCTGCTACTAAGAGACTGAAGTCTACGTGTGCGCAAGGAAGAACCAAACTGTAACAAAGAAGATAAATAAGACGGATGATGGACATGCAAGATCTTAAATAAAAAGCAACACATACGGTACTGTAAATAAGAAAAGAACTTGCAACCGAGTATTTGCGTAGCATAATTTGAGACATGATCATACCGCTTAAGTTTATGGACATAACGTGTACAATTGTTAAATGCGACTTGCAACGATCTTTTAGAATCAAAGTCGGAATTGTAAAACAGAACATCACAATATGTAAAGAGTGGTACAATTAGAGCTTTGATAAACAGCAAGCGTATATTTAAAGGAACAAAGTGTTGAAATTGACGCAAGCAATGTAGAGAAAAGTTTACTTTACGACAAACTTGATTTATGTGATCAGACCATGTGAGAGTATTATTAAAAGTTACACCAAGGTTCTTCACAGTGTCAGTAAATTGAAGTTGGACACCGTTTAAGAACAATGGAGGTAACACAATGTCAAGGCGACGCTTGTATATAAAAATACACTGTGTTTTAATAGCATTAAGTGAGAGTCCATTTGAGCTAGACCACCTAGCAACAGAGGCCAAATCTTCATTGATTTGATCAAATGCACCATTAATAGCCTTAAGTTGTGCAGAATGGTACATTTGACCGTCATCAGCATATAAATGAAGTGAGCAAAAGTTAATGTGATCAGGTAAATCATTAATATACAAAGCAAATAACAATGGCCCCAAGATTGACCCCTGAGGTACACCAGAAGATAGCGGAAGAGGAAACGAAATGTTATCTCCAATACGTACACTTTGACGTCGATCAGCCAAATAAGAAACTAGGAATCGGACAGCAAATGGTGAAAATCCAAAGTAAAGCCATAATTTTTGCACCAGGCACTCATGATCAATTGAATCAAAAGCATGCGTAAAATCTAGTAGGATTAATATAGAAAATTTAGATTCATTGAGTTTACTACTAATGTCAAATACTATTTTAGAAAGCGCAGTAGAAGTACTATAGTTTTTACGAAATCCTGATTGAAAATCATATAATAAATTATTATCCTCGATGTAACTTTCCATTTGATTCTTAAGCAGTACTTCAAAAACTTTCGATAAAACTGGTGAAATGCTTATTGGACGATAATTACCAATCGATGAAGGTTGTTTAGTTTTCGGTATTGGTAACACAGTCGAATGTTTCCACTCATATGGAAAAACACATTTAGTAATACACGAGTTATAAACATAAGTAATATAGGGCAATATATATGGAAGGATGATCAACAATAATTTAAGGCTTATATTATCAGAACCGATCGCATTACTCGAAATGGAGCATGCTGCATGATACACATCAGACTCCGTAACATGAATAAAATTAAAAGCGCTGGGTCTATTAACGCTGGGATTATCAATATTACCATATGGTAGTGGAAGAACAACGGGAGACGTTTTTAAAGTTGTAAAATATTCGTTGAAATCATCAGCAGAATATTTGGAATCTGAACTAACTGACGTAGACTCATAGAGATTCAGTGAACGTAGAGTTTTCCACACATTTTGATTACTCTTATTGAGACAATTCGAGAAATAATTTTCTTTGGCTTTGCGAATGAGATCAGTAACTTTATTACGAAATTTACGAAATATAATTAAGTCTCTGTTATTACGGCTGAGTATCCAGATTCTATAGGCCTTATCACGAATAGAAATCCAATACAAAATTTGTTGATTCATCCAAGGGGTAGAAGTGTCTTTAGAAATCAATTTACATTTCAACGGTACACACATATCATAAAGATGTAAAACTAATTCAGAGATGAATTTAACTTGGGAATCACAATCAAGAATATGATAGATTTGATCCCACGGTAGTTGTAAGATGGTCTGGTGGAGTAATTCAAAATTCAGTACTGACATATCTCGAACCAAGTGAAAATTATTTGGTGGCTTTGGTAGTCTGTAATTATATGACATATACACAAGATCATGATCAGCAATACCAGGCAGTGCAGATTGACCGAACATCATTATCCTTGATCTATTAACCTCAGGTATAATAATAAGATCAAGAAGAGCTGCTAATCGAGTTGGATTATAAGGAATAGAATAGAGAGCAGAAGAAATTAATAGATTTTTAAAATTTCTTATTGGTAGTGAGGGATTTGAAGAACACATATCAAAATTAAAATCACCCATAAGAATGGTATGGCTGTATTGTGATAACATAGGCTCAATAGCAGATGCGATATCCTCCACATCACCAACGCAAACTGGGGGTGGATTATAAAAAATACCAACCACTATCTTGGATCCTACAACCGATATTTCAATAAATAGATACTCAAGTTTAGCAGTAGTAGACTTAGAAGATTTACTTACAACTTTAACTTTCAAACCTTGACGAATATAGAAAGCCACCCCACCACATGCCTTACCAATACGATCATGTCTAAACAAACTAAAACCCGGCACATCATACAATAATTTAGGAGATGAATTACTTAGAAAACTTTCAGATATACCAAGTATGTGTAAGTGTGGCTTATTGAGTAACAATCTAATTTCATCAATATGGGCAGTAATACTACGTGCATTAATGTGTGCAAAATTAAATGAAAATTTAGAGAACGATAATCGTTCGAGATTCGAATCCTCGGCAATATTCACACTCACATCGTTCATGGCAAGATCCAAATCAAAGTCTTCCACTTTGAATGCAAATACTCTTAACATCACGATAAACAGAATTAAAAATGACTATAAAATAAAAACCATCATTAATAAAAACATTTAGAGATAGACAATCAATTACATCAAACCATTGATCAGATTCACCCTCCTTAAGTTCAATCACATTCTTATTCATCTCATTATTACCATCTAAAACCAAACAAAAGTAAACATTAATAATATAATAAGATATCAAAATTAATTTCAAATAATTAAAAAAGTAAAAATAAAAATATTTCAACATTAAGCTTTTTATCAATATAGGTAACAGTAGGTGATGATTGTTGGGCTTTTCAATCTTAAGAGGTTTGGTTGACACTTGAAGTTTTATGCTTAGAGACTTCGGCTTCAGGAAAAAGCGAGCATAAGTCGACTAATGAATTAACTCCAATTGGCTGTTCATGTCCAGTAACATCAATAAAAACTCCGCCCCTATGAGTATACACACGCGTTATATTACTACTAGCTTTTTTCTTGATGGTGAGCGATTTCCTATATATTATATAGTCATCACTAGTTAGATTTTCAAATATGTATATTCTGGAGCTTATTTGGGATAAACCGAAATCCAAAAGATTCAAATTAATATGTTTATAGTATTCAGCAAGCAACCGGTTTCGTGTTCGGATATTGTCAAACGTTACAATGATATTATCATGTTGAATACGGTTCACTTGACTACGAGATTTTAAGCGAAAAATGGCAAGTATACTAGATGATGTTATGCCGACTTGAAGTTTATTTGCTATATCCAGAACAATATCAATGTCATTCCGATTATCTATTTTGGGTATACCAGAAATGATCAATTGGTTAAACTTTCTTTCCCGTTCAATCCTTCGAACTTTGAATTTAAGATCCTCAATTGAATTAAAATGTTGTGAACAATCACTGAGTTTACTTTTAAGATTAGTCAGCTCAATAGACAAAGCAGTATTATCATTTCTTAAATTCAAATTTTCTTGTTCAATTTCAAATATTTTATCAACAGCTGATTTACAATCAATAACATCGGCTTTCAATTTATCATGTTCGCTTTTCATTAAATTAACATCAATGTGGAGTGACGTAATATTATTTGTCAGTTCTTCAAGCTTAACAGTATTTTGCAAAACTTGATTAATTTTTTTTTCTTGTTCATTAATTTTTAAAATAAGTTGATCAATTTTTAACTCCATATTAGTACTGCTATTATTAGTTAATGATGACGCTGTTGATGGTGATAAATTATTTTTTATTGTTGTGGATCTCAAATCCATTTTTTTATCACACATATTGACTTAATATTTTAGTAATTATTTACGCAAAAAGACTACACTGACTTGGTATAAGAAACACCCACTGAATTGATTTAAGCAAAAAATGTCAACTGTTTAAATACAACCGGTATTCACAATGAGTTTTAACAACCAAAAAATATATGTAACCAATTAAAACTCATGCAATTTATAATTTTAATACAAATGGTTCAAGATTCAGAAACCAAAATTTACTATTGATCAGCAAAATGAAAACTATAGCATTAAACACTTTTTAGATCAAAAATATCAACATTAAATATCAATAATTATTAAAAATTAGAAAAAAAAAAAAAAAAAAATAAAAAATAAAAAAATGAAAAAAAAAAAAGTTAGCCCCGTCGTTTTCGAAAAAATGAAAAACAAAAATTTTGTATATGTAGTGGTATGAAATTTTGTTTGAGCTGGCTGCTTAGAGATAGATTATATATACCCAATGAAAAATATTTTTACGCTAGCATCATTTATTCTTGTAGGAATCAGTGTAATCATTAATTTATAAGTACTAATAATGTAAGTGACACCTGGTGTCCGATAGCATAAATGAATCTTGCCTGTTTTGTATATATAAAATAAGGGAATCACAAAAATATATGATATTAAAAAAAATTGTAAATATTTCCGTCGGTGGATGCGAATTTGTTTTGAAGTAGCACAAATTGCACAACTTTAACACAATACAGCACTCAATTTATTTTTTTTTCCAAAATGGCGGGGTTAACTTCTATTTGAAGATATGATGTTAGCGTTATAAAATTTTTCTGTTAGGAATACGAAATTTTTGTCTGAGTACAACAACCAGTACAACTAAAGCACAATACAATACAACCTTTGTTTTTTATTTTTTTTTCAAAGTTGCTGGGCTAACTTCTGCTCGAAAAATCGGTTTAGTCTGCTAACTTTTATTCATTGCTTATATGCAATTCTTTCTGAGTAGCACAACCAGCACAACTAGAGTACAATACATAACAACCTTTGTTTTTCATTTTTTTCAAAATGGCGGGGCTAACTTCTGCTTAATCTTCTGCTCAATCTTCTGCTCGAATGCTTTCTGCTCGAAAATATCCTTCTGCTCGAAAAATCGTTTTAGCGTGCCAACTTTTATTCATTGTTGATATGGGATTCTTTTTGAGTGGCACATCCAGCACAACTGTAGCACAATACAGCACAACCTTTCTTCTTTGATTTTTACAAAATGGCGGGGCTAACTTTCATTCGAAAAATGGTTTTAGCGTGGTTTAAATTATTCTGTTGGTGATACGATATTTTTTCAGTAGCACAACCAGCACAACTATAACACAATACAGCACTTCTTTTGTTTTTGATTTCTTCCAAAATGGCGGGGCTAGCTTCTATTCGAAAAAAATGATGCTAACTTTGTAAAAAAATTCTGTTAGGGTTACGAAATTTTTGTCTAAGTAGCACAACCAGCACAACCCTAGCACAATACAGCACAACCTTTGCTTTTAATTTTTTTCAAAAGGGCGAGGCTAACTTCAACTCGAAAAATCGTTTCAGCGTGCCAACTTTTTTCCATTGGTGATATGGCATTCTTTCTGAGTAGCACATCCAGCACAACTGTAGCACAATACAGCACAATCTTTGTTTTTAATTTTCTTTAAAATGGCGGGGCTAAGTTAGGTGACATAACAACAGTTGCCAGTCAGATTGAAGCAGTGCTGAATTCACAACAACTTTGTATTTTATCAGATGACGAAATCGATCCATTAACACCAGAACATTTTTTGATTAGACGACCAATGGTAGAAGTTCCACAACCTATACTTACCGATATTAAAACATCCCATCTCTCAAAACGGCAGCACTTGCAGCAAACCATGCAACATTTCTGCAACAGATGGAAATCAGAATACTTAGCGTCTTTACACAAACGAAGTAAATGGCAAACAAAGGATCAACCAATCAAATTAAACGATATTGTTTTGATACATGAAGTCAATCTTACACCTACAAAATGGTTACTCGGTAGAGTTGATACAAATTCATCCTAGAGCAGATGGAGTAATCCGAGTTGTGACACTGCAAACAAAGGGTCCCCTCCTGTAGGGTGTAAAACGACTGGTCTGCAAACATAGCAGATTATTACTTGATGATTTGAATCAATCGATTATAGAGGTGCGGGATGTTCCAAATTCATCTAACCAGGATGTTCCAAATTAACATAGCCTAAAATATAATAAAAGAATAGAATTAATTAATGTAATACACAATAACAAACAAACAAAATGAAAAGTCCACATAAGTCAGCTGATCAATTTATACCATTTAATATGGTGTTGCAAAATTAACATTAAGGGCCGATTGTATGAACGCGCGGATAGAAGATAAATCTTCGGATTAATCGTCGTTTGTATTGTGTAAATCAGGATAGATTAATTTCTATTCTCAGATTTATTCTTTATTTTTCTTCTATAAAACAAA
The DNA here is from genome assembly GCA_963693315.1 of Diogma glabrata. NCBI lineage: Eukaryota > Metazoa > Arthropoda > Insecta > Diptera > Cylindrotomidae > Diogma > Diogma glabrata. Next base: position 9,982,874 of record OY856189.1, on the reverse strand, counting down.
GGATAAAACAATATGTTTTTTTTCCTTGACATGCGCATAGCAGGAAAATTTTGTTTTGAATTTGTGGTTATTTTTGAATTTAAATTTCTGCGTTTCAAAAATTTGTTTTTTGATGTAAATTAGTAGTAAAATAAATAATATTTTTAATATAATTATAAATATATTGGGAATAGAGCCTATTTAAAAACAAATTAATTATTTTAAATTAAAATGTAAATTTTACGTTTCGGCAAACATCCTTTGCCATTTTCAAAAAAATTTTTACAAAATTTTTTAAAAACAACAAACAACATCAACAACATAATAAACAAAATTGTGTTATTTCAAAATTGTATGCTTTGCAGAAAGTTCACAAGGAAGGTGTTCCATGTCGTCCAATAGTTAGCTCTATTGGTTCTCCTACCTATAATTTATCTGTTCTTGCATCGGATATTTTAAAACCTAGTATCGGTAACACATCCACTTTTGTCAAAAACTCTTTACATTTTAAAGAAAAATTAAAAAACATTATTGTTCCTCCTGATCATATTTTGGTTTCACTTGATGCAGTAGCACTTTTCACAAATGTTGATAATGTTTTAGCAATAAATTTAATTAGAGATTCTTGGCAAAAAATTAAGAGAAAGTGTGGAACCAAAATTAAAAAAGATCAATTTTTAAAATGTATTAATTTCGTATTAAATAATTGTGAATTTAGTTTTAGTGGTAAATTTTATAAACAGATTTTTGGTTCGCCAATGGGTTCCTATGTAAGTCCGATTATTGCAAATTTTGTTATGGAACATATTGAAGAAACAGTTTTAAATTCTTTAAATTTTACGCCTGTTATTTTTTTAAAGATATGTAGATGATATTTTTTTGATTATCCATAAAGATAATGTTGATGATTTGCTAAATGCTTTCAATTTATTTAATGATAGACTAAAGTTTACAATAGAATTTGAAAATCAAAATCAATTGCCATTTTTAGATTTATTAGTTATTCGAAATCCAGATGGTTCTTTAGTAACCGATTGGTTTCACAAACAAACTTGGTCTGGACGCTATCTAAATTTCAATTCTTGTCTCCCTTTCTCTTACAAAAGAAATACCATTCAAATGTTAACAGAAAAAATTATGACATTATCAGATAAAATTTTCCATTCAAAAAACTTTAATTTATTAAAATCGACACTTAGCAAAAATGGCTATCCATATTATTTAGTTACAAACATTATTAAAAACAAAATTACTAAACTTTCTAATAATGCGGATCCTTTAGTTTTATCAACTCCTGTTAATTTAGATGGTGACACATTTAAATATATTTCCATTCCTTATATTAAGTGTTTATTTGAAAAAATTCAAAATTTATTAAAACCTTATAATATAAAAATTGTTGGAAGAAGCGATATTAATTTTTATAAATTGTTTTTCACTAAATTGAAAGACAAAGTTCTTTTTGGTAAACAATCTGAGTTAGTTGTACTGTCGATTACTGTTTTTAACTTTTCTCACAACTATAAGTAAAAATTAAAAACAATTACAAGCATTAGATCCTATGAACAAGCGTTCATTTTATTATTTTTCCAAATATTTCTGGGATTGCATGTCCCCCTCTTCAGTGTCCTATAATTAATGAAATATTATGCTATTATTTACGAACAAAAATACACAAACAACAACAATCACCTTATTGTGGGCTACTTATCTCATTTTTTATAATACAATTGGTTCTAGTATGTTATAACTATGTATAGTTGACATAAATTGAATCAGAGTAAACAGATTAAAAACTTTTTTAAAAAACTAAAAATCACAAAACTATACTATGCGAATAAATTAACATAAAAACTTTTTAAAAAAATTGATCTAAATAAATATCTAAAAGACAACGATTTACACTATGACAATTGACATGGCGGTTTTTTTTCTTTTTTACAGATTTTGTATCGTCAATTATATTTAAAATAAATTATGTTTATCTATGAATAATTAACTAACAATTATGGGACCTCATAAAAATACTATGGAAAAATAATTTGAAAAATATTCGGTTATAATCTAATATTATCGGTAATGTTGTTCGTTTATGTTATCCTGTTAATTTCTTGATGTGGTTGCAGATCTGTGAGTATGCTGGACTCAGGGAATCCATGTCGGAATTGTGGTTGACTGCTGTTTCTCTGTTTATGTGAATGGCAAGTGATTCGAGTATCAACCGTTTTCTCCAATTTTCTTCCTTAGTTACTATAACAGCCTTATCATAATCGAATGTGTGACCTAACTCCATTCGATTATGATAAGGCTGTTATAGTAACTAAGGAAGAAAATTGGAGAAAACGGTTGATACTCGAATCACTTGCCATTCACATAAACAGAGAAACAGCAGTCAACCACAATTCCGACATGGATTCCCTGAGTCCAGCATACTCACAGATCTGCAACCACATCAAGAAATTAACAGGATAACATAAACGAACAACATTACCGATAATATTAGATTATAACCGAATATTTTTCAAATTATTTTTCCATAGTATTTTTATGAGGTCCCATAATTGTTAGTTAATTATTCATAGATAAACATAATTTATTTTAAATATAATTGACGATACAAAATCTGTAAAAAAGAAAAAAACCGCCATGTCAATTGTCATAGTGTAAATCGTTGTCTTTTAGATATTTATTTAGATCAATTTTTTTAAAAAGTTTTTATGTTAATTTATTCGCATAGTATAGTTTTGTGATTTTTAGTTTTTTAAAAAAGTTTTTAATCTGTTTACTCTGATTCAATTTATGTCAACTATACATAGTTATAACATACTAGAACCAATTGTATTATAAAAAATGAGATAAGTAGCCCACAATAAGGTGATTGTTGTTGTTTGTGTATTTTTGTTCGTAAATAATAGCATAATATTTCATTAATTATAGGACACTGAAGAGGGGGACATGCAATCCCAGAAATATTTGGAAAAATAATAAAATGAACGCTTGTTCATAGGATCTAATGCTTGTAATTGTTTTTAATTTTTACTTATAGTTGTGAGAAAAGTTAAAAACAGTAATCGACAGTACAATATATTTAGTTAGATCAGATTTATGATAATATAAATATCATAAACGCCATCACCAAGTAAATCTGAGTTAGTTTATAAAATTTTTTGTGAATGTGATTCTTTTTATATTGGACAAACTAAGCAATGGCTTGAAAAACGGGTATATCAGCATTCGAATGGTGCAAGGCATGTCAATCCAGAAATTAATTTTGTTGATGATGACAAAAATAGTGCTCTTTCACATCATTTATACAATATGAATCATAAAATCAACTATGAAAATATTAAAATTTTAGCCAGGGAATCAAATTTGCAAAAACGAAAAATTCTTGAGATGATATACATTAAAAAGAATCCTAATTGTTTAAACAAACAGAATGATTCGGTGTATATAGGAAATTCTTATAATAATATTATAAACAATTGATATTTTTTGCATTGAATTATTTATTTTGTATTAATAAATTTAAAAAATTAATATTGTTGAATATTTTACATCAGGGTATGAATTATAGTTTTTTGAATTTAGTAACCATTCAACAAAAAAATTTTATTATTTTTTGAAAATTAAAATTATATTCTTTGTAGTGTTTTTTGTTTTTGTATATATAATTTTTTCTTCAATGAATGTTGTTGATGTTGTTTGTTAATTTTAAAAAATTTTGTAAAAATTTTTTTGAAAATGGCAAAGGATGTTTGCCGAAACGTAAAATATACATTTTAATTTAAAATAATTAATTTGTTTTTAAATAGGCTCTATTCCCAATATATTTATAATAAAATTAATATAAAAGCCTACAATATACTATTATTTTTAATATAATTTCAATATATTCAATTTCAACTTTGAAATAATGTTTTTTAATATATAATTAAATTGTGGATGTTCACACCAAAACGCTACATTTCCATTTTACTTAAAAAATAAATTGTGTACTTAGATCGGCTCCAATTTCTGAATTCGATCGAAAACTCAAAAATTTATCTATGCTTATATTAGAACTGTTTTTCTTCTTTGTAGAATAGAGCTTGTTTTAGACAGAATGTAATCATTGTAATGATATAATCAAATTTTCTTGAACTGCGTTGGAAAAATGTAATAATGGAAATGTAGCGTTTTGGTGTGGACCTCCTCAATTTATTTAAAAGAAAAGAAAAAGAGTTGCCACTTATAAAATTACACTGCTATAAATTGCAATAAAAACAAAAATAAAAATTAATCTATCCGTGTTTATACAATCAACGAAAAAAAGAATCCTCGGATGAAGATCGAATTTTATCCTCGGATTTTTTTCTATCCATTTTTGTTCATACAATCGGCCCTAAATCAAATTAATTAAGCTCAGTGGAATTCGTTTCGATGTTTTTTTGTTGTAAAACCTTACCTTATATTGAATTTGAAACCTTGCGTTTTAACCGCGAAAAATGTATAATGACTAATTATGGAAAAGATCGGGCACTTGCAATTCTACCGTGATTGATGTTTTACCAAATCAAATATTTTTACCAAGTTTAATTAATGTAAAGGAGTGAGATTCCATATATTTAAAGTGTATTTACTAAAAATAATCTATGCAATTATATTTGTTAAATTTAATAAAAAATACTTAAGGAAAATTGTAAATACCAGGGTTTGAACATTTTATTTTGAACATTAATAAATACAGCTTAATTTATAATTTTGAATGAGTTTTGTTTGTTTTATATTTTGAGATATTATAATTAAAAACAATTATTTCAGTAATTTTAAATTAGAGATACAGGTCTGATCTACCATCAAATACAATTATTGTCCGCTGCAGTGGATATCAACGCTGAAGCTTCAGCTCTTTATTCCAACTAGGAGGGCCCGGCATGCTTCGCTACGCTTATAAATAAAGTTTTTGCGTAGACATTTTGTTGACGTAGAAGCAATGATTTCAAAAAGTGGTAATGAGAAATGCTAGCATATAATTTTTAATTTTTCTTTTTAAATATATGAATGAAAAATAATCAGAACTCTAGTTGATCAGTTCGGATATATAAAAAATTAGCGATCAAATAAGTTTTCAAGTAAGCTTATTTGATCTCTAACTTATTTGATCGCTAATTTTTCATATATCCGAACTGATCAGCTAGAGTTCTGATTATTTTTCATTCATATATTTAAAAAGAAAATTAAAAATTATAATCTAGCATTTCTCATTAATACTTTTTGAAATCATTGCTTCTACGTCAACAAAATGTCTACGCAAAATTTTATTTATAAGCGTAGCAAAGCACGCCGGGCCCTCCTAGTAATAATAAAAAAACAAAGAAAAATAACAAGTCTATCCGCTCCTAAATCAATGCATAAACTCACTCTAACCATTATCATTCATCCACAACATTCATTTCACCATTAACACTATAATAATTAAATCAAAGAAAATCAAAGAAAAATAATAATAAAAAAAAAAACAAAGAAAAATAACACGTCTATCTACTCCTAAATCAATGCATAAACTAAATTGAAATTTGAAAAGAAAATATAAAATACTAGCTAAATCAATGCATAAACTCACTCATACCATTATCATTCATTCACAACATTCATTTCAACATTAACACCATAATAATTAAATCAAAGAAAATAAAAGCTAACTAAATCAATGCATAAGCTCACTCATACCATTATCATCCATTCACAACATTCATTTCACCGTTAACACCATAAGAATTAAATCAAAGAAAATCAAAGAGAAATAATAATAATAAAAAAACAAAGAAAAATAACACGTCTATTCACTCCTAAATCAATGCATAAACTAAATTGAAATTTGAAAAGAAAATATAAAATACAAAATAATAATAATAAAAAACAAAGAAAAGACTTGGGCAATTCCATTTGATATTGTATAGGGGGGCCGTTAAATTCAAAAATACATCTTTATTCGTCTATAACTTTTTTATTTATGATTCGAAATATCCCAAAAACTTTAAAAACCTAAGTTACACTAATATCAGTTAGCAGTGAAAATTTGAAGTGAATCAAAATTCGAATAAAAAAGCCTTAGGCTCCAGAAAGTTTTTTTTAGCGTATTAATATATAAGATTGTATTGCTCGTTTCCGAGTACCTTCAGTAATTGTCACTGATCAGGGTTCACAATTCAAATTCAATCTCTACAGTAAGTTGTCTGAGCTTATCGGTTTCGAACGAAAACGAATTTAACGGACTCATTAAAAGTTGAATTGGAACCGATCCCCCCTAACTGCTATCATGGCCTATGACCAGATGGATTGGACGCATATTCTAACGTCAATATTACTCGGGCTACGAACCACTTTAAGTTAAAACTTTCAATCTACATCAGCAGATCTAGTTTACGGTTTTCCTGGAGAATTTTTAAGAAAACAATTTTAATTCCACTCCTCAGTCCGATTTCGTTTCACAAATGTAACAACATTTTAATCACCTTCGTCTCTCAAATGCTGTAACACACTTCTCATAAAGTTTTCGTTTCGAAAGCTCTCGATTCTCATATACGTGTCTTCTAACGTACGGACTTAGCAAATTGCTTCAAACACCATGCTAAGGTCCCTTCGAAGTCATTAACCGCGATGATAAAAATTTCGTTATTGACCGTAAAGGTCACATATTCGAGTTTCCATCAACAGAATAAAACCTTGTTTTAAGGAAGTATTTAAAGATGACAATGTCCCTGCTGTCACACTTTAACCTCCTTTATTTCGTCCCATCTTCGATGGCGCTAAGAACGGAGTGTTGTAGCAAACGTTGCATTAATCAATTCTTTTTTATATGGTTTGTAACGCCTAGACAGTAAAAAATGATATTTGAAATTAATACGTTTTTTTATTCAATGTAATCTTCCATTATTATTATATTAAACTACATAATGCGCTTGTTTTCTTTGGGATTTACTTTAATCGAAGTATCGTAAAGGGTTTTCTTTAATGGAAAAACCTCTGGGAACCTTCAATTGAAGCTAGGGGTACCATAGAGTTCAAATTTGAGTCCCTAATATTTAATGTTTTTATAAACGATCTACCACTAGTTATCTTGTACTTCACTATTTATGAACGTTCAGTCAAATATAATAATAACATTTTAATAGCTGTGGTATTAAATCCATAAAAGAAGATTTGTTTGTGGAAGACAAAAAATGGATTTTGAAATGGATACGATGTTCGATATACAAATTTTTACGATAGATCTTTAGATGCTAGCGTTAACAACAACATTTACCTGGCCTGCGTTTTAAATCTGTTTCTGATTTCGAATAATTTTAGAAATATAAAAGAAATATAATGAAGAAAACTTATATAAAAATATTAATTAAAAAAACTAATGTAAATCTCTATTATAGATTTAAATTTTATAATTTTAGAGAACAAAAGGAAAACTATAATTTTTTTAAAATCATTGTTCTTGGCTCGTGGCTTCATGCTCTGTAGAATTTTTTGATCAGTAGAGCGTCTCGTAGTATATTATTATAATTCATGCATGTTAAATTTTTTTTATATATGTATACATATTATTTTATTTCCATACATTCTTCATAGAGTTCATTATCATTCAAATAGAACAACAACAAGTATGATGAAGAATACGAGTAAGGAACAAACAAAAATATTACATTAATATAACTTTCAAGGGTGAATAAAGCAATTAGAACAACTATTTTAATAATAATTCCTCTAATTAGGCTTTACTAAGTTAAAACTTTATTTTTTGTTCTAAACGTAACCTACCTACCTCGCGACCGTCCACTTCCTGGAGTAATGACAAACATTTTTTTAATCATTCTAGGAATCGGCTCGTAAAACTTGTGCAAACCAGACAATTTAAACGGATACAACCGATTATATCAGGACCCTCATGAAGGTCTCTGATCTCAAAGTTATATTGGGTTCTATACTCTCCATCGTCTGTTTTAAGTGGAACAAAAATGACTCTCAAATACAGATAAATGCGATTCGTCATTTTGTGAAAGGGTTCACGTTTGTGACCCAAACATCACAACAGGTTTAATTGCAGTCTTACACAACTTGAGTTTGTATTAGTTGATACATATGGTGATCTTGGAGAGCTCGATTATATACAGCGGTTCGAGCTTTTATAACTGTAAGCATGCTGTTATTGAAGTCAAGCATTTATCCCAAATATTTAAAGCATTCAATTCGTACCACATCACACAAAAAATCTTTCTTTACAACCTCTCATGAAACATTTATATGTTTGGTTTTATCGTATAGTTAATTTACAGATCAATTTTTCTAGCATTACACTCAAGCGACTTGAAAATCTCACTCATAAGTCATAACAGCTTCCATACGTCCGAGGATGACAACATCAATAGCCTATAAGCAATCATCTGTACTGAGCGTATTTTGTTGATTGTCGTCTTTTGACGACACACATATTTGAAGGCTAGATTAAAGAGTATAGGAGAGGTAGTATCACCTTGCATTAAATGGGAGTCAACTTTAAAAAACTTTGATAATTGTTTCTCTACTCGTACACAGCATCGAGGATTCTGTACTGTCATTTTTCATAGTAATACCAGTTTACTAAGGATTCCCATTGAATGAAGAGTTGGAGCACAAGTATGTTGAATTTTCAACACTATTGCAAAATCATCCTTATCGAGAAAAGTGCATCTGTTATACCGCAGAATTGCCGGAACCCACAATAATATTCCCCAAACGTTTGTTCAGCAAAAGAATTGATTTTGGCCGACAATATTGGGCAATTACCTTTTTATGGATTGGCATTACTGAGTTGTAGTCCTGTCCCGGGAAGAAAGAGCTGAGGGGCCAAGCCTGGGCCAAGACCGTGCCAAAGCTTTTGGGGGTTGGGTCAGGTTTAACATTTTCAAACGGCCCAAGCTTGAACCAAGCTTGGAATGATGTCCCGGGGCCAAGTCTGATAAACCAGGCAGGGACCAAGTCTGGCAAATAAGACTCGGGCCAGGTCTACCAAACCAATTTTTTTCCAGACCTCCTTTAAATGTGTGAAAAGGGGTTGTGGGAAGAGTAACATCTATGAAAATAAAGATATACATAATATGGCCTGCACAATGCATATAAGACTGGTTAATAACGCTAAATATAATAAACTGAACCTTGGTTCAGTCTAGGCATTTACAACTGAACCAGACCTGGACCAAAGTTAACTAGCCAAGGCTTGGCTCACCAATACTGACGCGAGATTGGTCCATTGTTTAACAGTGGCAGCTCCAACCCGGGGTGGTATGGTTTCAGTTCTTCAGATCATATGAGCAAATTCAAACAATTTTGAAGATAGAGTTTCACCAACATGTACAGAATCATTTCGGATGTTATATCGTCGGTACAAGGTGGATTATTGAGTTTTAATTTTGACAGCGCCGCTTCGAATTCTTCTTTTATGTGTTCATCTACATGTACCTTTGACGCACGAAAAGGTTTTGCCCGTCGCCGGACTTGCTGTTGGTCATTTAAGTTGAGAAGATTCAAAAAATAAGCGGTCCTAGTATATAAAATATTTTAAGGTCTACTTGTAGCTCCTCATCTTAGTTTGAATAGCAGTCGATCTAGTTTGAGGTTCTTCTTTAAGGTTTTAACGTGTTGAATGAAGTTACGCAATTGATGCTCCTTATTAAAGCTTTCGATCTCCTCATAGTTTCTTTCCCACCATTTCCTCCTCGTTTGTCTACAAAGCTTAAAGCTACGGCTTGTCTTGCTAGTTTATAGTTCTCCCTCGTGGATCTAATGTTGCGTCCTTGTAGAAATTTTAGATACCAATCTCTTTTGTACTGAATAGTGTCAAGAGTGGTTTTGTGGTCGTCCAAGTATTTCCTCAGCAGCACTTAAAACAGCATACCTTTTTGTTGTTGAAGACAATTGAGCTCATCAATGAAAGCTTCCCTTTGAACTATTTTGATTATGCTTTTTAGCTCGTCACTAACTCAAAAACTGTTAATTGACTGGTTTGACGATCAATTGTATTTGTTTTAGAGTTTTTAACAAATTTTAGAACATATTATGCTACCACTCGTTGAAGTTTCGATAATGAGCTATATTTTTTTATTATATCCCAATCATTGTTACTAAAAATTAGAGATATGGTTGACTTAATTTCTGGTAACACAGTTTCAACAGGAATATTTGATGAAGACCAGGTATTTTGATCCATTTTCAAAATTTGTGGACTATGCTGGGATATCTATCGTCTAACAGATATAGATATATCTGTTAGATCTTGTATTTCTGAATTCTGATATACGATGTGACAAAAAAGTTTTCATCTTATTTGGTGCTGATCGTATCCATTCTAGTACTATGGTAGAATCTGACCATAATATGGTTTGGTTGCAAACAATTTTCATAGCGATTTTGACCTTTTGAATTTTTGACGCTGCAGCGTTCTAATCTTGGTATCGTTATAGTTTTTAATGGAGATACCCTAGACTTTGAACATAACAATGAAGTAGTTATACTGGTCAACAGTTTGAACATAAATACAAGCACCATATCCATATTTGTAACGTATCACAATTGTATACATTTGTAATGACAAAAATTGATGACGCACCTAGGGACTTCACTGTTCTGAATAGATTGTAATTGATTTTTGAATTCACTGCATTTTCTGTAATATTCTTCTTCAATTGGATCATCGCAGTTAACATTTTTCTGCTGTAAAGACTATAATAAAGACTTTGCTGTTACTATAAGCAATACCAAGAGGATCAAATATTTGTGCAATATCAGATAATATTAATTGTTGCATTTGATGAAGTTATATTTGAGTAAATTAATATTTTGTATGATAATTTCTCAAAAAAATTAAGAAAACTTTTACAAAATTTTTATAAATACACAACACACAAAATTTTTTGATAAAGCAACAATTTTTCTTCAAATCCATAAATAATTTTAAAAACAAATAAATTTTTGGTTTTTTCAAATAATTTTTTTTGTAATCTATAATATTTTTGGTAAACGTACAAAAAATTTTGTGAGAATTGTATATTTAAAAAAAGTTGGTAAAATTTACTTAGTTTTAAGGGTTCCATTTTTTATAACGAACCCTATTTATTGGTGAGAGTAAAACGATTTTTTCACATTATATCGATTATCTCGTAAACTACAAATGCTATGGACCTGAAATTTGAGGTGCGTATAAAACGCATATCATATGAAAGAACTTTATTTCAGTATTTCTTAAAAATTTATTTTGGCATTTTACACCTCACAATTTTTTGTATAATTTTGAAGAATGACATTTTCTTCGTGTTTTCTTACATTAGCCGAACCTAACTGATCGAAAATCTTCAAATGTATTTGGAATTATAGAAAAATTAGTTAGTTTTTAATAAAAAAGTCAGGCAAGTGCATAGGTGTAACTAGGTAGGGGCCCGGAGGGCCCGGCCCCATCTAGACGAATTTTGGCCCCCCCCCTAGAACACGAAGCTCATGAAGCATATAGCAGTTATGGAACTAAAGAATTTGCTGTTCAAAATTATTTCAAAACGTTAGCATCAATATTTAATTAAATTATTTGTTTTTTATTTGTGATATATGATCATCTCGATAGAAAAAACCACCTAATTAAAGTATTAGAAATAAACCAAATCAAACTATTTATTGACAAGCATGAAAAAAATTTTACAGTTCATATCACTGATCTTCATTTCAATTTAATAAGGAAATTTAATAAGTACTACCAATAATACTGCCACAAAAGTATCTACAAAATGGTCGTTTATCTTATCGGTTCACCATATTATCGAAGTTTAAAAGAGAAAACATTTTCTTTCCAACATGTCAGATGTGAGAATGTCAAATGAATTCACAATTTCTGGAAAACCCCTCCCTCCAATTTGTTCAACGAAAAACATCGCAATAAAAACAATATAGACTTCGTTTTAAAAAATACGGTCTCATTGCTCCATAAGACCTAAAACCACACCGAAACACCAACACTACTCGTAGTTTCAAGTTTGTTTGTATCGCCATTAGCAAATTGATGGCGTAATTCGAAGTCTGATGGATTTATTTCTGGAATTATCTGAATTTTGTATGGCTGAAAATGAAGATCGTTTTGCACAGTACTGCATTAAATGGTTGGGGGAGTGTGTGATTACTGTAAACAATGAATTGTTATTTTTGAACTATTTTTTCTTGTTATTTTTTCAATAGTTTTGACACAGGGTTCAAAATATGTTAAGAAATTTAGAGACTAGAAATATTGATTTTGTATAATTTTTCTTTGTTTGAAAGTTGCTAAGTAAGGATTTATAATTTATAATTTATAATACAATTTATAACTTCATATGATTTTTTCCAATTCTAATTTGTCAAAAATGTCGGTTTTAAAAAGAACATTTTTTTCTTTTATTTTTATGATTTAAAGATTTATTATTTACTCAATTATATATCTAAATATAAACATAAATAACTGCATTAAAATCGGTAGATGTAGTAGCAACGTCGTCAAAAGTGACACTAAATTCCGTTAATTTCACCGTTCATATTCTATAGGTGCCTTACAGTGGCGTTAAGGGCAACTATATAACAGACGCACTCGCTAAGCCAGGGACTGAACTCGAACTTCTACAAGAAATGGATGCTCTAAGCGGGTCGTTTGCCCCTCTCAAACAACTAACTTATAACAGGGGTAAATGCGTAACCTATAGGGCGGTATTCAAACACCATCAAACACCATAGGGCGATATCCAAACACCTGCAAGATAAGCAGGTTAATCTTTCCCACACTAGACCTGCAGCGTTCCAAAGAATTTATATCCTTGAGTAGGAAGAATATTAGTTCATTGGTAAAGTCATCACTGGCTACTGGATCCTTGAAGAGCACCCAAGTACTGATTGAAGGAGCTGTAAGGATGAGGATCTGGAGGAACCAGTGTTTCATATTTTTTTTTTTTTTTTATTGGAGGGCCTTGAGACTTACAGTTCAAGTAGCACTGCGACCTGAAGGTCTATTGTGCTTACCCTGATTTTTTTATTAGTCAGTCGTCGTCTGTGCTGTTACTGGTTGTATTCTGTCATCCAAGTTGAGACTTTTAATAAAATTAATTAGCTCAATTGGAGTGACGTTTTGTGGTAATGGAAGTGTTAGTCTTCTATGACCAAGTTGGTTGTATCTGTGCCCAGAGAGTTCAGGACAGCTGCAGATGACGTGCTCCATCGTTTCCGCATCCGAGTAGCAGAATCTGCACCTGTCGGAAACAACAAGGCCTATTTTGTTAAGATGGTGGTTTAAAGGACCATGTTCAGTAACGCACCACGTTAAAATTCTTAGAGACTCTCTGTTTAAGTCGATTGTTTTTAAGGGAGAAACAGGGAGGTCACCTAGAAACTTCTTGGAGTGTACTAGTCCCTCTCTGCTTTTCCATAATTTAGCATTTTGTTCTTGTTCCATTGTTTGGATTGTGCTTTTGAGCGAACTCTTGGCTATTCCAAAGCATGGTTCCGGTCCAACAAATTTTTTATTGGCACCTTGCTTTGCTAAAGCGTCAGCGATAGCATTTCCTTGTATTCCTGTGTGGCTAGGTGCCCACACAAGTGTTACTGTGTTATTGCACGAGATTTTTAATAGATTTTGGTAGCATTCCCATACCAGTTTTGAATCAAAGCGCGTAGATTTTAGTGCCAAGAGTGCTGCTTGGCTGTCAGAGATAATATATATTTCAATATTTTGGTATTTTCTTTCAGCGCATAGCAAAGCGCAACTGCTAATGGCAAAAATTTCGGCTTGAAATATGGTTGTTGTGGTGCCTAAGGCAACCGTTTGTTTTGTTCTAGGACCAAACACTCCTGCTCCCGTGCCCATGTTGGTTCGAGAACCATCTGTGTACCAGATGCTGGCGTTATGTGGCAGTGACCGTATGTAGTTTTTAATAAGATCTCTGGCCAATATCTTGACATCAAAGTGCCTGTCTAAATCTATTGTTTTTGGCATACAATCCGAAATATGGTATGTATGCAGTTCAGCTTGTAATTCAGAAAGGATTTTAAGGTGTCCAGTTAGATTACCCGGCTTAAACCCTTCTGTGAGCTGCAGTCTATGAACGCTCAACACCGCTACAGATTTAACATGTAGGTGCAGTGGAGAAAGCTTTAGAAGAATCTCCATTGCTGACGTTAGCGTGGTTTTGAAAGCACCTGTGGCACTAAGACACACAAGCCTTTGTATTTTTGTAAACATATTTTGAGCAGTTATTTGGCGCGTTTTAGGTTACCAAACTAAAGCTGCATATGTTAGAATTAGTTTTATAATACTTTGGTGCAACCAAAGTATCATTTTTGGGCTAAGACCCCATATTTTCCCAAACAGGTTTCTGCATGTGAAGAAAACTTTGTTTGCCTTATCAGAGATATATTTCAGGTGTGGGTTCCAAGTTAGTTTGCTATCCAGGATCACACCTAAATATCTAACCTCTTTTGATGTTTGTATGTGTTTCATATACTTTGTACGTGTTTAGCATATTCGCCCATTTGGGCAAACTCATTTTGGATCGCACACATTTAAAACTATCACCGACCTGGGTAATTATAAGATCACGCAAATACTTAGCTTCATGAGAAGCTCCAAATAGTTCAAGTAGGGGAACGAGATTCTTTGGTATCACAATCTACGCATTTTGGTCTTACTATGTCATTCCGATGTTGTGTTTTTGGTGACAGTTACTGCAACCTAACCTAACATAAATAACCTAGCAAAAAAAATATATTTGGTAGTGAATTTGAAAATAAACCTTAAATTGACACACCTGTTATGTATTAAAAGAAAGAAATAAAAACGAAAAATTTATTAATTATTTTACTCAGCAATATTATGGGGCCAGGCCCACCCTAGAACAATTTTCTAGTTACGCCAATGGGCAAGTGCGAATATAATTTGCTCGCTGAGAGTTCCGTGTATATAACTTTTGAGAAAACAACAGTTTTTGTTGGCATAGTTTCACGTTGGGTTGCATTTTAACCAAAGCTGTTTATGGTGAATAGAGAAAGCTTCAATAACGCCAGCTTATAAATTATTTATATTGGAAAATATATTATCAATAGTTGTAGCTTCAACTGTTGTTGGTTCATGAATCTTTCTTTATAAATTTTTTGTAGAAAATGGATTGAGAGCCAATTTTGAGGATTTTTATTGACACAAACATTAAAGTCACTTATCACAATGGTTGGAGGGGAAATTGTCGTCCAATAATTGCCAACGAGTGCATTGTTAACACAGTCGAGTGATTTGTCTACTGAACATTGGGGAGATCGGTTTACCAACAGGATTTGAACTTCAGCTAGTTGAACATCCACAATGACTGCCAGCAGTGCAAAAATCGAAGTGATGGTGGCTACTTTTTTTCTGCACTAGTGGTACTGTATCAGACCTAATGAAAATAACAGATCCCCAAGCCCAATTTACTTGACTGTAACAATTTTATAGTTCAACAGTAGTTGAATAGTTCAAACATTTAAAAAATGTTTGTAATTAATAAACAACTTCACAGAAAACATTTGCAACGCAACCATATTAAATGATAATCTATTGAATAGCAAACAGCGATGTTATCGCATAATTATTCAACCTAATGCCTTTTGCCTGAAGTTAAGTTCATCTGACTTCTTAAACTTCTTTGATCTAATCTGATCTTGTTTGTTCATTCCTATATTTTGTTTCACTCAATATATTTCACTATAATTTACATTTCCTACAACGGAGCAAAATGTATCCTCTTCTACGATTATTTTACCTGAATAGTCAGTCTTTCACAAAAACACAATTTTAGAATTTTAATCCAATGAACTAAAAATAGTGTTTTCGAAAACTACAAAAAAATTGTTTTGGACTAGAAAAAATTAACCTTTCATATGACACCACTCGACATAGTCAAAAATAATTTTTTTTCAAAATTTCCATCCTCAACCCTCTCAAAATAACATTTGAAATTATGAGCCATTTTCCATAACCATGAATTTTTTCTAATTTTTTCTTGTATAATGTTCGAAGTTAAGGGGAGGGGACAGGAATTTTTTTCACATTTTTGAGCATATCTCAAAAACTGCGCTCTTGACAATTACAAAAAAAAATTGTTTTGGACTAGAAAAAATTAACCTTTCATATGACACCCCACTCATTAGGGTCAAAAATATTTTTTTTTTTCAAAATACCCATCCTCAACCCCCTCAAAATAACATTGGAAATGATGAGCTATAGTTTTCATTCAATCTTTACAACATTTTCTTCCAACATTTTGCGCTCGAAAATTACATCTCATTCTGGGTTATCATCCCGATAAGAAATTTGTCAGGGCTCAAATAAGGTCCTGATCCAAGGCATTGGTAGAGCAGCCTGATTGGGTCCTGATCATGAGTGTAACGCTTTTTCCCTATCAGGTCCTGATTGGGATTACAGGATCAGACCCTGATTGGGATAATCGGATCAAGCACTGATTGGGACTTCCGGACCCTGATATATATGTTTATATTATATACATAAATTAATTAAATTAAAATAAAAAAATTACAATGGAAAAAATTAAAATACCACCTTAATCACTCTTATTATACTCTTTCAGCCGAGAAGCGATAACTAAAACATACATGAAACGATTTTAACTATATATTTCTGAAATGGATAGTAAATACTCTAGTGAATTTCGACCAATTGAAATTTCAGCTACAGGGATCTAATACGAAAAACCTGAAAAGGGCAGGATAAATTCAAATAAGGTTCAAAGGGAATTCTAAATCAGGATTGGAACAGACCCTCATCAGATTGCTCTAATAGGGATTGTTCTTGTAGGACTGACCAGGCCATGATCATGCCCTGACTGTATTCAGGTTTTCCCTAACTAGTTTCTGTTCGGGATAGAATAGTTTTCTGAAAAATCCATAATGAAGACGTATTCGCCAAGACATAGTTTTAGTTTTGTTTCTTAAGAAACATTGATTTCTGCCTTGCGATGAAATCATGAATTTTTTAAATGTTGACCGATTTATGTATTAAATCTTCTACAAATTCTTCCTTATTTTTTAATGCCTTCTAACGAATATCTTGTAGGTTTTGCCAGACATTGACATACGGCCAAGCACTGGCCCATTAATGGTTAATAGTACTTGGCTATTGTTATTGGTCCAATACTAGAACCATTCATCGCCGATCTATAGTTTACAGAAAATAGCCATTATATTGTTACCTTTGAATGGCCAAGCACTGGCCCATGAATGGTAAATATCACTTGGCTATTGTTATCGTGCCATTACTGCAACTATGAATCGGCCAATCTACCGTTAATAGAAAATTACAAGTGCAGCTTACTTCGATTGGTCAAGCAATGGCCCGTTAATGACTAACTTTAATTGGCTATTGTTATTGGGCCAGTACTGTAGCCATGAATTTGTCGATCTATGTCATTTTTTTTAAATTTCGCTAGAGTATTATCCCGTTTGGGAATACATAGTTTGAAAAATTTCACATATAGTTTAGTTATCGCCTTGTCGGTTGAAAGACTATGGTAATATAGAAAAGGTTGGTATATATTTTAATTTATTTTCATTTCTATTTTATTTTAATTATTTTGTACATAATTTATTTAAATTTATGTATGAAAATATTATTTTATATTTTTTTAATGGCGGAGTACTGGCAATTTTGTTTGCCATTACTCAGTCATTCTTGCAACTGAACCAGTTGTATGGGGAGTTTTGAATTATTTCCGTCATTTTTATTTTATTTTAAATTATTTTGTATTTGATTTATTTAAATTTACATATGATTGATGCTAGTTTAACACCAATTTTAAAAAACTTTGAGTGAAAACTTGTAAAATTAGAAAAAAACACTATTTAAATTAATTTCTAATTAATTTCACTATTTAAACACTATTTTTATTAAAAACACTTCTTTTCATCGCAGCGTTTACATTTGTAATGAATTATAATGATATCAAAAAAGATTTTTATTTCGAATCAATTTTTTTTCTTATGTACAGGTTTTTTTGTTTTATTAATTTGTTCATCGTTTTGAACATCCTCCGCCACTAAATTTCTATTGGAATTTTACATAATTTAACTATGGGTCTTTTAAGCTCTGAAGTTGACGTTTTTATAGCTACTACACGAACCATCCCATCTTTCACAGGATGCACCTTAATTTTTCTTTCTAGTGACCATTGGTTGGGTGGCATGTTATCTTCCTTAACGCATACGATATCCCCGGCTTTTAAATTTTCAGATGATGTTTTCCAGTTGTTTCTTGTTTGAAGACTATTCAAATAATCTCGTGACCAAGATATCCAAAATCCTTTAAGACGCTTCTGAATATTTTGCCATTTTGAAAGATGGGAATCCTTTATAGATTCTAACGATGGTTCAGGAACTTGAACTAATTGTTGGCCAATTAAAAAATGACCAGGAGTTAGGACATCAATATTTGAGCTGTCATCTGATGTTGTAAATAATGGCCTTGAATTCAATATTGATTCTATTTGTGATAGTAGAGTCCCCATTTCTTCGAACGTCAGTTTTGATTCATTGACGACTCTTTTCAATTGGTACTTCACTGACTTGACTGTAGCCTCCCAAAGCCCACCAAAGTGCGTTGTTTATGCAATTTATTTAATTCATTATGTGCGCCAATGAAGTTGCTGCCATTGTCACACCAAGTCTCCTCTGGAATTCCTCGACGTGACACAAAACGACGTAATGCGGCTATGAATGCGTCTGTTGTCATGTCACTGACTAGTTCAATGTGAACAGCTTTAACTGCCAAGCATACAAATATAGCTATGTAGCCTTTTGTCGTTGGAGAATTTCTGCGATTGCTGGTGCGGATGTAAATTGGCCCTGCGTATTCAATACCAATTTTGTTAAATGGCTTGCTCTTGGTAACTTTCGTTCCTGGTAAATTCAACATTAGTTGTTTCGATGTTGCTGCTTTTTGTTTAACACAAACAAAACACTTCTGGGTTACTTTTTCACAGCATTTTTAAGGCCCACAATCCAATATTTTTGCCTTATGATGTTGGTTAACAGTGAGGGACCAGCATGAAGGTGATTTTCATGCTCTTGCCGAATGAGCAAATAGTTAAATATATGATTTTTTGGTAGAATCACTGGATGTTTGTTTTCAAATGGTGACGACATATTTTCAAGTCGACCTCCCACGCGAAGTAAACCGTTTAAATCAATAAACGGTGCTAGACATGTAATCTTATTATTTGTAGAAAGTTTTCCATTATTGTTTAGAATTTTTTGCTCTACTGATAATGCCTCAATTTAAATAGATTTAATTATAAATTGTTCTCCCAGTATAATTTCATCAACCGTGAGTTCTCCTGTTGAACGATCTTCCTTTTTCTTTAATTTTATGCTAATTATAAATCTTAACATATAGATAGAATTTTTATAATATTTAGCAGTTTTGAATACTTGTTAAGGAGATTAATATTTATGTTCTCTTTAATTTCGGTATTTAGTGTAAGTGTATTATTTCTTTCTTCTAAAATTGTAGTATCATCAATTTTTATTTCAATTTTTGGGGATGGCCAGTTTATTTTGTCCAATCGAAGCCAATTTGAACCTTTCCACCAACCTTTTAATTTTAAAATGTCTTGTGGATTTGTTCCTCTTGTTAAATGATCGGCTGGGTTTTCGATAGATTTTACGTGTGACCAATTATGTCTTGGTAAAATATCTATAAAATCTCTGATGTCCGATTTCCGATAAAGGACTTCCACTTTCTAGGATTGCTAGAGAGCCAATGTAGCACGATCTCTGAATCTGTCCAGGCGAAAATTTGTATGTGATCAAATGATAAGGATTGTTTTAAAAATGTTATTAAACGACATAGTATTACTGCAGCACAGAGTTCTAAGCGTGTCAAAGATACTTGTTTTATTGGAGCCACTTTTGTTTTTGAAGCTAATAGTGTTGTAGTGATTTTTCTATCTTCCAAAATTGATCGCATGTATACTACTGCTCCAAATGCTAGTTCAGAAGCATCACAGAACGCATGTATTTGTGTGTCAGCTACTGTTTTGCCAGGTGAAAGATATCTAGGACTTTTTATACCTTCTAGATGGTGAAGTTCTTGATAATGTGAAAACCATTTTTGTGCAATATTGTTTGGAAGTACTTCATCCCAATCTAATTTCATCATCCAAAGTGATTGCAAAATGATTTTTAATTTAATTATTACTTGAGATATCCATCCAAGTGGGTCGAATATTTTAGATGTCTGCGACAATATATTTATTTTTGTGGCAGTGATATTTGCCATTATCAAAACCTAAATGAAAAAAATATCTTTTACAGGATGCCAATACAAACAAAGTGTTTTTATTGCTTCAGATTCTTGGATAATTTTTGAATACTTGTTTGAATACTTGTACTTGATTTTCTTCACAGTTAGTAGAAAGCGTTTTCAGAAATTCACTTGAGTTTGATTGCCATTTTCTTAAATTAAATCCTTCATTTTGCATTACTCTTATTAGATCATCACGAATAGCTTTGGCTTGTTCTTCGGAATCAGCTCCCGAAAGAATATCATCTCATAAAAATCTGAATTTATGCGCTCAGAAACACCTGGTTATTCTTTTTCATAGTCTTGCGCTAGTTGTTTGATCGTTCTAATCGCTAAATATGAAGCACTTGATATACCATATGTAACCGTGTTTAGTTTATAGTGGTTAATTGATTTGGTTGTATCATTTCTCCATAAAATACGTTGAAAATTTGTATCTGGTTCATCAATTAGAATTTGACGATACATTTTCTCAATATCAGCTGTAAGGGCAATCTTATGCATTCTAAATCGATTCACGATCGTAATCAGGTCATTTTGAATTTTGGGACCTGTAAGCAGTAAATCATTTAATGAATTGCCTGAACTTGTTTTACAAGAACCAACGAAGACCACACGTAGCTTCGTAGTAGTGCTTTCGTTTTTGAAAACTGCATGATGTGTAAATAATATATATTTTGATCAAGATGTCTAATTTCATGTTCAGGTACAAGTTCCATATGGCGTAGTTGAATGTATTCTGCCATGAAGTGTTTGTAATATTCTTTTAGTTTTTCGTTTTTTAGAAATTTTCTTTCCATAGCAAACAATCGTTTTTTTGCTTGTATGAGCGAACTACTGAACTATCAATGCTGTTGGAAGTATTGACTGATATGTTGATTGCTGATGATCTTGGGTAAAGAAATTGTTAGTTTCTTCAACGTTAATTTCAGTATTTTGTGTTGATTGAGTTACAGAAATAAGTGGTATGTTGAGTGTAGGTTCCATTGCTAGTAAATGTGCATTGGTAGTTGCGGTAGATTGAAGTGTATTTGTTGAATTTGTTGTATTATGATGAGATCTTGATAGACGATTATATGGGGTTGATTGTGTGTGCAGCTGTGTTGATGGACGTATAGTATTTGGTTGAAGCACTTTAGGATTTACAGAAAGATGCAATAAGATAAGATGCAATTTTGTTTAACGGAATGTAAATCAACCACGGATCTCTATTCTGTGCCTCAGTTCCAATTGCACGCAGACCTATTAAAACTTCATCTGAAACATCACTGATTTTTCTTATTTCTTTAACATTTGGCAGGGTAGCTGGTCTTTGTTCCATAAATGTTTTAATAAGAGAAGTTGTAATGATTTTTTTCTTATTGTACCGCTTGATGAGTTTTTTCCCATGCTTCCTTATGATTTGCATCAGTAACCGATATGTGACGGACTAATGCTGCAGCTTCATATTTCAATTAACCTTTGAGCAACTGAAATTTATGAACATTAGGCATCGATTCATTTTCATGGACACTTGTTGTGTATAAATCATGAAATGATGGCCACATGTTATATCTCCACCAAATTGTTCAATATTTATTTTTGGTAGTTTTACACCTTTTGTATAATTCCCTTCATAAAACGATCTCTGTTGAGAAACAAATTGATTTAAAGTTTGTAGCAAGTCAATTACAGAAGACTCGTGTTCAGGTTTTGGTTGGCGAGTCTTACATGCTTTGCTAAAAGTTGCATGAACGGAATAGAACAAATCTTCAAAAGCACCTTGAAATGATTTTTGCTCAGGTAAAACTATAAATTTTTTGTTGAATTTGAATTTTGAATTTGCAATTTCTTTAAACTCTACCCACGCTTCATCAAGTTTTGAATTCTAACCTCTAAATCTTCTAAAGTAGTTTTTGCGGTTATACCATCTGCAAATTTCTTCAACGATGTAACCGTTTCAAATATTTGCTCACGATGTTTACCTAATTTTTCTGCCATTTTACACGCTTTTTAAATGCACAAATTGACAAAAAATTAACAAATAGTTTTTTTATAATTACTAAAAACCGTATGTATATTCACTGTATTACTTATATTCTTTTTAAATAATTAACAGTTTCTTAAAACAACCCGACTAGAAATTAGATCAGTATAGGGTCCGATCCGAATCAGGATTGCCTGAAGACTGATCAAGGATGAATCAGTCCTCCTGATCCGGACATGATGAAAAATCGTCACGCCATATATGATCCGTACAGGATCCGTTTAAATGATCCATGCCGGATACATTTCAAAGATCCATTCCGGATCCATTTCAAAGATCCATTCCGGATCCATTTCAAAGATCTATTCCGGATCTATCTTAAAGATCCATGCCGGATCCATTCAACAGTTTCATGTCCGGTCTGGTCAAGAGATCCATACCAGATCCGTTCAAAGGTTTAGAATTATTTTTGTTCTTAAATATTAATTTGACATTAAATAAATGAAAAAAATATTACCATTTTTCCTTAATTTTGTTCATAATTTCAAGTACACTTCAAATGCTTATAAATTTAAACACTCAGAAAAAAAGATAGCTTATTTAACGTAAAGTATATGTAAATTTAACTGAAAATGACGTACGAATTGAGCCAGCGGAGGCATAAGTAAACTAAACAAAATTGACTAAGTAAAATCTACTTAAAAGCATGTAAAACATTTTGCGCTGTTATGCTACTATTATGCTACCATCTTGTCTCACCAAAAAAATGAAAAAAATTTAGTTTTTTTGCAATTATTAATCGTTTTTTTATCAATTCAGGGTGAGAGAATTTTATACACGGCAATGATTAACAGCGGTTAAGAAAGGCCCTGTAAAGATAAAATGCTATTTATTATTAATATTTATTTTGGACTTAACGGAAATTCGATCCCCAGACCTCTGTGTGTGTACAAGGCAGCAGCATTAACCATTCGTCTATCTAAATAATTATTTACATCAATTTATTTATGAATATTATGTTGATGCTTAAGTTTAGGACGTACGAGGGTTCGATTCACAGACTGACCACTATTTATTTTTATTACATTTTTATTATTTTTTTAAAATAACATAAAAATGATTCCTTTTTATTCATAAAAATTCAATTTCACAGCATTTCAATTTATCGATACTGTAGTTATTTTAAAATTATATAGACCTAAACATTTCAAATTTATTCCGACAATAATAAAAACAGAAGCTGATTCAGTGTTTTTTTACAAAACTACTTAAAATATAATAAGAATAATTATCAGCATTTCACAACTTTATAAATTGACAATAATAATAATGTAACTAGGTAACACAGAAATAACAATTATATATTTGTCAAATTCTTTTTGCCAAAACATTGTTCTGACATTTTTTGCTCTCAGATCAATTTATTATTTGACATTACGTGTTTTATTTGGTCAAAAAAAGTGATTTTTCACCCTAAAAAGATTTTTTTGAATCTCGATTTTTAGCTATAGAGCAAAGCATAAAATACAAAATAAAAATATTGCGACGCTGATGCATAGGCTGACTTCACCACAGCTCTGGAAACGTAGTGTTCTGGATATATAATGAGCTAATATCCATAAAATACTTTAATTAAAAGCTAACCAATATTATGGACTTTGTAGTTCTAATAAAAAAAATATTAAAGCAGGCAGTAGTATCCCAACAAACATAAATTCTGTTGTACGAGAAAAAGTAAAAAAAATTTTATCGGAAGTGACAAAGCGGAAGTTAGGATGCAGAACTGTTGTAAACCGTACTAAATGTGTACGTACCACATTTCATCCAACTCGATTATCAGGTACAGAAGTTATTGAGCTTCCAAAATAACAGGTGCTTGGAGGACCCACTACCACTTTGTTCACTATCGCTAAAAAAACTAATCAGTTACTTGCCATACATATTTGCATCTTTTTGCAAAGTGTAATCAAAATTACTTAACGAACGAATGTTGTATGCTTCCAACAAACATTGAAACAATAAACAGGTGTTCGGGAGGACCCCACCACTTATCCCAATATTGTCCAAAAACTAGTCAATTCTTTGTCAATAAAGTCTTTATCTTTTTTCAAAGTGCCATTAAAATTGATTAATGAATGAAATCTGTATGCTCCCAACAAACTTTAAAAACCAAGTGTGAAAAGTCAGCAGTTGTATGGCAGATCCCCCGCCACTTTGATCAATGTGTCCCAAAAGATGATAATTATCTTCTTACACTAATTGAAACCTTTCCATAAGTTTTATCATAATCACTTCATTATTGTAGGCTGTAGTGTGCATAAAGATATTGAAAAAACTGCCAACAATTAAGATAAAAATTTTTTTACCGGAAGTAAAAAACCGGAAGTTGGGATGCAGAATTTTTGTAAATCATACTAAATGCTTATGTACAAAGTTTCATCCAATTCGATTATCAGGTACAGATGTTATTGAGCTTTAAAAAAAACAGGTGTATGGGACACCCCCCACCACTTTGTTCACTATCGCTCAAAAACTAATCAGTTCTTTGCCATACATGTTTGCATTTTTTTCCAAAGTGTCATCAAAATTGGTTGACGAACGAATGCTGTGTGCTCCCAACAAACATTGAAAAAATGCTGACACAGTAAACAGGTGTTCCGGAGACCCCGTACCACTTATTCCAATATTGTCCAAAAACTATTCGGTTCCTTGTCATTTAAGTCTCCATCTTTTTCCAAAGTGTCATTAGAATTGATTAATGAATAAATTCTGTATGCTCCCAACAAACTTTAAAAACAAAGTGTGAAAAGTCAGCATTTGTATGGTAGACCCCCCGCCACTTTGATCAATGTGTCCTCAAAGATAATAATTATCTTCTTACACTAATTGGAACCCTATTCCATAAGTTTCATCATAATCACTTCATTATTGTAGACTGTAGTGTGCATAAAGACACTGAAAAACTTTAAGAAAGTACAAAAAAAATTTTTTTACCGGAAGTAAAAAACCGGAAGTTGGGATGCAGAACTATTTTAAACCGTACTACATACTCAAGTATTAAGTTTCATCCAATTCGCTTATCAGGTACAGAAGCTATAGATCTTTCAAAAAAACAGGTGCTCCAGGGACCCCCCCACCACTTTGTTTACTATCGCTCAAAAACTAATCAGTTCTTTGTCATACATGTTTGCATCTTTTTCCAAAATGTCATCAAAATTCGTTCACGAACGAATGCTGTGTGCTCCCAACAAACATTGAAATAAGTGTGACACATTAAACAGGTGTTCGGGAGGACCCCCACCACTTATTCCAATATTATCCAAAAACTAATCAGTTCTTTGTTACTTAAGTCTCCATCTTTTTCCAAAGTTTCATTAAAATAAATTAATGAACGAAGTCTGTACGCTCCCAACAAACTTAAAAAACAAAGTGTGAAAAGTCAGCATTTGTATGGTAGACCCCCCACCACTTTGATCAATGTGTCTCAAAACATGATAATTATCTTTTCACATTAATTGGAACCCTATTCCATAAGTTTCATCATAATCACTTCATTATTGTAGGCTGCAGTGTGCATAAAGACACTGACAAAACTTCAAAAATTTACAAAAAAAAAAAATTAAAGGAAGTGAAAAACCGGAAGTTGGGATGCAGAACTATTTTAAATCGTACTACATACTCATGTACCAAGTTTCATCCAATTCGCTTATCAGGTACAGAAGTTATAGAGCTTTCAAAAAAACAGGTGCCCCAGGGACCCCCCACCACTTTGTTCACTATCGCTCAAAAACTAATCAGTTCTTTGTCATACATGTTTGCATCTTTTTCCAAAGTGTCATCAAAATTCGTTTACGAACGAATGCTGTGTGCTCCCAACAAACATTGAAAAAAGTGTGACACATTAAGCAGGTGTTCGGGAGGACCCCCACCACTTATTCCAATATTATCCAAAAACTAATCAGTTCTTTGTTACTTAAGTCTCCATCTTTTTCCAAAGTGTCATTAAAATAAATTAATGAATGAAGTCTGTATGCTCCCAACAAACTTAAAAAACAAAATGTGAAAAGTCAGCATTTGTATGGTAGACCCCCCACCAATTTGATCAATGTGTCCCAAAACATGATAATTATCTTCTCACCTTAATTGGAACCCTATTCCATAAGTTTCATCATAATCGCTTCATTATTGTAGGCTGTAGTGTGCATAAAGACACTGAAAAAACTTCAAAACTTCAGAACTACTTTAAACCGTACTACATACTCATGTACCAAGTTTCATCCAATTCGCTTATCAGGTACAGAAGTTATAGAGCTTTCAAAAAAACAGGTGCTCCAGGGACCCCCACCACTTTGTTCGGTATCGCTCAAAAACTAATCAGTTCTTTGTCATTCATGTTTGCGTCTTTTTCCAAAGTGTCATCAAAATTCATTCACGAATGAATGTTTTATGCTCCCAACAAACATAAAAACTTTGTGGAAAAAACCACCTGTTGTATGGTGGACCCCCCAACCCTTTATCCAATGTGCTCCAAAAGCTGATTAAATCTTTTTCATGTTATTTAAAAGATTTTTGCAACGTTTCATGAAAATCTAACGGTAATTGTAGGCTACAGTAGGGATAAACACCTGAAAAAAAAACTTTTTAACCGGAAGTGACAAACCGGAAGTTGGTATGCAGAATTATTGAAAACTGTACTAAAACCTTATATACTAAGTTTCAATAAGATCATAGCCCTGGATCAGAAGTTATTCAAGATTTAAACTTAGAGGTGTTCGGGAGACACCCCGCCATTTTGTCCAAATTTGAAATGAATCCAGATCTTCTATTTTCAAGTGAACCTGTATCATTTGCCAAAGTTTCATCAAGATCCTATGCAGAAAACTCAACCACCCACCCACCCCACCCACACACAGACGTACACCAAAATTTTTTTGGGCTATTTAGATAGAGGATGGTCCAAAACAAAAGATAAAATAAAATTTGGGGTATGTAAGATTTTTTTTTTTCACGATAGATTGCATTACTTCACACAATTTAAAATTGTGGTGAAGTAAAAAAGAAATACATATATCTCTCAAAATTAGTAAACAAACAAAACGCCACGCCAAAACGTAAGAACATGTGCTGCATAATTGACAGCTTTACATATTTAAATTATTATTTTAAGTAAAATTTACGTTGTATATGACTTTAATACTCGAAGTCATACGTAATTTTCAAACTATGAAAACGTAAATTTAAAGATGCCTTAGTAAAAAGTACGTATCATATAGGCAATTTCCAGCATACTTAAGTTAATCTCTTTGGGTAAATAGTAGATTATATATACGCGTGTGTATAAGTATGTTTAACACTATTTGCCATGTAAATTTAGCATTTTTCGACGGTTATGTTTTACAAAATTGTTAAGTAAATGTAACGACCATTAGGTAACTTTGTTTTCATCTTTCAAAATTTACTGTTTCAGTAGTAAATTTATTTTCAAAAATTTTACAATTCCAATTATGCTTTATTAACGTGGCACAGGATAATATTACTTAAATTATCAATACTTTGCACTAGTAAATTTTAGAAAAACGTACGTTATGTTTACAATTTTGGAGTTACTATAGCGCATAAGTAACAAACGCATCGTTTTTTTTCTGAGTGCAGTAAGTTTGTTAATTATTTCTTATTTTTATTTTATTTAGTCCAAGTTTTGGCATTATTGATGATTTTTCCAAAGGTATCATAGAACTCTTTGTCACATAGGCTCTTATGAAGGTATGGATGCAAGTTTGGATTCGAAAACTAACTTCACCCATACCTGCTTAAGATCACTTGTCATATTTCAAATAGAATAATTTTTGAGCAACATAATAAGTATTTCACCAATTACAGCTAACAAAAAACATCTGGAAATTCTTGAGTAAAGAGGACATGCAAGATAAAAATTTAAATTATATGCTTTAAGGTTAATAAGCAAGATCGCTCACAACTGTAAGTTTGACAATGCTGTTTTCGATTCTATAATAAATTTGTACTTATAAGTACAAAATATTAAACAATTAAATAGATTCAGTCTACAGTTAATTATTACAGTTAAGTATATTATAATTAACTTTTTAAAAAGTTATTAAAAATTCGTGAGATAATTTTTGAATGAGATAATTTTTTGCACAAAAAAATTTTAAGTTAAGATAAATGTACTATTATGACGTCGATAACATAATCAAAATAATAATTCAGTTATACCATTAATAACGAATTTATTGTTTAATGAGCAATATATTAGATACAGAATGGATCAGGTAAAAAACTAAATTCTGTATTATTATCCAGTTCAGGACATCGGATAAGATGAGTTTTTTCGATCAGAAACTGATCGTATGACTGGATCAACGGATAAAGTACTGCACGCTGATCAGTAATTGATCAGATAGCCGGATCAACGGATAAAGTACTGCACGCTGATCAGTAACTGATCAGATAGCCGGATCAAAGGAAACGGTACGGTACGCTGATCAGGAACTGATCAGATAACCGGATCAAGGGAAACGGTACTGTATGCTGATCAGGAACTGATCAGATGGCCGTTTTACTGAAAATCTGATCCGGATCTGATCATAATCCGGGTTCCCTGAACTAATTTCCAGTCGGGAAGATCTATAATTCCACTATGTTATTAAATTAAATCAGTAATAAAAATAACAATTTTCGATACTTATCTTGGTTGATAATATTGATTGTTGATTTGAATTGTTGAATTGTTGATTTTTATTCAGTAATCCGACATCGAACGACCAAAAAATGATGCTAGTTTTAACTTTGTTAACACCAATTTTAAAAAACTTTGAGTGAAAACTTGTAAAATTAGAAAAAAACACTATTTAAATTTTTATTTTATATTTTATTAAAAACACTTCTTTTCATCGCAGCGTATACATTTGTAATGAATTATAATGATATCAAAAAAGATTTTTATTTCGAATCAATTTTTTTTCTTATGTTATACATGCTTTTTTGTTTTATTAATTTGTTCATCATTTTGAACAATGATAATAATGTATATTTTTTTTAACGGCCTAGTCATGGTTGCCAGTATTTGGTCATTACTACAATGCTGGTCATCATTATTGGCCCGTTATTAGGCCAACTGTACAACCTTGTATAGGCCATTGCTATTGTTTTTTCTCTGACCCATGAATGGCAACCATTTATTGTCCGAAGTTATCATCCAGTAAAATTATGTTAAGGGCCCAGTCGTGGTTACCAGTACTTGAGGCGTTATATTGTCCTCATATAATATTGTTTATTTTAAATTACTTTTGAGCACTTAATAAAAGAACAAAAACTTGCGATTAAAAAAACTTCTTTTATTGAATTCAAAATTACAAAATATTTTATTTTGATTTATATATTTTGAGTTGCTCGACCGAGTGCAAAACTAGAAGTGAAATATGTATTTTTCATATGACAATAATTAATTATAATTTAACTCGACTTCCGCTGAATTAACTTAGTATTGTCGTTGTCGTTGTTGTTATTTGTTTTTGTTTAGTATTACCGCTACATACACTCCCCCACCAGATTTAAAATTATAAATTTTAGATCGATTTAGATCAATTTTAGATCAAAACGTACACTTTTGGTTGTTTTTTGTAGTTTTCTGTCTGCCGACAAGATGCTGTACGCTGGTTTTATTCTGTCAATGGAAATCGTCGTGTTCTTCCCGTGAATGTCCACGATGAAAAATTTACGCAGTTTGCGTATAACTGTAAACGGCCCTTCGTAAGGTGCACTAAGGGGTCCTTTTACTTTGTCCACTCGAACAAAAACGTGTGTACAGTTGTTAAGATCTTTAGGGATGAAAATGTCGGTCTGATTAGATTGTCTTGGAGAAATAGGAATTAGTGTTTGCATATTACTTCGCAATCTTTTAATGAACTCAGAAGTATCGGAACTGTTGGCTGTTGGAGAGTCGACGAAGAATTCGCCGGGAACCTTAAGAGTTTGACCATACACTAGTTCTGCAGGTGTGCAGTCGAGGTCTTCTTTGAATGATGTTCTGATGCCAAGTAAAACTAGTGGGAGTTCAGTGCTCCAATGAACGGTATTGCATCGTGCTTTCAACGATGCTTTAAGTTGACGATGGAATCGTTCGACAAGACCGTTTGCTTTAGGATTGTAAGCAGTTGTGCGGATTCGGTGAGATCCTAGAAGCTTAGTGAGCTCGGTGAACAGATTGGATTCGAATTGTCCGCCACGATCTGTCGTTATGACCGAAGGAATACCAAACCTAGAGATATATTCCTGTAACAATGTTGAAGCAATGGTACTTGCTGTCATGTCTTTTATGGGGTATGCTTCAGGCCAACGTGTGAAGCGGTCTACAGTAGTCAAAATGTAGCTGTACCCATTTGATTGTGGTAGTGGTCCAACGATGTCAATGTGGATATGGTCAAATCTGCAATTTGGTAATTCAAATTTACCAATTGCAGATTTTGTGTGTCTGTGAACTTTTGATCGTTGACACGATTCACAGGATTTAGCCCATATCCCTGTGTCTACATTCATTCGTGGCCAAAAATACTTCGATGTAATTAATTTTCGCGTTGCACGTATGCCAGGATGTGATAAACCATGCAAGTTATCGAAAATCGTTTTTCTGATGCTGTGTGGGACGTATGGTCGATTATAACCAGAAGATGTCTCGCACCAGATGTTGTCGTTGCTGCCTGATGATTGTATGAACCTAAGTTTAACTTTTGATGATCTTGACGGTTTGTCAGGATCAATCAATTTCTTAAGTTCATCGTCCTCCTGTTGCAATTTTGGTAAGTCTTTCAAGTTGAAAGTAGAAGTGTAGATTTCTGTTGAAGATTCTTCACCAGAACGTGATAAGCAATCACTGACGACGTTGTCTTTACCTTTGATGTGTCGTATGTCTGTGGTGAACTGTGCGATGAAATCTAGATGACGTAGTTGTCGTGGACTTCTTAAAGTTTTGGAGGAAATTGCTGTGATCAGAGGTTTGTGATCAGTGTAGACAGAGAAATTTTGACCTTCGACAAAATAGCGAAAATGTTTAATTGCGAGATAGATTGCTAATAGCTCTCTATCAAACGCAGAATATTTTGCTTCAGTAGGAGTGAGTTTCCTTGAGAAAAATGCAAGTGGCTCCCAACATCCATTATTGTACTGTTGTAGTACAGCTCCGACTGCAGTGTTCGAAGCGTCTGATGTTATGTTGAACTGTGTGTTGTCCAACGGATGTGCTAAAAGAGTAGCAGCGGCAAGAGATTCTTTGACCTTCATGAAAGACTCGTTACAGTCTTCTGGCCAAGAAAAATTCGATTTGTTCTTGCCTTTTTTAATCAATGATGCCAAATGCCCGTGAATAGGCGCTAACAATTCGGCTAAACGTGGTATGAAGCGGTGATAATAATTCACCATACCTACGAATTGCTGTATTTGGCGGATTGATGTTGGAGCTTGAAAGTTGGAGATGGCAGTAACTCTATCTTTCGATGGGAGTATGCCGTTTTCCGAAATAGAGTGGCTCAAAAAATCAAGTGATTTTTGGCCGAAGATGCATTTTGAAGCTTTTATATTTATGCCATATTCAATTAGGCGAGTGAAAAGTTTCTCCAAGTGCAGAAGATGTGCTGCCTCGGAGCGGCTAGCTATGAGGATATCGTCTATATAGACGAAGACGAAATCCAGTTCCTTTGTAACTTCATTGATGAAGCGCTGGAATGTCTGTGCCGAGTTTCGTAAACCGTAAGGCATACGAGTGAACTCGAACAATCCAAAAGGTGTAGTTATAGCTGTTTTATGGATATCCTCATCTGCCATAGGTATCTGGTGATAAGCTCTTACCAGATCTATTTTGGAAAAAATTTTGCATCCTGCTAGTTGCAAGGAAAAACTTTGTATGTTTGGGATGGGATATCTATCCGGAACAGTAGCAGCATTAAGCTGTCTGTAGTCTCCACAAGGTCGCCAGTCCTTGTCCTTTTTCTGAACCATGTGCAAAGGAGAGGAGACTGGAGAATTAGAAGGACGACAAATACCTAGTTCCACCATATGTTCAAATTCGGTCTTTGCAGCTTTGAGTTTCGTCGGGTCCAAGCGTCTTGGATTAATGGATGGAAGTCTTCCATTAGTCACAATGTAATGCTTTACATTGTGCTTAATTGGGAGGCCATAGTTTGGTGCCTCGGTAAGTGACGAAAACTTTTTCAGGAGAGTGCCGAATTGATTGTCGACGCTGAAATGTTTAGGAGTAGGCGTATTACAGTTGGTTATAATTGCATTCACATGAAGAGATGTTTTTGAATCGATTAACTTCCGATTTTTGAGGTCGACCAGAATGTCATATTTGGAGAGGAAATCAGCACCTATTATAGGCCTGTTAACATCTGCCAGTATGAAAGTGTGTGTGAATGTACGCCGAAGTCCGATGTTCAGTTTCAACAGTTTAGTACCATATGTTGGAATTGCTGTACCGTTAGCAGCAGTTAGCGTTTGAATGGGATCTTTAATGCCGTGTGGAAATGTAGTATGGGGTAGTACTGAGACTTCAG
Source organism: Diogma glabrata (assembly GCA_963693315.1). Lineage (NCBI taxonomy): Eukaryota > Metazoa > Arthropoda > Insecta > Diptera > Cylindrotomidae > Diogma > Diogma glabrata. The sequence goes on along the minus strand of OY856189.1, from coordinate 9,950,005 downwards.
CACCACTATCGATTAAAAACTGTAATAAGTTTTCATCGTCCCTAACAAAAAGACGGCGTGAATTGTAGATCCCACTGTTAGCCGTAGTAACAGCGGGACTTAGTAGTTTCCCGAGTCCTTAGATTGCGAAGCTGTTGCATCCTGTTTGTATTTGCACGGTTGTAAACATTTACGTGCTTTGTTGCCAAATTTGGTGTGATAATAGCAAATATCTCGTGATCTAGAAGAAGATCGGTGACGAGATCTAGAAGAGCGTCTGTAATTGTAGTTCGCTCTTGAAGTTGAAGGACGACTTCTATAACCTATGTCTTGACGAGACAGTCGGCTACAAAGGTCGTCGAAGCGTTTGTTGAGCTGTTGTTCGAGTCGAGACTCGAGATTGGCAAGGTCGTAATCCCTATCACTTGGCGTTGCCTTGCTGTGGGATGTTGACTGCGAAGTTGCAGCAATAGATGAAGACGTGGGTTGAGCAACTTCCCAGATTTTGTCGGCTATAGGAAGGATCTCAGAAATATCCTTGTCTGCCCAGGGAGCCACAGAAGATCTTAAAAGAGTTGGCAAGCGCTTAAGCCAAAGCTGTTTAAGAAGGTCATTGTTGACTAATGATGAATCGCCGGCTTCTGATTCGAGCTTGCGATAAAATTCTGATGGAGTATTGTCTCCCATTTCTTGAAGACCAGACAAAATTCTATCCAAGCGCTTGCCTGCACTAATAGAGTGTCGCTCTAAAAGTGCCTTTTTGAGGAAATCATATTGATTTTGTGCTGTGGCGGATGCTTTAATAATGTCCATGATGTTAACCACAACATCTTGCGGCAGAGCAGTGAGTACTGCATTAAATTTGTTGACATCTTTGTTTATTTTGTTGCTTTTGAAAGTGGTTTCCGCAATAAGAAACCAGGCTTCAACCTGGTCGTGCCAAAACGTTGGTAATTTTATTTTGTTCATATTGCAAATTTCTTTATTGGAACTACCCGCGGTAGCAGAACTACCCTCTTTATTATCATCTTTTTCATCTGATGATGACATTTTGATAGTAACAAACAACAAAACAAGCAAACTTATAAAATCACCAGAAAAGTAAAACAAAATTTGTTTGGTTGATTTTTCGTTTTAATTGCAGAAAACAAATTTAAAGGCGGTACCGATAGTAGTAAAAAAAAAATGTAAAAACACCGATTGATAAAGACAAAAAAGAATGTTGCAAATAATATCAATATTTAGAGAGTATATGTATGTGCGTCACTAGGCCAAACAAACACAATAACCTTAACACCAGAATTTTTGAACTGCTATTATTTATTTTTACAAAAGTAAAATTTTATTTCAATATATGTATTTAGTTAATTTCACGGTAGCCGTTACAATTTTGAAATGTAAAATTATTAAATAAATTCGATGGATTTTACCTAAAATTATTAGAAAAATTATTTTCCTTTTAAATGTAAATTTCTTTAAATGAAAGATGTTGATAATTTGTTTAACAAAAAAAAAATTATTTTAATATTCAATGATGATTTATGATGTCTATAATATCTATTTACTTTTTTTATTAATTAAAATGTTATAAATAAAAAATAATACATAAAAGAAATTTAATTATTATATTCCTAACTGATTGTCGAGCAACTGTTTTATTTTATTTCAATTTTAAGATTTAATTTTAATTATTTTTTTATAATCAGTAAATTATGAGTAGAATAGAAAAAAATGAATGTACATATTATATAATGATATAAGCATTGATTTTTGTAATTGACTAACCGTTTTATTTATTTGTTCGTTCGCTGGTTAGGTTGATTGAAGATAATAATGATGATGATTCGTTGCGTGCTATATGCGCACGATTGTTGTGGCTTCTCGTCCGAAGCTCCCGCGTTGGGCTGTATTTGCCAGATTTTTTGTTATATGTTATGGGTAATTGCCTTAATTTTGGTCGAACGTTTACACAATTATTATTAATATTTTGTTTTCCGTTACGTGTTTTTTTTACATGAAAATATTTTTTTCTGATAACTTTTATATAATAATATGAAAAATTTTTTTGTTCTAATGACACAGTTAAAATTATTTGCCAAATTTTAAATAATTTTTGTTTGCACTAAGTTGTAAAACTTTCACTCGCGGATATATTAGTTTTTTTTTAATGCGTATATATTGTGCGTACTGCGTACCACGAGGTTGTAGTTTTTTTCGTTTACCGTACCGGCGTGCTAAACGGGGTCACCACGTGAGGCGTTATATTGTCCTCATATAATATTGTTTATTTTAAATTACTTTTGAGCACTTAATAAAAGAACAAAAACTTGCGATTAAAAAAACTTCTTTTATTGAATTCAAAATTACAAAATATTTTATTTTGATTTATATATTTTGAGTTGCTCGACCGAGTGCAAAACTAGAAGTGAAATATGTATTTTTCATATGACAATAATTAATTATAATTTAACTCGACTTCCGCTGAATTAACTTAGTATTGTCGTTGTCGTTGTTGTTATTTGTTTTTGTTTAGTATTACCGCTACATACTCGCCCATTGCTGCATTACTGGTGGCCAGTAATGGACCATTACTGGACCCATTGTACAACCATGTATGGGATTAGAGAAAATCGGAACAATGTGAAAAACACGTTTTGCTCTCACCAATAAGGTTCGTTATAAAAAACGGAACCCTGAAAATTCAGAAATTACTTTTTTTTCGTCAATACGAACAATATATCAAAATTTCAGATTCTTTAAAAATCGACTACAAAATGTACGTTTTCAAAATAATAGCCCTTTTATAAAGAGTAGAAAAAAACACTAATTCACTAACCAAGGAGTACTATTCAAACTTCTGTCCAACATTCAAGCACAAGAAAAATATATATAAAAAAAATATAAATGTATACAAAAATAAGTTTTTATTCACGACTGCTGATGAAAAATGTGATCTACGCAGGTGAAAAAGTCGAAATTTGAACTTGACCATTTTTGATTTTCCTGAAACTTGACATGTAAGTAGTATGGACAAAATAAAAAATAACACTTATTTTAAATGTTTTTTAAGTGCTTAGTTTGAACAAAGGGGGCACCCCAACATGCGTGGAAAATGAAAATTATTTTCTGAAAATAGTTCTATCCTTACTCTAAAATATATCAAATTAACTCAGTGGTGTTAATTAAATAATAATTGTGTTAATTAAACAATAAACAAACAACTCTGTACACAAACCTGTACTAAAATAAGATCGATAAATAGTTCGGTTATATCGTTGTAATTTGGCATTTTTTATATATAATTAAATCAATTTAACTATAACTAATTGCAACAATTTTGATTTATATTAACGTAGCTTTAAGAATTAAAGCAAATTAATGTCATAATATTGTAAACCAAACTCATCCTTGTTAGAAATAAACACTTGGATTGATAACATCAAGTCAACTTTTTGAGGATTATCTTCTTATATATATATATATATATATATATATATATATATATATATATATATATATATATATATATATATATATATATATATATATATATATATATATATATATATATATATATATATATATATATATATATATATATATATATATATATATATATATATATATATATATATATATATATATATATATATATATATATATATATATATATATATATATATATATATATATATATATATATATATATATATATATATATATATATATATATATATATATATATATATATATTAATACGCTAGATTAAAACTTTGTGGAGCATTAGGCTTTTTTATTCGCAGATGGATTCATTTGAAATTTTCACAGCTAACTGATATTAGTGTAACCTATAGTCGGATCCGGATTCAAACAAATCGGATCATAAATAAAAAAGTTATTATATACGGAAAACTTTTTCTATACATATGCATTATAAGCTTACATACATGCAAAAACAATTTTCTTTTTGCTTTAAAACAATGCTTTAAAATTTTTCTTTTTTATATATTAGCTATCGAACCGAACAACGAATAACAAAAACGAAAATTTTTATATTTATTTTATATTCATTTCAGTCGTCGTATTTATTTTATATTTTAGTCGTCTTTTATCTTTCAAGAAGGACGGTTTTCGATATTTTTCGATTATTTTGTTTTTTATTGCTATAAAGATTTTTGAGATATTTTGATATTTGAGTTATTTCATATTTTTGATATATTGATATATTTATTTATTTCGATGCCAAGACTACGTCGTAAACGTCGTTTGGATGTGAGTGGTACATCGAGTCGTCGGAATAAAAGAGATTATATGCGTAATATGCGTAATAATGTTGATTTTATGAATGATGAAATGAATGGTAATAATGATGGAATGAATGCTGAAGCTGATGTTGTTGTGAATGATGAAGTGAATGTTGATGATATGAATGGTGTCATGAACGGTGTCATGAATGGTGTCATGAATGTTGCGAATGATTTAGAATTGAATGTGGTGAATGATGAAATTCCCTTTGTAATTTTGAGAGATTCGTTCAAGTGTGCTTTGAATGTGATTCCAGGTAACTTTGATTCGTATGTTTGTGGTGCTTTGGATATGAGTTGTCATTTTTGTCATGCCAAACATTTTGCAAGAGAAGTTACTTCAAATAATAATGAAGCGTTTTCTTTGTGTTGCCATAAAGGCAAAGTCAATTTACCTCCTCTTTCTGAAAATGCATTTTTCTCTAATATTTTCGAAGGATTGAATTCAAATGATAATGCTATAAAAAAACGTTCTAAAAGTTTTCTTTCAAATATTCGTTCCTATAATTCGGCATTTGCAATGATCAGTTCTGAATGTAATATAGCGGATTCTACTGCACGTGGTATTTATCATTTTAAAATTCATAATATTTTTTATCATCGTACTGGTGCTTTAATTCCTGCTTATGGTCGACCTCCAATGTATGCACAATTATATTTTTATGATGTTGATACTGCTGCTAATATGAGAATGAATAGAAATACCAATGTATGTGAAATTTTTCTTATGCGTGAGATAGGTTTTGAGTTAGATCGTGTGAATCCTTTTGTTCGTTCTTTCAAATCAATGCATGAATTTTTTGTGAAAGACCTGAGAATGTTACTGCTGATGTGTCAATGGTTATAAAAGTTAACAGAGAATGTGATATTCGTCGTTTTAATGATGCTGTTCAAACTGATGTGGCTGCTATTTTTAAAAATGATGATGGTGAACCACCTTTTGAAAGAAATATGATTGTTTTTTCAAAAAATGCAAATGAAATTCGTTCTGTTTCTGTCCTTGATTCTTCTTTGGATCCTTTAGCTTATCCTTTGTTGTTTCCAAATGGTGATACTGGGTGGCACGTTAATATTCCACATAATTTAGTTTCAACTTCACGTGCTAATGTGTCACGTACAAAAGTTACAATGTTGCAATATGCATCTTATCGCCTTGCTATACGTGATGGTTTTAGTCTTTTGCATCGTTCTCAAAAATTATTTCTTCAATGGATTGTTGATATGTATGTTCGTATCGAAGGTACACGGCTTCATTACATTCGTTCAAATCAATCTGCTCTTCGTGCTGATTTGTACAATAATTTAACAGATTTCTTGCATCAAAATCGCAATGGCGATGATAATATGCAAGTAGTTGGTCGTAAAGTAATTTTGCCATCTTCTTTCACCGGTTCACCACGTAACATGTATCAAAATTACTTGGATGCAATGTCTATTGTACAACATTTCGGTAAACCTTCTTTATTTATAACAATGACATGTAATCCTCAATGGCCAGAAATTGTTGATAATTTGAGTAATTATGAGTCTTCGAATTTTCGTCCTGATATTGTTGTGCGTGTGTTTAAAGTGAAACTTAAAGAGCTCATAGATTGTTTAATGAAAAAAAAGATTTTCGGTTCTGTCAAAGCACTTATATATACCATTGAATTTCAAAAACGTGGTCTTCCGCATGCCCATATTTTGTTAAATTTATCAGATGAAGATAGAATTGATGGAAATGAAATGATTAATAAATTTGTATGTACTGAAATCCCTGATCCCATTCTTTTTCCTAAATTACATGAATATGTGAAACGTCATATGATGCATGGACCATGTGGTGCTCTAAATCCCAATTCTGTTTGTATGAGAGATGGTAAATGTAGTAAGAATTTTCCAAAACCTTTTTCTGAAAATACTAAAGAATCTGTGAATGGTTATCCTTTGTATCGTCGACGTGATAATGGTATGAGTGTTGATGTACGTGGTGCATCTCTTGATAATAGATACTAGGAGGGCCCGGCGTGCTTCGCTACGCTTATAAATAAAGTTTTTGCGTAGACATTTTGTTGACGTAGAAGCAATGATTTCAAAAAGTGGTAATGAGAAATGCTACCATATAATTTTTAATTTTTCTTTTTAAATATATGAATGAAAAATAATCAGAACTCTAGCTGATCAGTTCGGATATATGAAAAATTAGCGATCAAATAAGTTTTCAAGTAAGCTTCGTATGAAAAATTAGCATATGAAAAATTAGCGATCAAATAAGTTTTCAAGTAAGCTTCGCTAATTTTTCATATATCCGAACTGATCAGCTAGAGTTCTGATTATTTTTCATTCATATATTTAAAAAGAAAAATTAAAAATTATATGGTAGCATTTCTCATTACCACTTTTTGAAATCATTGCTTCTACGTCAACAAAATGTCTACGCAAAAACTTTATTTATAAGCGTAGCGAAGCACGCCGGGCACTCCTAGTTAAAAATTATTATTGAAAATAAATTCTTGGAGATATAACACCGGATCATCTTTGCTGATTAATAAAATTATTTTTTGGAAATAGATTTTCCTACAATCTACTTTCTGCACATATGACCACCAAATATTTTGTATGCCTAGCACGCACGCCGCCTGCATGTGAGATTTGTAGTTAAATCTATCCTAAATAGATTATTTTTATATTACCAAAATATCAAAATAATAATTTAAATAACTTACCATATAGTAAAAACAACTTAAACACAACCCAAAATCATTTGAATTGCAAGAAAAAACTATTATTTTGGGTTTTCAAAAAAACAAGTGGTCAAAATTGTACGTGGATTACTATGTTTTTCTAAAAACCCTAATTGTGTGTAGCTGGATTAGTATGTTTATTTTTTTTAATGTTAACAGTTTAGTACAATTTAGCAGTGAACTATTATATTTTACAACTACATATTACAACGAAGATGGCGCACTTTAATTATTTCAATATCTTAAATTTGTTTACAACTTTGTTAAATAAATGATTAAATTAACAATTAAATAAATATTTATTAATTTTATGCATTGTGAATGCGTTTTACAAACAAGAGCTAGTAGTTCCTGGGCCCACATCGATTTCATGTGATAATTACCACATATTTTATACTTCGTGAGGCACTCAGTTCTTCAAAACTCACAACGCAAAATCAACAACCAACACACACAAAATACACAACCCTTATTTATTACGAAAGACACTATTTCACACAAAAAGCTATTTAAATCATAAACACAAAAAAATTATTTAAAATGTTATACTATGTATATTTATTCTCATAATATTTTTTTTATAACTACAAATGTTACGAAATTTTAATTGAATTTTTTTAATATTTATCTCAAAAAAAAAATTAATATAAAAAAATAATAAAATTATAATACTCAAATTTTGTTGTCTTTCCAAATCATTAATGATCAAAAAATAATCATCTTCTTCTTGATTGTCTTCTTGAAACCCCAAGCTGTAGCAAAAGCTTTTAAATATTATTTTACTTTCTTCTTATAGACGCGCTGCTGTTGAGCACCAAAACTGAATAGACTCTTCTAATGTTTTTCATTCCCATCCATCCCAAATTATTACCCCGATAGCCAATCGTGATGATCATTTATGGATCATATGATGTTGAAAAGAAAAATTATCAAATTTGCATACATATGGATTAAATTCATTGAACAATAATGCATATTCGTAAATGTATGATCAAGTTTAGCAACTTATTATCGGTAAAATGATTGCTTATTTATTGCGGCAAAATATTTACGTAAAATTGCTCACATATTTACTGTACTTGTTTTCAAATCAGCATGAGCAACATGTTACATCATATGAGCGACAATTCATGCATCATATAGTCACAAAAATTTTCAGTAATTTTATGACGGTTCTGCATTAATAAAATTTGATTGAAAAGAACAAATCATTTCATTAGAATTAAATTTCATAGAATTAAATCAACATTCCATAATATTTAGGAAAATATATGATACACTTTGACTACCAAAGATTTACACCAAGTTTACATCACATAAACTGTAAATCTTGTATAAAGATTTCGTAAATAAAACGTTAATTATAAACGGTATAAAGTTAAATTTCAAAAATATTAAATATGTATACTATTATTTTTATTTTTATTTGGCTTAAATGATTTTACACATTTAAAATTATTTGGTATTAGCCAACGAAACCCATTTTTCTACAGGTACGTAGACGATATTATAACAGCCATCCCAAACGACAAATTGGACTGTTTCTTAGAAAAATTTAACAATTTCGACAGAAACATCCAGTTTACCATGGAGACCGAAAACAACGGAAAGATACCATTCTTGGATATCTTATTGCAAAAGAACTTGGATGGCACGTTAAATTGCAATTGGTACCACAAGGATACATGGTCGGGAAGATATTTAAACTTCAATTCATATCTGCCCTTGACATACAAGAGAAATACTATTAGCTTGTTGACAGAAAAAATAATAAAACTGTCAGATCGAAAATTTCACCACGAAAATTTCCGATTACTAGAATCAACATTGTTGAACAACAGTTACCCAAGAAAACTCATAAAGTTTGTCATTAAAAAGACACGTCACAAACTAATACACAACACTGGCGATTCACATGATTTAATAGAAGATACCAAAAATATTGTTTCTGTACCATACATAAAAAACTTATACGACCGTACTAAACACCTTATGTCAAAATTCAATATGAAAGTTGTTAGCAAGGCCCACGATACAATAGGAAATAATTTATTTACCAAATTGAAGGATAAAATTCCAACAGATAAACAATCGGATGTGATTTACAAAGTTTCGTGTGACTGTGGTGTCAATTATATTGGACAAACGAAGCAACATTTATGCAAGAGAATTTACCAACACAAATACGCGAGTTCTAAACCACAACAATCTGAATCTAACCAGAGTGCACTGTCACATCATTTAAATCAAACTAACCGTGACATAAATATGAGTGACGTCAAAATCCTAGCCAAAGAGTCAAATTACCGGAAACGTAGCATACTAGAGATGATACATATTAAAAAATGTGACAACAGTATCAATAAACAAGAAGATTCTGACTATCTCCAATCACATTATGACAACATTATCATATATTAAGAATTTTAGAGAAAACGAACATGATGAATCAACACGTACTCAATACACCTACATCTGTTATCAACGGTTATACTTCTTACTCTCGCCTGTGATATCAACATTTCATCTGTATGTTTTGTGCAATTAATCAACACGTACTTAATACATCTACATACTTATATGATCAACGGTCATACTCTTTATTCTCAACTGTGATACCTGTTTTCCATGTACATATGTATTGTGCAATTCATTCTTGTACTGTTTGTAAACTAATTTTTATTTTTCGTTTTGTTTTATTCCTTCAACTTTTTGTTTACATAAAACACTGTTACTCAGTTTTAAATTAAAATCAAGAAAAAATGTAAATACTTTGATGTGTCATTTTAAAACTAATTTTTTATTTTGTAAGTTCAGATCTTTATTTTTAATTTTAAATTTAATTGTAATGTCTTTATTGTTCGTTTATTAACTTTTTACTTAACTTTTTAGTTATCCTCCTGATGATGAATACGAATTGTATTCGAAACGTTGAGTTATAAATAAAGGTTTCGTTGGCTAATACCAAATAATTTTAAATGTGTAAAATATGTATACACAATTCTTTTTCCAATATCGATCAGTGATCACTCGAGTTTTGGCCGCGGTTAATATTCATGTGTTTAAATTGAATTTTAATATTTCATGTGTTGTGAAAAAGCTATAGTCCATTGATATAATTATTAATTATTAAAATACACTTAATTATTACTTCAACTCTTCATTATTATTACTTCAAGAATATTTAACAATTATTAAGTAAGTATATATATTTCCGGCCGTTTTCGGTATAGTTCAATCCATGTTTATATATCTGTATGTGGGAGGTAAACTATTCCAAGTCACATTTTTTTCAAAATACGTTTTTTTATACTGTTAGAATCAGGATTTTGTTCTCTACCGAGAGGTTAATAGTCCTAACTAGTGTAGTTTTCGAGATAGAACAATTGTAAATGACATCAAGTCCAAAGCCCTTAGATGTAAAGAACGTCAAGTGAACAAATTTTGACTCCAAGTCCAAATGTTTAAGAGGTAAAGAACATCAAGTGTACATAGTTCTGTTTATGACTAAATAGTGTTGTAGACGACTACAATGTTTTTAGAGGTAAATAACACCAAGTCCACTTAGTCAATGTGTCTTTAGGTTTTAACGTCTTTCTTTTAGTTTCTTAAAAAATGTAAACAATTTTAACTTACATTGTTAATAATATATTTTGAAGTAAAGTTTATAAAAAAGCCTTTAACATTATTTTTGGAAACACCTTTTATGTACAATTTTCTTGGACTTGGTGCTGTATGTTTCAAGGGATTTGGGAATACTAAGATCCATCATTGTGAGGCAAAGCACACCAACTCCTTTTTAACAAATAACCGTTACATAATATGACGTAATTTAATTAAGAATATCATGGAAATTTAAAAAAAAATTAAAAAAAATAATCAAAAATTAAAAAAAATTATAGTTTAATTAAAAATTAAAAAAAATTATAGAGCATTAAAAATAGTCGGGGTAAGGGAAGCAGTAAATGGAGAGATAGAAGTGTTTGTGATTTTCAAACAGTTTTTTGGGTTTTCTGTGAAATTTTAAAAATGTGACTTGGTGTAGTTTACCTCCCATATACAGATACATACTTTCCTATTTAGTTTGATATTAAATACAATAATTTAAGGTTATGTATTGGACATCGAATACATAACAAAATTAAATATAATATTGTAATTCCAGATATAATGAATCTGCTTCTCACCATACCTATCATTTTTGTAATTTCATTTGTTTTTATGATAAGGTGTGGTTCGAAAAGAAAATCCGCAAACCATGCGACAGAAGCTAGACGTTTTCAGTACTTACATAAATTAAAAATACATTCTTCATTGAATGATAACTGTGTATAATCGACTGGGTCTGACGATCAACATGTTGTTCACGCAGTTGATAATTATATCAACAACGATGAAAATTTCATTAATAATGCTTGTGATAATGTTGGTAATAGTGAAAATAACAAGGATGAAACTTTAATTGACAATGATAATGAAAGTACCAATAATAATACCAATATTAATAGTAATGACTTTGATGATCATTTTTATAAAGATTCAAGTGATAGTTCCAGTTCTTACAACAATGATTATACAATTGAACAGTTTCGCGATGAGCTCGCTTCTACTTTTCTACAAGCAAATCTCAACCATACTCAAGGTGATCAAATTCTCGCGACCCTACGTAAACATAGCTGCTTCCTGTCTTTACCTCGTTCAACTAGAACCTTATTAAATACACCTCGTCGACATCATCTGACTATCCCCATGAGTCCAGATGGTGAATATTATCATATTGGATTTAAGGAACAGGTATTAGAAAAATTACTATTCGTTCCTACATCAAAAATATCAAGTTCTTTGCTAATTGATTTACATACAGATGAAATGTCCATTCATAAAAGTACCGGCATGCAATTATGGCCAATTCAATTTCGCATAGTCTCTCTTCCTAATGATCATCCTGAAATAATTGGTATATATAACGGAAAGAAAAAACCATCAGATTCTGTACATTCTTTTCCATATTTTGTCCAAGAATTTCAAGAAATTGCAAGTGCTGGTGGAATCGAATTTCGTGGAAAATTAATCCCTGCTTGTTTAAGAACATTTTCCAGCAAGGGCATTCATACTGAATCATAAGGGTCATAACGCAGCTCGGCCATGTTCAAAGTGTACAATTGAGGGAAAAATGATAGAAAAAATCATGTGTTTCACAGAAATCAATTCCACTCTACGTACCGATTTGGATTATATTACTGCAGTTGATGAGAAACATCATTGCCAAAGAAGTCAATCTCCCTTAAAATTGTTAAATTTCCCAATGTTACCACGTGTTCCTTTCGAATACATGCACCTCATTTGCTTGGGAGTGGTGAAAAAGTTTCTTACAGCAATAATGACCAATCAATATCAATTTAAAAAATTAAATAAAGCTGAAATAGATAAAATAAATTCAAATATTTTATTACTACAATCAAACTGCCCTACCGAATTCGCTCGTCGTCCACGTTCCCTTAATGATTACGTAAAATTTAAAGCAACAGAATATCGTCAATTATTATTATACATTGGACCTGTAATTTTTTTTAAATTTTGAAAAGCGACTGCTATTTGCACTTCCTATTATTACATTCTGCTTGCAGAGTTTTATTAATGTCATGTTCTGGCACAATAAATCTTCAATATGCAGAAATTGCTTTAAAAGTTTATGTGGAGTGTTGTCAAAATATTTATAAGGAAAAATTTATGAGTTACAATATCCACGGGTTACTGCACGTCGTTCAGGATTTTAAAACCTTTGGTCCAATAGATTCATATTCAGCGTTTCCCTATGAAGACAACATGTCTTTTTTCAGGAAATTTCTTCGGAAGCCTAACCAACTTTTTCAACAGCTACACCGACGATTGACAGAAAGAAAAGTTATTAATATAAAGAAAAATCAAGAATTTGGAATTAAGCCATTACATCAGCATCATAATGGACCACTAGCAGATGATATAAACGGTGATTTTATGCAGTTCAAAGGATTAAAATTTCAACATTTCCGAAGTATGGCAGAAATTGACAGCTGCACTGAAAAAAAATTGAAGTTCATGATAACCTCATCTCGAAGTTGGCAGTTGATTATTCATGCAAAGAAAAATTATTTGCAAACAATTTCACTGTGATTGGGACAACTACACGATAACATTTTCCTAACTACAGATTGAGGTTTATTTAAAATATAAAGTTTTATATCCAATATAGTAGTAGTTGAATAAAGATAATAACTATTTCCATGAAAAAAATTTTCTTTGGCCTTATATCATGAATTTTTCATTTTAAAGTATAAATATTTGAGATTAATTGAACTATATTTTATTTTCACATAAATATTTCGTGTGATTGTCTCAATTCATCGATTAATAATTGTAGAGTTGTTGAAGCAATTTCGTAGTTTGATTCGCCATATGTGACCGCACGGTGAGGTTGAGACAATTGCATTTCGATTGGAAATGGGACATGGTTTTTTCAATGTGTTTGTTATTAAAAAATGGAATCATTTGTGAAGTTCAGAATGTTATAAAACTATCATCTGGCCATTATGTTTTGATAGTTTTTTGTATTTGAAATTTATAAATGAAATTTATAGTCTTAGAAATGAAAAATATTAACTATAATATACAATTATATTTAACCATATTCAATAAATAAAGTACAGTTTATTAGCGCATAATACTTTAATAATTTCAAAAGAAAAAATTTGATACGTGAATGAAATTTAATACAAATATAATTAATTATAATTTTTTAATCATATTCATTATTTTGCTGAATACCAGTAAACTTGTAAGTATTCAGCAAAATATGCATTTATATATATATATACAGGGTAAGTCGGGAGGACGGACCAAATTTCAGGAGTGTATTATACACTCGAAAACAACGTAAAAAACCTATAAGTTCTTATCCGATATTCATTTGTTTTCAAGTTATAGCGCAGCCAATTTTAAAGAAGAAAGACATGAGGCAATTAGAAGGGCAACGGGTCATCTTCGTAAACGAAGCAGAAAATGTTTAGAAATCAATGGCGGTATTTTTGAACATTTATTAAAAAAACGCTATGATTAGGAAACCGTTAATATATGAACTTTTCTTTATTTGGTATTACGCTATAACTGGAAAACAAATGATTATCGAATAAGAACATATGGGTTTTTTCAAATTGTTTTTGCGTGTTTACTACGCTCTTAAAGTTAGGTCCGTTCCTCCCGACTCACCCTGTATATATGATTAAAAAATTTCAGTTAATTTTATTTGCATTAAAATTGTATTCCTGACCGTTACCGTCACTTCATGTGTAGAAATTTACTCAAATTAGACGACAAACGGTGTTGTTCATAATACAGCAAATATTACCTCATATATCCCTCATAAGATGCCTACATATCAACATTTTAAATAATATGTATTGTTTACGCATGTAATAGAAGCAATTGAATTTACAAAGGTTTTGTTTTCCTTTAGTATTAAAATGAATTCCTTGAATGGTGCCAATATGTTTAAAATATTTACGTTCACAAGCTGAACAACATTTACGCACGTCATGATGATACGAAAAATAAACTTGTTGTAAATATGAGGTAAATGTGGCTATCGGGGTAAATTCTATTCTCCAAAAAATTGTCTGCAATATACATATTTTTCTGGACAGGTTGGTTGCCCTGCTATATACATTTTTAATTAAGGCACATGTTTGTTCATCATGGTTTTAAATATTTATAATCTTCTTTTAATATTTGATGAATGGATCAAAATGTTCCAATCTCTTTGATATGAAATGATTAGCCCCCAAATACAACAGCCCAAAATTCCTTAAAATTCTTCATATTATTCTTCTTTTTGTCCTGTGACTTTCAAGTTTCATAACCACTTCGTTCAATTTTTAACGTACAATCATTTTGAGTTCAGTTCATTTTATTATTTTCCCTTCCCAGGTAGTACGTAATTGATTTGTAATCGATGCGGTATCAATTACATGCAATCATATAATCGAAACATGTTTCGATTTAGCTTCGATACTGTATCGATTACATTTAGAACAACGTGTTCGCCCTAGTAAGCGAATATGTGATCGATACCAAATAGAAACTATAATCGATACCTAATCGAAACATGTAATCTAAACTTAATCGAACCTGTTTCGACACAAAATCTAAACTACTAGTGACATGTAATCAAAAGTATCATATTTTTGGTAGTGTTTTAATTAAAATATTTGTAATAATTTTATTCATAAATTTATTTATTATAATATAAAAAACAAAAATTTTACATATTTTAAAAAAAAAACTATATGTGAACCTGCAATAATGTAAACCTGAAATAATGTGAACCTGAAATGAGAAAAAATGGCATTAAAAGAAATAATTGCTAGAATTACAGATGTAAATATCAAAATGTGAGCCTGAAATTAAAAAAATACCATTTAAAGAAACTAGGAGGGCCCGGCGTGCTTCGCTACGCTTATAAATAAAGTTTTTGCGTAGACATTTTGTTGACGTTGAAGCAATGATTTCAAAAAGTGGTTATGAGAAATGCTAACATATAATTTTTAATTTTTCTTTTTAAATATATGAATGAAAAATAATCAAAACTCTAGCTGATCAGTTCGGATATATGAAAAATTAGCGATTAAATAAGTTAGTGATCAAATAAGCTTACTTGAAAACTTATTTGATCGCTAATTTTTCATATATCCGAACTGATCAGCTAGAGTTTTGATTATTTTTCATTCATATATTTAAAAAGAAAAATTAAAAATTATATGTTAGCATTTCTCATAACCACTTTTTGAAATCATTGCTTCTACGTCAACAAAATGTCTACGCAAAAACTTTATTTATAAGCGTAGCGAAGCACGCCGGGCCCTCCTAGTACTCATAAAAGAGGAAAAGGTTTTTGAGAAAAGTGAGAGGAAATCAGGTAACAATGACTTCTGGGAAGACGATATTTTTTGTGAAAACTCTATCATCTTTGAACAAATGACCTTGGTCAGATGTATCATAAATATAAAATTTCAAACATTCAAACGCACGCACTCTACTTGCAGCAACATACAATTGACCATGTGTGAATAGAGGTTCTTTAAGTAAAATGGCAACTCTGTTGAATGTCTGACCTTGAGATTTATTAATAGTCATAGCAAAAGCAGGAATAATAGGGAATTGAGTTCTTTGAAATTTAAATGGAAGAAGAGTTCCAGAATAAGTCAAATGAATGCGTGGAATTAGAATGCGTACACCTCGCATGACACCAGTCAAAACTTCACAATCTATTGAATTTCGGTGCATAACTTTTACACGCATTCGTGTTCGATTTACTAATGCTTGACCTGTATTTAAATTACGTATGAGGAGAACAATGCAATTCACTTTCAAATTTAATTTATGAGGTGGCAAACCTCCTACACTCAATTTATTTTAAAATTCTATTGGAAAATTGTTCTGCTCACGAATGTCATCACAAACAACTTTATCAAAACTAAAATATGCTTTCTCCTCTCCTGGCATAATACTCAAGATTTTAGAATTGATTTCATTGCAATCATTGTTTTTGGGGGCTAAAATGACGGAACTCAAAATGTCATCAGATAAAATTGTATCAGAAATATTTCCAAAAATGTCTTCAATAATATTGTCTGGATTGCCAATCAAATTATGAGGAATTTCAATGATATCTGAACCAAACTGTGGAAAACTTTGCATATCACCATTACCGAGTCTTCTAAGAAATTCTACAAATTCAATTTCATGAGGGAGAGCTCTCATGTTTTGATTTAATTTCAAAATTTTAAAGTTAATAAATTCTTGCCAAGATGTAATACAATTTTCAATTAAAATAGAACGTGAGCCATGCGGTATAACTGGAAGAATTTGGCGAAAGTCACCGCTCAGTAAAAGAGTTTTACCTGCAAACAGTTTATTTTTATTTTCTTCGTTTGGAGTCAAATCTCTTAACAAACGATCAATTAATTTTAAAGCATGAATAGAACACATTGAAATTTCATCTATAATAATGATTGATGCATTATTAATATATGTGCCATGTACACTGTTTGGAGTTATATTTGGCATTGAATTCTCTAATAATGGAATTGGTAATTTGAAAACATTATGCAAAGTTCGCCCCCCAATCAAAAGAGTTGATGCAATACCACTGAAGGCAGTTACAATACACGAAAGATTTAATGAATTAAATTTATGAATGATTGCCGTTTGAACAAAAGTTTTGCCACAACCTGCATGAGCTGTCAAGAAAAAAACATTACTTCCAGTATCATGGAATTGAGCTTCACGCAAAACAATATCAATCACACTACGTTGCTCATTATTTGCATTTTCATACATTCTATCGAAAACTATAGCTTCTTCTTCAATATCAAAATGACCTACATCGCCAATCTGTAAGTTATATTGTGGAATCGGAAGACCAAGATCACCACATGAAGTATTATGTGTAAGAAGAATTTCATTAATTTCAATCAAGGCTCGATTAATTGACACATCTTCATCGTAATTTCGTAAAAAGTCTTCAATCATACTATTTCTAAATTCAATCCATAAAGCTAAAGCATTCGGAGGAACATTCAAACCACAGATAAATGCAAATAATTGACGAAACTGTTTTGGTGATTGAATTTCTGAAGCTTCAAGTAAACATTCACGCCATTCATTATCATTTGTTGCAATACCTCGAGCTTCACATGCTGCAACAAAAGTAGGGTAGTCAACACCTTCATACATACGTAGATCAGAAAAAGATTTTGGACCACGAACATGCAACAGAAGTAAACGCATATGAAACAATTCTATATCTTTTGGAGAAACCATATATAATCGAGCAACAACTTTATCAGCCCCACGTTGTCTTCTTTTCCACGATTTACTTTGATCATGCCAAACATAATGTAATGGTAATTCTGTATACAAAAACTCATTAGCTAAATTATCAATGGAATTCAAATGGAAAAATGCTAACAATTTTGTTCTTGATACATTTGCGACTGCACCAGCCACATTACCATTCCTGATATAAACATTTTGTCTATTAGGCAAATGACAATCAAGTCGAATAATTGTATGAGATTGAAAATGCATTGGAAATTCAAATATGCGCCAAGCAGCTTCAGTCGAACCAACATACCGTCCATTCAAAAAATCTTGAATTTCATTTCCCACAATCGCATCATCATTATTCACTGCATTCTCTCCATTCACTCTCAATTCAACATTGGCAGAATCATACCCTTTATATACATACTTGTAAACATATTTCACACTTTTAACAGTCGTACATATTTCAACGTTAATATGACAATTGAATTTTGCAAGAAGATAAGGATTATATGGAACAACATATCTATTATCAAGAGATGCACCACGTACATCAACACTCATACCATTATCACGTCGACGATACAAAGGATAACCATTCACAGATTCTTTAGTATTTTCAGAAAAAGGTTTTGGAAAATTCTTACTACATTTACCATCTCTCATACAAACAGAATTGGGATTTAGAGCACCACATGGTCCATGCATCATATGACGTTTCACATATTCATGTAATTTAGGAAAAAGAATGGGATCAGGGATTTCAGTACATACAAATTTATTAATCATTTCATTTCCATCAATTCTATCTTCATCTGATAAATTTAACAAAATATGGGCATGCGGAAGACCACGTTTTTGAAATTCAATGGTATATATAAGTGCTTTGACAGAACCGAAAATCTTTTTTTTCATTAAACAATCTATGAGCTCTTTAAGTTTCACTTTAAACACACGCACAACAATATCAGGACGAAAATTCGAAGACTCATAATTACTCAAATTATCAACAATTTCTGGCCATTGAGGATTACATGTCATTGTTATAAATAAAGAAGGTTTACCGAAATGTTGTACAATAGACATTGCATCCAAGTAATTTTGATACATGTTACGTGGTGAACCGGTGAAAGAAGATGGCAAAATTACTTTACGACCAACTACTTGCATATTATCATCGCCATTGCGATTTTGATGCAAGAAATCTGTTAAATTATTGTACAAATCAGCACGAAGAGCAGATTGATTTGAACGAATGTAATGAAGCCGTGTACCTTCGATACGAACATACATATCAACAATCCATTGAAGAAATAATTTTTGAGAACGATGCAAAAGACTAAAACCATCACGTATAGCAAGGCGATAAGATGCATATTGCAACATTGTAACTTTTGTACGTGACACATTAGCACGTGAAGTTGAAACTAAATTATGTGGAATATTAACGTGCCACCCAGTATCACCATTTGGAAACAACAAAGGATAAACTAAAGGATCCAAAGAAGAATCAAGGACAGAAACAGAACGAATTTCATTTGCATTTTTTGAAAAAACAATCATATTTCTTTTAAAAGGTGGTTCACCATCATCATTTTTAAAAATAGCAGCCACATCAGTTTGAACAGCATCATTAAAACGACGAATATCACATTCTCTGTTAACTTTTATAACCATTGACACATCAGCAGTAACATTCTCAGGTCTTTCACAAAATTCATGCATTGATTTGAAAGAACGAACAAAAGGATTCACACGATCTAACTCAAAACCTATCTCACGCATAAGAAAAATTTCACATACATTGGTATTTCTATTCATTCTCATATTAGCAGCAGTATCAACATCATAAAAATATAATTGTGCATACATTGGAGGTCGACCATAAGCAGGAATTAAAACACCAGTACGATGATAAAAAATATTATGAATTTTAAAATGATAAATACCACGTGCAGTAGAATCCGCTATATTACATTCAGAACTGATCACTGCAAATGCCGAATTATAGGAACGAATATTTGACAGAAAACTTTTAGAACGTTTTTTTATAGCATTATCATTTGAATTCAATCCTTCGAAAATATTAGAGAAAAATGCATTTTCAGAAAGAGGAGGTAAATTGACTTTGCCTTTATGGCAACACAAAGAAAACGCTTCATTATTATTTGAAGTAACTTCTCTTGCAAAATGTTTGGCATGACAAAAATGACAACTCATATCCAAAGCACCACAAACATACGAATCAAAGTTACCTGGAATCACATTCAAAGCACACTTGAACGAATCTCTCAAAATTACAAAGGGAATTTCATCATTCACCACATTCAATTCTAAATCATTCGCAACATTCATGACACCATTCATGACACCGTTCATGACACCATTCATATCATCAACATTCACTTCATCATTCACAACAACATCAGCTTCAGCATTCATTCCATCATTATTACCATTCATTTCATCATTCATAAAATCAACATTATTACGCATATTACGCATATAATCTCTTTTATTCCGACGACTCGATGTACCACTCACATCCAAACGACGTTTACGACGTAGTCTTGGCATCGAAATAAATAAATATATCAATATATCAAAAATATGAAATAACTCAAATATCAAAATATCTCAAAAATCTTTATATCAATAAAAAACAAAATAATCGAAAAATATCGAAAACCGTCCTTCTTGAAAGATAAAAGATGACTAAAATATAAAATAAATACGACGACTGAAATGAATATAAAATAAATATAAAAATTTTCGTTTTTGTTATTCGTTGTTCGGTTCGATAGCTAATATATAAAAAAGAAAAATTTTAAAGCATTGTTTTAAAGCAAAAAGAAAGATGTATGTAAACTTATAATGCATATGTATAGAAAAAGTTTTCCGTATATAATAACTTTTTTATTTATGATCCGATTTGTTTGAATCCGGATCCGACTATAGGTTACACTAATATCAGTTAGCTGTGAAAATTTCAAATGAATCCATCTGCGAATAAAAAAGCCTAATGCTCCACAAAGTTTTAATCTAGCGTATTAATATATAAGAAGATCATCATTCATAAAATCAACATTATTACGCATATTACGCATATAATCTCTTTTATTCCGACGACTCGATGTACCACTCACATCCAAACGACGTTTACGACGTAGTCTTGGCATCGAAATAAATAAATATATCAATATATCAAAAATATATCAAAAATATGAAATAACTCAAATATCAAAATATCTCAAAAATCTTTATATCAATAAAAAACAAAATAATCGAAAAATATCGAAAACCGTCCTTCTTGAAAGATAAAAGACGACTAAAATATAAAATAAATACGACGACTGAAATTAATATAAAATAAATATAAAAATTTTCGTTTTTGTTATTCGTTGTTCGGTTCGATAGCTAATATATAAAAAAGAAAAATTTTAAAGCATTGTTTTAAAGCAAAAAGAAAGATGTAGGTAAACTTATAATGCATATGTATAGAAAAAGTTTTCCGTATATA
The DNA here is from genome assembly GCA_963693315.1 of Diogma glabrata. Lineage (NCBI taxonomy): Eukaryota > Metazoa > Arthropoda > Insecta > Diptera > Cylindrotomidae > Diogma > Diogma glabrata. The sequence goes on along the minus strand of OY856189.1, from coordinate 9,928,619 downwards.
ATAACTTTTTTATTTATGATCCGATTTGTTTGAATCCGGATCCGACTATAGGTTACACTAATATCAGTTAGCTGTGAAAATTTCAAATGAATCCATCTGCGAATAAAAAAGCCTAATGCTCCACAAAGTTTTAATCTAGCGTATTAATATATAAAGATAGTTAGAACTTCAAATTATTTGTTATGTTATGATGAAAATAAAATTAAAATAATTCTAGACAGAATACATATTTTTTATTGTATATACATACATAACATTAAAAATGTACTTACTGTTGAAATATATAATATTACATAGGCGAAGCGTCTTTGGATGCTAGGGAAGCACTGATTCCCTTTGAAACAGCCCGCTCTTTTTTCAAATTAACGATTATTTTTAATAAAGATTTTATCAACCATCATTCAATAAATTTTCAATACTTTAGTATTTATTTAAAATAAATCTTCAAAGTTTCTGTAAAATTATACAAATATTTCCATATAAATATTTATTATTATTTAATTATATTAATTCCTAATATTTATAAAAAAAACTTCAACGCAATCAAAATATTTATTTATTTTGTCCAAATAATATACAAGAAGCTGTCCAACTTGCAGCGTACGGAATTATAATATTTGTACGCAAAAAAAAGAAGAAACACAAATAGGAAAAGAAAAAACGAAAAAAATCAAACAAAAACCATAGCAGTAGATGCTGTGTTGCTTATAGCACAGCGGACTCCAAAATTTCTGATACTGCGACCCACATAAGAAAAAAATAAAAATTGGCGGCCCCCTTATTAGATAAAACAATATAACCACATTTTCAAGTTGTAAAAAGTAATGTATTCATAGAATGAAACTAAACAAAAATTAATAAAAATTTAGTATGTATATTTATAGAAAAAAATTTAATGTGATGGATGAGCAAACAATGGATGGGCTAACAAACAATGTTAGCACAAAGCTTCTCAAATCGTGGTGTTATTGTTGAAATAGCCACCCGAAGTTCTTTTTCCACTACTAAACGATTTCGATATTTCGATTTCATGACTGCTAAAGCAGCAAATCCGGTTTCGCATAAATATGATGTTACGAATGGTAACAGCACTATTATAGCTCTGTCCGACAAAGTAATATAATTTTTTTTTTCGTTCCACCCAAAACTGAATTAAAGTTTTACTATCAAATTCCTGTTGCAATGAAGTATCGCAAGATATTTCAATCAATATGTAAAATCAATATCTTTGTAAAATCAATATCGTTGAAATAATCATTGAAAATCAAACTTACTCAAATTTGCTTTGAACTACTCTACCTCGATCAAGTTGTGTAGTTGAAAAGCAGTTTATTATTCGATTTTATTTAAATCAGTTATAATTTTGTTTTGGTATTTTTAATAATAAAATGGACCAGTCAGATCTAAATATCAGCCCAAAATAAAAAATTTTGCTAATAATAAAATTATGTGGTTTCTTTTGAAAAATTTTCAAATTTTTGGCGTTCCATTGGTGATCTACTCAAAAGCTACTTTGAGCAGCTATTTTGTTCCAAAGGAACGTATGTAATGTGAAAAATGTTTTAGTAAACTTTGCAAATGTTCTATAAAAAGATTTTTGTTTGCTTTAATATTGTTTCTGGTACCGGCGTCATTTAAAATTGGAAACATGTCAAATAAATCCTTTTCTAAATTGGATATCCATAGCTCCAATTTTTTAATGAATGCCGTGACTTTGTCTTTTTGAATCAGAGCATGCATTTGTGGACCTTGCATTGATTTATTTCAATCGCTTCATTTTTTAAAAATTTCATCTAAATAAACAAGTTTAAGAATAAAGTTATCGTTGCGAAATCTTTGTGATTTTCAGCAAGAAAGATCGCAATTTCGTCTTTAAGTTCGAACACTCTTTGAATAAATTTTGAACGAGATAGCCAACGTACTTCACAATAGTAAAAGTGTGATGCATATTCAGCTTCCATATCTTCACACAACTTTCCAAATAATCTCGCTTTCAAATGACTGTTTTTAATATAGTTTACAACTTTTGTAACAATATTAAATTAAAAACTTCACGACCCCCTTGAGGTTATTACGCGACCCCTCTGTGGGTCACGACCCACAGTTTGGAAACCGCTGTTATAGCATATCATATACTATCATAGTACTACCATAGAATAACTATACTAGATGAAGAATGTCCTAACACGTTTTATGCTTCGTCACATTAAATCTATTTTTTAGTTGAGTAGTTGCTTTATCTAGTGTATAGCGCTGGAACTGTGTGGTAGAGAAACTATTCATACAAATATTTAACATTTATCTCTCTTTCTTGCTTATACTGTATCTAATGATGAACATAAAATAAAACAAAAAACGAGAAAAAAAAATAGAATAAATATATATATTTAAATTTTTTCTTTCTTTCTGCTCTGTATTTTGTATGTTAAAAATGATTGAAAACAAAAAGTACGCGGATGTATTAGTGTAATCCTTTAAAAATTTTAAAATATTAGTAATTTGGATTATTTAAAAAAAAATAAAAAAATGTGTCCATATAAAGCGAAAATAATTTTGCGCATGTGTGTGTGATTTAACACAAATTCGTTTGATATGATTGAAATTAGTTTTTTTTCAACTATTTTTGTTTGTATGATTTATTTTTACTTGTTTGTTCATTAAAGGGACAAACAACAACAAAGCTTTGATTTTTGTTTCTGCTAACAATATTTTGAATAAAGATATTTTAGTTTAGAAGATACAACAACAAAATTTAAATTAGGATTTATTTTGATCTTAATTGTTTTATTATTTTAGCAAAAAAAGATTTTGATTCATTGGATTTTGGTGGAAAGTGCTTTATCAGATATCGAGTGTTTGTAAAGTAGTCTTTCGAATTTCCAGTAGCTGCGTTTTGGTTGATGTTTTGGATAGAGTTCTTCAATTGTTCGCGTTTTATTCTTTCTAAAGACTTTTACTGGAGCTTTCTTGTGACACATATCATCAGTTTGGGATCTTTAGGTGTTCCTTTTTAACCATTTTTCTCGCTTTTTTGTTTATTTACAATGCTTTATCGGCAATGGTCATCAAATCATTCGTTGCGAGCATTCTTTTTCCGATTGTGTTTTATCTGTGGATATAATGGTTAATTGATGTGTTTTCACTATTTTTGTATGTTTAATGGCAGCTCTCAATGGCTATCATGGTCTTCACAGTTGTGTGTCATCTACTAATATTTATTCAGAATTGTTGGATGCTTTAATACCTCGATATTCTAGCGCACGGTTCTTTGACTCTCTATTGAATGTATATGACAGTTGCAATTGTAATTAAAGACAACAAGCATATGATCAGTATTCATATCAGCAAACTTGTGTGATCGAACGACAGTTACAACAGAATATTGTCTCTTAGCAATACTCGTCCTCTACTGGATACAATAAACATGTTCTAACGTTGGACGCTTGATAGATGGACACATCAATCGGCCAAACTTATAGGTCCAACGTTGGGGTTTGAATATATTTGGGATATTGTCATTATTTTCACTCAATTCAAAGAGATGTTATAGACAGAGTTTAACAAGACAAATAGCTTTTGTTATGAAATTTGTAATATTGTTACCCGATTCGTTAATGGCTGTGATGTTGTTTACATTATCGAAGAATTTTTACTATATAATTTTTTTATATAATTTATTTTACAAGTTTAATAAAGTGAAACTATTGGCAACAATTGTTTGATTCAATACATTTAGTTTTTTAATGAGCATTTTAATATACATATAATTGATTGAATAGTTATGCTAAAAAATAATTTAATGAGGAAAATTAAAAAATTTTAGACAAAAATTTCAATTTTTCACGTATGTATTTAATAAACTACTTTTTTCTCAATAATTTGCCTTAAGACATAATTAGTTTTTCACCAAAAATAAAAAATTACAAATTTATAGCATTTTATACGCTGCATCTACTAATAAAGCTAAATTTATATTTCATTTTATTTGAAAAACAAAAATATTAGCAATATACTTTCATATTTTACAAATGGTTTATATATACTAGGAGCAGTGGCGTCATTTCACCAAAATCTTGGGGGGGGCGAGAATTTAAATGACATAGAAAGATTTTTTTCGTAAAACATAACATACACGTTTTTATACACAGATATATTTAAAAGCATTTAAATGCATCGACTTAGAAATAAAAATAAAATGCTTTTGAGCTACATTGGTTACTCTGCTAGTCTTCTGGTGTTGCTTCATCGAAAATCCCTTCATTTGTTAAAAATAATTTTAAATTTAGTATCATCTCTGCATTGTTTAAGCATCAAGAAAGTAGTTTTAATTAAAGCGCTTGTGCTAGAAATTATTATATTTTTCCTTTATAGCTGTACAGAGAGTAAATTTGTAAACGACAGCAGATCGTGCAGCATAGAAAAAAAAGGATGGTTTTTCTATACGATTTTTTAGATCCCGGGCATCCCGGGATTTAAAATTTATGAGTCACATAGTCCCAGGATCCATAAAACACCACGGGATTGCAATCCCTACGTGACTTCTCTTATGTCGAATCGTTTTTTTGTTTGTTTTCCTTTATTTGTCTCAGAGAGAAAGAGTTATGTCTACCCTAAACTGACCAGAGCCAAATCGTTAAAATGCGGGACAAAATGCAAACGTTCTTCCAAATACTAGCTAAATAGAATTTCTATTGCGAGAATGTGGAACGGTGAAAACGTGCTAACTAGATTGTGCATAAATTTACTATTTAATGCTTTTCTTTACTATTTTATTCTTCAAAAAATTCTTTTATTTTAATTGGACATTTTTCAACCGTTAGGAAATGTGCTTGCAGTGGTTCGTACATTTTCAAATTTCTTTCTAGTGCTGGCATTACCGCCAGCCAGCGAGTTTCACTGTATCCAATAAGTTGGTTATGTTCGACATTACTTTTGCCATAGAACTCCTTCAACGTCTCCAGTAAAGTTAAATCAGCAGCATTTCTTATTGCATTATTTAGAATATGGGCTGCGAATCCAATACCCAATACACTCTGGTTCAAATTCGAGTTTGGCTTGTTTTTAAATTTTCACCCCTTGACGTGACACCACTAAAATTGGTGTTCGTGTTATCAGCGCAATTAGGAACTAACTTTTTGTCAATGTTAAATAACAACAAAACTTGTTCAAGCTACTGGAGCTGGCGGCTTATAGCAACGATTTTTTATGTTTATCTGTATCTATATGTCTTTTAATATCATAATGTCCACTGTTAATTTGCAAATTCACTCCGACTGGTAATACACTAAACTTTTGCGTCGTTGTATTTTGATTTTTTTATAAAAGGATAATGCAATTCAATATCGAATAAGAATTTACGTAACCGTTTTCTATCCGTCTTGATTTGCAGGAGAACTTTTTAAATATAATTTTAAAAATTAGCATAAATTTACCTTTTATAGTAGCTTAAAACTTTTGTTACACAAGTAAAGACTGCAAAACAATTGAAACAATTTATTTTAATTTTACTAAATAATTAATATCTTTTGTGTATTCTGTAAGTATAAGAGGTATACAGTATACCTCTCGTTCTATCTTTTGCAAATCTATACCATTTATCAAGTTTTTATGCTGTTTGCTTTGTTTGTTCTTTATTGAGAAAAAAAATTATATATTAGAAAATAATAATTTTACTTTTGAGCTACCTAGTTAAAGTGTGTTTTAAACAGAGTTTGAAACGCTACTTATATCACTCTTTTACTTTGTCCTTTCAGTGCGTAGCTTAAAAAAAATATAACACTCCCACATACAGGAGTGAAAATAATAAAATATCATTCTTGCTACAAAATTGAAATAAACATTTTCTTTCAAATACTCAAAACTTTTATTTTCGCGTCAAATTTGATGCTTTCCAACGTAAAATGCTTCAAATGATTCGTTCAATTATTCATGTATTGTTAGAAAAATGAATATAAAGGATGACGTAGAGTGACTAATTTTCTTCTTTTGCAAATCGAATGAAAGAACAGGAAAATGTAATCTGCTCCAAAGGAGTAAAATCGAGAAAACAAAAATTCTACTCTTACGAGTAAGAACGATATTCAAATTATGAACATTTTAATTTTTGAATATTATTTCAAAGGATTGAAATGAGTGCTCGAATAAAGGAAAATTGTAAACTCTGGTTTAAAAATTTAAATTTTTATGAATTTATAGGCAAAACTGCGTCTTTTTAAGTAAAATATTTTGTATTTTATTTTTCATAATATACTTTCGATCTCTCGTATATACACCTGGGAGATGTTTCTATAAACAAAGCAACCTTTTGGCTGAGGTAGATCTGTTAGACATTAAAAGGTATGTAAATTATTGAAGTGAAATAACTCAGTTTAGTATTTCTAAGAAAATTATAGTTAAAACACTATTTTAGTAAAAAAAATATTGCACTGGTTTGTTCTCTGAATATGGTTAAATCAACATATACATAACATTATACAAACTGCAAGAAAAAACTGTGAAGCCATTGCTTTGACTAAGATATTGCGCAAACTGTACGTAGATAGATATAAAGTTTTTTGATTATTTCGATAATGCGGGCAAATGTGGTGGAAATATTTGTTTCGTGGGACGCTTCGTGGGACAGATTCCTCCGTGGGACAACGCAATGAAATGTGTGACATTTTCACGCAGCGTGGGACGTCTGGTCAGTTTACTACCCATAAACGTGCGTAAATTTTTCATTTGATTCAAAATTGTACAATTATTGCGAGCTTCTTTTAAATCTATAAGAAAAACCTACCACAAAAAAATAATAGTTTCTCCCTCCCTGTGACTGTATAAAAAAAATGAACAAAGATTGACGTTTAGGATACGTTTTGGATTTTATTATAACCAACCAAACATATAATTTTTGCTATAATATGAATTAAAAATTATAGTCCATATAGCGAAAAGAATTTGTCAGCAAGTTTTCATAACATACTTTAAAAATATTTACATAGCTTAAATATTTGTTCGTGTCGTTAGAAATAATGCTTGTCCATTATAAAACATTCACTATTATAAAATCACTGGAAATAACCCAATAAATTCAAATTACTCCCGTAATTATTTTCATTCATTTTATACAAATTAGCACAACTATCAAGAAAACTTTTGATATGTTATAGGATTTTACATTTTAGAATTGTTTTTAATTTATTCTTTTTAAAACAGTCTTGTAAAGTTTGTACAATATGATATAGATAAAAAACAAGGCCAAACAGTCAGGGTTTTCCAAATAAGTGGGGTATAATTAGGTTGTGTTCTCCTGCATGTACTTACTTTTAAGTTTATATAAATTACCAATGGTCAATAACAATTGAAATTTGAATATTAAATACTGCACTATGAACCCTATACTAATGAAATATTTTGTTTCCTCTGGCTCAGATACGAATATTTTATAAATAAAACACAATCGTTCTTCTAAAAGCGGTGATGCCGCGCACCTTATAGTACGATAGAATTTTGTCAAAATACGCACCCACGGTGTTTTTGGAAGAACGATCGTGTTTTGTTTATAAAACTGATTTCATCAGAAGATTAGAAGCAATACGACCGCCTTTCGTATCGGCGGCGCTCTAGTCCTTGATACAAAGAACGATAACGGTTTGAATATTGCGATGAACTGTACTTTAGTCGGGCCAAAATAATATGTAACGTAATAATTATATTATCAGATATATTTTAATTAATAGTATGTGATAAAATTGGTATATTATACCGCATTTACAGCGGCATAGCAAATTAGTAGATGTAATTTAAATCTGTGCTGTAAACCCTTTTTATTTTGAAAGCTTGCAACTAATTTGATATCTAGCCTTACTAAAAATCAATTTTTTTTAAATTTAATACTTCACGCTATGAACACCATTGTAAATAAAAATCTTTGATTTCTACACCGTCTCCTTTTCCCAAAAATTAATATGCTATCTACTAATTTGCTATGTCGGTGTAAATGCGGTATTAGTTAAGCAAATCTTCTAAAAATTAGATAAATTTACAAAATAACAGTGTATTAAAATTTTTATAGTGTATAATTCTATCACGATTGGATGGTTTTATTGAATCGATGTATTGATATTATCAGATCCTTGGGGGGGGCCAATGCCCCCCCCCCAGCCCTACCCAATTGACGCCCCTGACTAGGAGGGCCCGGCGTGCTTCGCTTACTTGAAAACTTATTTGATCGCTAATTTTTCATATATCCGAACTGATCAGCTAGAGTTCTGATTATTTTTCATTCATATATTTAAAAAGAAAAATTAAAAATTATGTGCTAGCATTTCTCATTACCACTTTTTGAAATCATTGCTTCTACGCCAACAAAATGTCTACGCAAAAACTTTATTTATAAGCGTAGCGAAGCACGCCGGGCCCTCCTAGTATATATAAACCATTTGTAAAATATGAAAGTATATTGCTAATATTTTTGTTTTTCAAATAAAATGAAATATAAATTTAGCTTTATTAGTAGATGCAGCGTATAAAATGCTATAAATTTGTAATTTTTTATTTTTGGTGAAAAACTAATTGTGTCTTAAGGCAAATTATTATTGAGAAAAAATTAGTTTATTAAATACATACGTGAAAAATTGAAATTTTTGTCTAAAATTTTTTAATTTTCCTCATTAAATTATTTTTTAGCATAACTATTCAATCAATTATATGTATATTAAAATGCTCATTAAAAAACTAAATGTATTGAATCAAACAATTGTTGCCAATAGTTTCACTTTATTAAACTTGTAAAATAAATGATATAAAAAAATTATATAGTAAAAATTCTTCGATAATGTAAACAACATCACAGCCATTAACGAATCGGGTAACAATATTACAAATTTCATAACAAAAGCTATTTGTCTTGTTAAACTCTGTCTATAACATCTCTTTGAATTGAGTGAAAATAATGACAATATCCCAAATATATTCAAACCCCAACGTTGGACCTATAAGTTTGGCCGATTGATGTGTCCATCTATCAAGCGTCCAACGTTAGAACATGTTTATTGTATCCAGTAGAGGACTCGAGTATTGCTAAGAGACAATATTCTGTTGTAACTGTCGTTCGATCACACAAGTTTGCTGATATGAATACTGATCATATGCTTGTTGTCTTTAATTACAATTGCAACTGTCATATACATTCAATAGAGAGTCAAAGAACCGTGTGCTAGAATATCGAGGTATTAAAGCATCCAACAATTCTGAATAAATATTAGTAGATGACACACAACTGTGAAGACCATGATAGCCATTGAGAGCTGCCATTAAACATACAAAAGTAGTGAAAACACATCAATTAACCATTATATCCACAGATAAAACACAATCGGAAAAAGAATGCTCGCAACGAATGATTTGATGACCATTGCCGATAAAGCATTGTAAATAAACAAAAAAGCGAGAAAAATGGTTAAAAAGGAACACCTAAAGATCCCAAACTGATGATATGTGTCACAAGAAAGCTCCAGTAAAAGTCTTTAGAAAGAATAAAACGCGAACAATTGAAGAACTCTATCCAAAACATCAACCAAAACGCAGCTATTGGAAATTCGAAAGACTACTTTACAAACACTCGATATCTGACAAAGCACTTTCCACCAAAATCCAATGAATCAAAATCTTTTTTTGCTAAAATAATAAAACAATTAAGATCAAAATAAATCCTAATTTAAATTTTGTTGTTGTATCTTCTAAACTAAAATATCTTTATTCAAAATATTGTTAGCAGAAACAAAAATCAAAGCTTTGTTGTTGTTTGTCCCTTTAATGAACAAAAAAGTAAAAATAAATCATACAAACAAAAATAGTTGAAAAAAAACTAATTTCAATCATATCAAACGAATTTGTGTTAAATCACACACACATGCGCAAAATTATTTACGCTTTATATGGACACATTTTTTTATTTTTTTTTAAATAAACCAAATTACTAATATTTTAAAATTTTTAAAGGATTACACTAATACATCCGCGTACTTTTTGTTTTCAATCATTTTTAACATACAAAATACAGAGCAGAAAGAAAGAGAAAATTTAAATATATATATTTATTCTATTTTTTTTGGTTTTTTGTTTTATTTTATGTTCATCATTAGATACAGTATAAGCCAGAAAGAGAGATAAATGTTAAATATTTGTATGAATAGTTTCTCTACCACACAGTTCCAGCGCTATACACTAGATAAAGCAACTACTCAACTAAAAAATAGATTTAATGTGACGAAGCATAAAACGTGTTAGGACATTCTTCTTCTAGTATAGTTATTCTATGGTAGTACTATGGTAAATCTGTTTTGTTTTAGCTTATATGTACTGGTTTAATTGTTTTAGCTAAGTTTTACTACTTTACATCAAAGTATGTATTGATTTTTAATAAGAATTTTTTATAGTTTAAATTACAAATGTTTGAATAAATAATTATGGTGCATTATTAATTAAAAATTATTGCAAAACAATTTCCAAAACAGTTTTGTTTTAATATATCAACATATTTTTCAATAAGAAAATAGTAGACCCACTGATTTCTAAATTATGCAGGGGGCTATTATTTTGAAAACGTACATTTTTTTGTTGATTTTTAAATTTTTGATTTTTAAAAAATCTGAGATTTTGATATTTTGTTGGCATTGACGAAAGGAAAAAAGTTATTTCTGCTTTTATTTTTTGAGTACTTTGAATCGGAGTTATGCGCGGTTGAATTTTGAGGCTTTTTCACGTAGTTTTGGTAATGGTGGTAATGTTTTGTGAATAGGTGCCACAAATTTCATCCGACTTACGTATATTTTTGCAAGCAAAAAGGAAAATAATTGAATAATTGAAATAAGTAAGTTTAAAATTAATAACTTTTCTCTTTTCCGCTAGGCGGCGCGTAAAACCTTGGTTTACTTCAAAGCTCATATCTCAAAAAGTATCTTTTTTTTTTTTGTTTTTCACAAATTTCAAAGTAAACATATGCAGCTATGAAATTGAGAAATAAAAAGTCAGAAATTCAATATGGATTTTTTCTTACGATTTTTTAAAGTTTGGTATATGAAAAATTCACATGTGTTTTTTTATTAAGTTAATAATCCTGTACTAAATGTGGATCTAATAAATTAAACATTTCATATTTTAACACCTGCAATAAATTTGAACCATTTTCTGTGCGGTTAAATGGTTAAAAACTTATTAAAAATTAATTTAAGTTAAGTGGTAAAATAAAGTAATTTATTTAAATTATTAAAAGGGTGTGTAAAAGGTTTATTCATTTTAAAAAATGTCTATTCAGCCCCTTTTTACTAATTAAAATCTCATTAGAGACTCATAATTTTAACATTTAAAATTTCTAATGACGCCCACAAACGGTTTTTGACCAAATTATACTTGCATCCAATCAAAATATATTAAATTGTACCTACCTAATTTTACCTCATTCTACCTATGTCAAAACTATTTCAAGGGTATATATATATATATATATATATATATATATATATATATATATATATATATATATATATATATATATATATATATATATATATATATATATATATATATATATATATATATATATATATATATATATATATATATATATTGATTGGATTGCCTTATAATCAATTATATTCCAAAATATTTAGAAGACATAACGTTTAGAAAAGATAATAATAGAAATGCCTTTCAAATTGTGCTGTAGCTTGTACGGTCTCAAAAATCATCAGCGGACATCAAAAAATGTGAAACTGGTCACGCCAGCTGTTATTCAAAAAGCTGCGACCCTAAATTTTACTTTGCGTGATGACCAGTTTATATGTGAAACATGTCGCACTTATATCTATAAAAATATGGTAAATTTAATTATTTTATTAAAATGAATAAAAATTCATATGCAACTAATATTTTCTACAGCAGCTTTCATGTTCGGAAACTATCGATAGAGAAATTATTTCCATAAATCAGGATGTTGAAAATGTTCCAACGAACGAAAATATTCAAATACCTCCAGCATCTTTAGATCCATCACCAGTTTCGGTTGATACTATATCTCCACCAGTTCCTGAACTACTTAATGACATTTTAGAAGATATTAACAATGTTCTTGGAAGGTTAGCCGAATCTCCTATCAAACAAAATCATATTACAACAGGAAGTTATAAAAATATTGCAAGTGTCACATCGGCAATAAGTCAAAGAATATTTCAAGTAGATTCAGTTAAAGTGTTATCACCAAACGAGGAATGTGAATATACATCATGGCTTATGAACCTTAAAAAAGAGTTTAAAGATGCCAGCTGTAAATCAAAACAAGTGTTTTTGTTGACAACTCTACCACGTAAATTTTGGTCAAATCAACGTATCCAGGATGAATTTAATGCATCAAGACGACTGGTAGAATTCGCCATGGATCTGTTGGAAACAGTAGATCCTTACAGTTGGCCTCAAAGCAAACAAGTGCACAGCTTATCACAAAATATAGTAAAACAAATTCAAACATACTTCTTATCAGAGGAAATTAGTAGAACAATGGCCTTAAAGATGTTGTTACTATTACAGAAGGATCAACTAAAATTAAGAAATCAAAGCGGTTGGTGTTATGAACCCTCACCGACATCTACGAAATGTTCTTGGAAGAAAACAAAGATGTCAAAATCAGCTTCTCAAAGTTCACTACGTTGCGACCGAAGGAATGTATTTTAGCCGGACCTACCGGAACACACAATGTCTGTATATGCATGATACATGAAAATGTACGTTTAATGTGTAAGCCGCTCTTAAATTTAGTAAAAAATGAAAAAGATCTGCTTAAGTAACTGATTTGTTCTAATGATACAGTGGATTGTGCAACAAATATTTGCAATGATTGTAAAAATATCGTGGAAGCTTACACAGAAACAATTTTGGAATCTCTTGAATTTTACGAAGAAATACATTATGAGAAATGGTTAATGCAAGATAGATATTCGTTAAAATCCATGGAAAAAAATAAGGAAGAATTTGTAGAAGATTTAGTACAAACATCGGTAAACAAATTAAAAATTCATGATTTCATGGCAAGGCAGCAATCAAAGTTTCTTAAGGATACGAAACAAAACTTACGTCACGACGAATACGTATTTATTATGGATTTTTCAGAAAACTACTCAATGATAACGCAGAATGAGATACAAACTGCACATTTCAATAAAGTTCAAGCCACAATCCACCCAATCGTAGTCTACTACAAATCATGTAATGATAAACTAGAGGTCTTATCTTTTGTCATTATATCTGATCATTTAATGCATAACACAGTTGCATCTCATAAATACCAGGAAAGGTGTATTGAATTCATTGAAAAACAGCAAGAAATATATCCAAGTATCAAAAAAATTTTATATTTTACTGATGGTTCAGCAGCTCAATATAAAAAAAAGAAGAATTTCATAAATCTCTGCAAACATATTGATGATTTTAAAATACCTGCAGAATGGCATTTCTTTGCAACTGCCCACGAAAAGGGTCCATCCGATGGGATTGGAGGAACACTTAAAAGAGAAGCCCGGAGAGCTTCGCTTAGAGGAGAAAAAATATCAACTGCAGCAAGGGAATTGTTTGAATGAGCGGAAATTTGGTCGAAAACGTTATGAAGTTTTCATATGTGTCTTCAGAAGATATCGAACTACAGGAACAATTTCTTTCGGTGCGGTTTTCGGACATTAAAACCATAAGTGGAACTCAAGAATTCCACTGTTTTTTACCGGATAACACTACACCCGATAAAATAATTGCCAAAATGTTTTCTTTTTCTGATGATCATAAATATTTCAATTTAAAAGCAAAAAAAATATATAAATTAATTTTTTAATGTATTTATTTATAATATTGATTAAATTATAATGTTTATAGAAAAAATATTTTTTTAATGTTTTTTTCCAATGTCAGTGTTGGTGATGTTGAAATTATAACAAAATCTTCGATCATTGGGATCTCCAATTCTTATTCTGAATAAAAACCTGTTTCTCAATCAGAAATACACAGAAAATGGTTCAAATTTATTGCAGGTGTTAAAATATGAAATGTTTAATTTATTAGATCCACGTTTAGTACAGGATTATTAACTTAATAAAAAAACACATGTTAGTTTTTCATATACCAAACTTTAAAAAATCGTAAGTAAAAATCCATATTGAATTTCTGACTTTTTATTTCTCAATTTCATAGCTGCATATGTTTACTTTAAAATTTGTGAAAAACAAAAAAAAAAAAGATACTTTTTGAGATATGAGCTTTGAAGTAAACCAAGGTTTTACGCGCCGCCTAGCGGAAAAGAGAAAAGTTATTAATTTTAAACTTACTTATTTCAATTATTCACTTATTTTCCTTTTTACTTGCAAAAATATACGTAAGTCGGATGAAATTTGTGGCACCTATTCACAAATCATTGCCACCATTACCAAAAACTACGTGAAAAAGCCTCAAAATTCAACCGCGCATAACTCCGATTCAGAGTACACAAAAAATAAAAGCAGAAATAACTTTTTTCCTTTCGTCAATACCAACAAAATATCAAAATTTAAGATTTTTAAAAAATAGTTGTTTTTTTTTCGATGTACGTTTTCAAAATAATAGCCCAGGTATTTGTCTTCTTTTGAACCATTTTCGTGGTTCTATTTCTCAATTGTTTGTTAGGATAGGACCAATCAACAAATACAATAATTTTTTCCCTTTGTGAATTTCAATAATATAAAACCATAGTCCACACTTTGATATATTAAGCAAAGAAATTTGTTCATGTATGTGATGAGATGAGCTGCTTTGTAACAAGCATATTTATGTTCCAGTATTAGTACATATAAATAAATGCAATTTTTAAAATGGATTGAATTTTGCGTTTCAAACAAACCAGAGGATCAAGATTTAAAAAATCTTGCAAAATTTATTTATTTTCCTTTGTGCATTGATAATTTCATAGCAAACAACTGCTTCGGATATTAAATAAAAACTGTTCCTTTAGAACAAAATAACTTAAAAGCTTTGAGTAGATCAAAAATGGAACGCATAAACTTTAAAAATATTTCAAATATAAATACACAATTTTATTCTTATTTTAAAATAATTATTTTGAGCTTATGATCGATCTGACTAGTCCATTATTATTTTGATCTGACTAGTCCATTATTATTTTGATCTGACTAGTCCATTTTATTATAAAAAATACAAAAACATGTTTGTAGCCGCCGATCTAAATAAATTAGTATAATGAAATGCTTTTCAATTACACAACTTGCTCGAGGGAGAGTAGATTAAAGTGAAACAAGTTTGATCTTCAATGGTAAGCGTCTTTAGTTAAAAGTAAATTAGCAAATGAATTCTATTTTCATGCAGATTTAATCCCCTTTGAAAATCGTTTTTTCCTCTAGTGTATAAAATCATATTTGCTAGATAACAAATTGTAGTTGCTATGGTATCTTCATCAAATAGTCTTTAAGACAAAGTAACCATGGAAAATAGAATATGATTTTTAAATGGAATGTCGTCGATTTCCAATTAAATAATTTATAATAAATATCATTCACGAAAAAGCAGCGTTTCCATATCTTGTAGCAAAATGTACTATGTTTCTTCAAATAGGCTATTTTTGATTTTTAATAGTAGTTATTGTGGAATATTATTTAGAACGCAGCATCCCATTCTTAAAAGCTCGCGCTTCGCCTATGTAATATTATACACAATTTTTAATTTAATATTTGTTCCGCGCGACTATACGTAAATGAAAAATGTGTAATTTTAAATGTCAGAACGCCATATTTTTTAATTAGAGTGAGAATTAGAGTGAGTTGATAATATACAATAGGTATGCCTCTTTTTACACAATTCGAAACCATCGATTACAAAACGATTTCGATTACAGTTTCTTGCCTGGGAATTGTTTAAAATTTTTCCTTATCCTGTAGTTATATATATATTTAACATGATTTTACTTTACAATTAACATAATAATTCTTTTTCTTAAAAGTTAGTTTTAATATTGATGAAAAACGTGATCTACGCAGGTGAAAAAGTCGAAGTTTTAACTTGACCATTTTTGATTTTCCTGAAACTTGGCATATAAATAGTATGGACAAAATAAAAAATACAACTTATTTTAAAATTTTTAAAGTGCATAGTTTGAGCATAGGTGGCACCCCAACATTCGGGAAAAATGAAAATTCTGCCAATCCGATGTAACTTTGAAATTAAATTGCTCAAGAACGGCTACACCGATTTCATCAAACTATTTTTTGTTTGATAGATGATTAATTAATCCTTTGAAAAAAAATTCATTTATTGTTTTTGTAATTAATTTTTAAATAAAAATATTAAAAAAACTTTTTTAAAAATGGCGCCAGAGTCGAAGATCAATTGGAATTAAATTAATTTTTTTTTCTGAAAATCGTTCTATCCTTACTCTAAAATATATCAAATTAACAAAGAGGCTGAAATTCTTGTTCTAGAGATATTTAATTTTAAAGATTTCTAGTACGACTGAAATTCGAATTTTTCTTCATTTTTTCAAAAAACTTCCATTAACAAAATATTTTAAAATCAATTAAATTTTAACTTTTTTTATTTTTTAAATATAGTTCTACCTTCCTTTAAAATATATCAAATTAACAAAGAGGCGTTAATTCGTGTTCTTCAGATATTTAATTTTAAAGATTGTTACTCCGATTAAAATTCTAATTGTTCATTATTTTCTCGAACTTCAGTGGTTAAAATTTTTTGATGACAAAAATTGTTCGAAAAAATAATGAACAATTAGAATTTGATAATGACTAAAAATCTTTAAAATTAAATGTCTCAAGAAAACGAATTAATGCATCTTTGTAAATTTGATACATTTTAAAGGAAGGTTAGAACTATATTCGAAAAATAAAAAAAAGGTAAAATTTAATTGATTTTAAAATTTTTTGTTAATGGAAGCTGTTTGAAAAAATGAAGAAAAATTCGAATTTCAGCCGTACTAAAAATCTTTAAAATTAAATATCTCAAGAACGAGAATTTTCGCCTCTTAGATAATTTGATATATTTTAGAATAAAGGTAGAAATATTTTCAGAAAAAAAATTAATTAAATTCTAATTGATCTTTGACCCTAGCGCCATCTTTAAAAAAGTTTTTTTAATATTTTTATTTAAAAATTAATTATAAAAACAATTAACTAATTTTTTTTCAAACAAATAATTTATAATTAAAAAATTAATCATCTATCAAACAAAAAATAGTTTGATGAAATCGGTATAGCCGTTCTTGTGCAATTTAATTTCAAAGTTACATCGGATTGCCAGAATTTTCATTTTTCATGCATGTTGGGGTGCCCCCTATGCTCAAACTATGCACTTTAAAAAAATTTTAAAATAAGCTTTATTTTTTATTTTGTCCATACTACTTGTATGCCAAGTTTCAGGAAAATCAAAAATGGTCAAGTTTTCACAACTCTGTCTAGAACACGTTTTTCATCCACAGCATATTAACATTTCACATTGGTACTTGCTGGCTTTTCTATCTAAAAAGAGGTGAAAAGTCAATCAGGTACCTTATACGTTATTTCATATACGATATTTCATTGTGCATGGAAGTATGATTAAGCCTTATACTAATTAATATTGAAATAACGCATGATATTCTTACAATTTTTTATTTATATGAACCGGCATATCATGTAGTCATGAATGATGCTTATACAATATTTTATATTTACCATTTCGAAACCATTTTAAAATATACGAGACTGATTTTACCCAAGTTATTATTCTGTAGGAATTGGAATATCGTACATGCGTTTACGCTGTTTCAATATTTAATCAAATTCATATTTGCATGTACGTTAATTAACAATATATTAATTTTCACCTTTCGTTAAAAAATAATTCGAAAATATTAAAACGCCACTCTATAGACATCCTTATGGGGAATGCAGCGCCCCCATTACATAATAACAACGTATAAATGGCATACGTTATTTCATTATTAAAACGACGATATAATAAATAACCATAATTAATTTTATTTTATTACACAAAAAAAACTTGCCATAGTTTTCACAAAATGTGATTCTTCTAACAAAACAATCTTCTAAAATATTATTTTTCACTTCAACAATAAAAATAACAAAAGAGCAATTTCACGAAGATTCAACATCGTTTTGACTTGACCCCTTTTAATTTTGATTATTTTTTGTTTATAGATAGTTTTTGATAAATAAAAAATACAAGTTCTCTTAGAATTTTTTTTTTCGACCAGGGGTCTTCACAGGGTGCCCCTCAATTTTTGTTATTTTGTGATGTGAGTGCATTTTGACGAGCGATTGTAGAAAAACTACTCAATCGATTTTCATAAATGATATGTCGTTGAATAGGTATTAGAACAAAGTTTTTAAAAATGTACACTGTTAATTTTTTGAAATAATTTTTAACGGTGTAACATAATAAAAAATGGTGTAATTGAAAAAAAGATGGCATAGCCTTTTTTTTTTTTTTTTAAACTAAATTGAAGCTTATTTTATATCTAACAACTTGTGAAAGTTTAGGACTAGCGTCTTTTTTTGTTTTAGAGATAAAATTCGTTGTGCATATGACTGTCGGGAATCAGTTTTTTTTTGTTCTGAAGAAAAATTATAAAAATGGCGATTTTTAGATTCAGATTTTTTTTTATGTTAAATATCAAATATTTTATTATTAAATGAACTTTTTAAAAAGCAATTTCAGTCAAGTTCAGCAAAATTTTGCGACATTTTGACTCGACCCTTTTTAATTTGGTCTATTTTGGTCTATATTTAAAAAAATTCTACTTGAAGCCGTATTTTTCATTTATCAAAGGCTATCTATAAACTAAAAATAAACCAAAATAGACCAAATTAAAAAGGGTCGAGTCAAAATGTCGCAAAATTTTGCTGAACTTGACTGAAATTGCTTTTTAAAAAGTTCATTTAATAATAAAATATTCAATTTTCCTGAAACTTTACATATAAGTAGTATGGACAAAATAAAAAATACAACTTATTTTAAAAATATTTTAAAGTACTTAATTTGAGAATAGGGATGAAAAATGCATGCATTTCAATGCAAACATGCATGAAAAATGAAAATTCTGCCAATCCGATGTAATTTTGAAATTAAATTGCTCAAGAACGGCTATACCGATTTCATCAAACTTTTTTTTTGTTTGATAGATGATAAGTTAGTCGTTTGAAAAAAAATAGTTAATTGTTTTTGTAATTAATTTTTAAATAAAAATATTAAAAAAACTTTTTTAAAAATGGCGCCGGGGTCGAAGTTCAATTGGAATTAAATTAATTTTTTTCTAAAAATAGTTCTATCTTTACTCTAAAATATATCAAATTAACAAAGAGGTTGAAATTCTTGTTCTTGAGATATTTAATTTTAAAGATTTTTAGTACGACTGAAATTCGAATTTTTCTTAATTTTTCCAAACTTATTTATTTAGCGTATGGTTTTTATGACACATTAAAAAATAAAACTTAAAATAAGTAGATTTTTCTTTGACATCTACCTAAAACAAAACATGAAAACACATTAAATGAGTTTACAATAAATTTGATTGCCCGTCTTTTAGTTAAAAAGTAGAAAGTTAAAATATTTGAACATTGGGCAGTACATTTAAACATTAGATGTTTACATCGAGTGAGTCTATCCATGCTACTACATCGGGCGTTGTCAAATGGATGTCTGCGATGTTGCCATTGTATCGTCGAATTGGACACACAGTTGCTATGTGTTTTATGATTTGTTGTGGAGCTCCGCAGTCACATTGAGGGGACTCTGAAATGCCCCACTTGTAGAAAGAATCAGCACAACGTCCATGATTCGTTCTTAGTCAGTTTAGTGGCAAATGACGTGGCAAATCGAAACCAGGTTGGGTAGAAGTCGGGTTAGTAATAGAAAGCCCAAGTGTATTGTAATTGTTGTCATAAAGAAACAAAGTTGTTTCTTAACAAAACAACTTTTATTTTATATTGAAAAATATATTTGAACACAAACTATTTATATAAACAAGTTAATTTAAAATGTATTATTAAAAAAGCTTGAAGAGCAGAAATTTAATATGATGACGTTTTTGCTATCAACGATTAAAGACAAAGAAGTCAACTCAAAACTAATGTTAAACCGGATGATGGTGAAGTTGTAGATTTTGACAGTAGTCGTATACAGTGTCGCCAACCTCTTCTCATTTCACACCCGCCCGCTTCAAGCCCATTTCGCTTCTAAACTTTTCAAATTTAGTTCTGCATAATGCTTTTGTAAGCATATCGGCCGTTTGTGAATCTGTTGCAATGTGTTTCAAATCAAAACAACCTTGTTAAACTTGTTCTCTGATGAAATGGTATTTGGTGTCAATGAGCTTACTTCGCTTAGTTTCAAGATTTTTCGCGATCATTCGACACCCGAAGTTATCTTCATATAGAGCTATCGGATGCTTCGAATCAATGTTGAGGTCGGACAATAAACGATCGACCCATACTCCTTCCTTAACCGCTAAACTGGCGGCAACATACTCTGCCTCTGTACTGGATAATGTCACTAGTCCTTGTTTTTTACTGGACCATATTACCAAATTGCCGAAAACATTAAACATGAATCCGGTCGTTGATTTGCGATCGTCTTTATCGTTTGCCCAATCTGCGTCCACATATCCAATTAATGGTTCACCTTCATTTCTAGTGTAAACTAATTGAAGATGAGTTGTTCCAGCTGTATAGCGAAGTACATATTTAAGATGCAACCAATGCTCCGTAGTGTGAGAATCTTGATAACGGCTTAGTTTGCCAACAGCAAATGCTATATCGGGTCGCGTTCCAAGCATCAAGTACATTAAACTACCCAATAGTTCTCGATAAGGAAAATCTGAGGTTTGTTTAGAATTATTTCTTTCCAAGTTAAGGTGAGGTTTCATCGGAATTAATTTTCTATTACATGTATTCATACCAAAAGCATTTAAGATATTTTCTGCATATTTTGTTTGATCAATTGTAAGTATTCCTTTGACTCGATCTATTTTTATATTCAGACCCATGAAATTTTTTACTTCACCTAAATCTTTTGTTTCAAAGTTTTCAGCCAATTTTTGTTTTACTTTGTTGACACTGTCTCGACAGTTGCCAAGCAACAACATGTCATCGACATATAGAACCAACGAAAAGAATATTTTGTCAGAAATTTTTGTGTATAAACAAGGATCACTAGCATTTCTTGTAAAACCAGTGTTTATCATAATTTGATGAAATTTTTCATTCCAGCACTTAGGTGATTGTTTAAGACCATAAATTGATTTCTGTAGTTTCAACACATGGTTATTTTTCACTTCGATCCCTTTTGGTGCTTTCATGAAAACTGTTTCTTTTAGAGCTCCATTAAGAAACACCATCTTTACGTCGAGATGTTCAATAATAAAGTTAAAATGTATACCAATTGATAATAATATTCTAATTGTTGGTAATCTTGCAACAGGTGCGTAAGTTTCAGAGTAGTCTATGCCCTGTTTTTGCATGAAACCTTTTGCGACAAGACGAGCTTTATGCTTATTCATTTCTCCATTCTCGTCAGTCTTCTTTTTGAAAATCCACCTAGAGTCGATTAATTTCATATCTTTCTCACGCTTAACTACTTTCCACGTTTCATTTTTATTAAGGGCTGAAATTTCATCATATACTGCACTGCGCCACTCTGCTGCGTCTTCAAAATCATTGATATCATCATAATTGTTTGGAACTTGATAACTTAAGTTACCATCCAGAAATATACAATTAACTGATAAATCAAAATCACCAGTTGTTTGCCACGCTGGAACACGCCGTATTCTCTGAGGATAGGAATGTACAGATTCTTTTATGTTGGAGTTTTCTTCACTAAAAATAACTTCTTCACCAATAGAATTATCATTTTCAGAAGGTATTCCTTCTCCTTCGTTTTGATTTATTGTAACAGAATCATCTTTATTTGTCTCTTCGATTTCTTTAAATTTGATTATTGTTTTCAAATTCAGTGACCATATTCTCAATATCTTTTATTTGATTGTTTCTGGACTCATTAAAGGTAACCGATCGGCTTACAATTATTTTATTTGTTATTTTATCAAGAAGCCTGTAACCATTGTAACTATAACCAATGAATATATATTCTTCACTTCGGTTGGCTGTTTTGCCGAATCTTTTTTCTTTTGGTACATGTGCATAGGCTGCAGAGCATCCAAAAACTTTTAGGTTGCTTATATCAGGTTTCTCTTTGTACCACATCTCACATGGTGTTTTTCCATCAAGCCATTGTGTGGGGGATCTATTTATTAAATACGTAGCAACAATTATTGCATCTCCCCAAAAATCTTCTTTTAATTTAGAGTCCAGTAACATTGTTCGCATTCTTTCACATAAAGTGCGGTTCATTCTCTCGGAAACTCCATTTAATTCGGGGTTATATGGCACGGTATATTCAATTATAATGCCTTTATGTCTACAGAAATTTTTGAATTCGTTGCTAGAGAATTCACCCCCGTTATCGCATCTAAGGCGAGATATTCGTAAGTTATGATGAGCTTCAGACATTGAGCAAAAATCTTTAAATTTTTCAAAAGTTTAACTTTTCTGCGAGATTAAGTAGGTCACTGTAAGGTGAGTAAAATCATTCGTAAATGTTATATAATATTTGTAACCTTCGCGTGTTTCAGATAAGAACAGACCGCACCCATCTGTATGAATACGCTCTAACGGCCTTTTAGTAGAGGATCTTAATTTATTAAAAGGTTCTCTGGTTTTCTTTGTTTTGACACAACAATCGCAAAAGCTTAGATCATTTGTAACGTTTTCATTTAAGCCTCGCACCATCCCATCTTTGATCATTTTTTGAATAGTGCTCATGCCAGAGTGACCCATTCGTCAGTGCCATAAATTATTTAGATCTCTACAATCAATTGCCAAATTAACGGTTGCTTCCCTTATTTCAAAA
Source organism: Diogma glabrata (assembly GCA_963693315.1). Taxonomy (NCBI): domain Eukaryota; kingdom Metazoa; phylum Arthropoda; class Insecta; order Diptera; family Cylindrotomidae; genus Diogma; species Diogma glabrata. The sequence goes on along the minus strand of OY856189.1, from coordinate 9,905,633 downwards.
TTTACCAAGTACCTATAGACCACCAATTTTGTCAGCTACAAATAATGTTTGTCCAAAACGATTTGCAAACATTTTTCCATTTTTGATAACAAATTTTACACCTTTTTCATCTAGCAGACTCATTGACAATAAATTTTCACGCAGATCGGATGAATAGCATACATTCGTAAATGTTAGTTCCACTTTTTCCTCCCCGTTTCCAAATTAATTTACATTTAAAGTGCCGCCCTTATTTATGTTTAAGCCAAAATCATTTTTGGCAACTGCTATGTTGAACGAATCAAAAGTTTGAACGTTGTTTAAAATGGACAAATTGTTTACCATGCGCTGAGTACTACCGCAATCAACTACAAATAAAATATGTATTTTCATTATTCCGATTGTGATGTTCATTTTTATTTGGTTTATCTCTTTTTGGTTTTTGGCAAGTTTTAGACTTGTGTCCAATTTGATTACAGTTATAACACCTAATGTTATTAGTTTTGTTATAGAAAGCGGCAGCCGTGCTAGGATCGGAGCTAGGGCTGGATAAATTGGATTTCCTTTTTCGTCGATATTCTTCTGTTTGCTCGAAGAGTAACAATTTTTATCATCAAAAAATTTTAGCCACTGAAGTTCGAGAAAATAATGAACAATTAGAATTTTAATCGGACTAAAAATCTTTTAAATTAAATATCCCAAGAACACGAATTAACACCGCTTTGCAAATTAGAAAAATTTTAAAGTAAGGTTAGAACTATATTTTAAAAAAAAAGTTAAAATTTAGTTGATTTCAAAATTTTTTGTTAATGGAAGTTGTTTGAAAAAATGAAGAAAAATTCGAATTTCAATCGTACTAAAACTCTTTAAAATTAAATATCTCAAGAACAAGAATTTCAGCCTCTTTGTAAATTTGATTCATTTTAGAGTAAAGATAGAACTATTTTCAGAAAAAAAATTAATTTAATTCCAATTGATCTTCGATCCTAGCGCCATCTTTAAAAAAGTTTTTTTAATATTTTTATTTAAAAATTAATTATAAAAACAATGACTTAATTTTTTTTCAAACGACTAACTAATCATCTATCAAACAAAAAATAGTTTGATGAAATCGGTATAGCCGTTCTTGAGCAATTTAATTTCAAAGTTACATCGGATTGGCAGAATTTTCATTTTTCATGCATGTTGGGGTGCCCCCTATGCTCAAACTATGCACTTTAAAAAAATTTTAAAATAAGTTGTATTTTTATTTTGTCCATACTACTTATATGCCAAGTTTCAAGAAAATCAAAAATGGTCAAGCTTTCACAACTCTCTCTAGAACACGTTTTTCATCTATAGGCTTATGCACAAGTTCACAAGTTTTGTTATTTGTTATCGATAAACGTGGCGTCTTCCTCCTCTGAGGTGGTAGTGGTTTGGACACGGCTGTTAATATAGCAGTTGGAATAGTGGATCAAAACATATTTGCAAATCTATTTTACAAGAGGGTTCAATTTTGAAACCTTTATTTGTGGTGAATGTAGTAAAATTTATTTGCGAGTACGATTTCGATTCTGCTTTTGATTTATTTACAAATTATCAATTACTTATTGTCATCAAAATATATCATCATAACTGGCCGCGACTTCTAAAAGGTTAAGATCTACTGAAAAGTATGTAATATAAATTATTTTATTCCCTTATATGAATGATAATTTAATATATTATGGGCCGGTTTCACCATCCTCAGTTAAAGTTTCAGTTAGTTAACCGGCACTTAAATTTAACTGAGAGAAAATTGAATTATAACAATATTTTGTTTGCAATTTTCGTTTTGTTTCTCTCAGTTAAATTATATTTAACATAACTGTCACTTAACTGAGGAAATTGGGTTTCACAAGTGTCGGTTATTTTAACATGCCAGTTAAATCCTTAACTCAGTTAAAATTTAACAAACATATAAAAAAGAAAAAAAAATTGGAAAAATAGAAATGAAAATGAAAAAATAAAAAATATTAATTTTAAAATAGTTTTTTCGTTTGCTTTTTTTTGTTTAAAAGTAGATTATATATGTTAAATAAAATAAAACTATTCTTTGATGTTTATTTGTAAAAAACAAATTTATTAGAATGCAGATTATGCAATTAATGGCAGTAACATAAGATGAGTTTTTTGATTACTTAACTCAATTTCATAGTTTTGGAATAATATCTTTGGAATTTTTTCGAAGAATTTGACGGTGTTGCCTTTAAGACTTGATTTTCTGGCAAGTTAGTAGTTTGAAGTAGGGTCTCTCATTTCCCGTCGAAATTCAAATCCCGGGAAGCCGGGACAAAAAATGTTAAATTCCCGGGATCCCGGAAAAGCCCGGGAAACTCTAAAAAGCTAGATTTTTCTAATTGGGTGGTAGAAAAACGTGTAAAATTAAAACGGCACAAAAATGCGCTATTGATTTTTGAATTTCCATTATTTTTTATTAGAAAAACTTCAAAAATTAAATAAAAAAGAATAAATAAAAACAAAACAAAAATAAATTCATAATACTAATTTTTAAACAATTTTTCAAAAAACTAGGTAGTCAATGGCGCCATCACTCAATTTTGTCGGAATTTTCGTGACGAAACGTCCTGCCACAGAAAAAGCTCTTTCCGATTCAATTGATGTTGGTGTGATAGTCATTAGTGCATTGTATTATCTAAATTATTTGTACTCTGCTTAGTTGCTTCAAAAATTATTAATTCTTTTGTGATTTTTTAACGTCATATGATACATGTTCTGTGATACAAACAAACCAAAATCACAATAACAACGGTACTTCTCAGCACCATAAGACAAAAAATATTGGACCCTTAGTCCGTATTTTGCAATTGAATATTGAAAGCATTAGTAAGTCAAAAACTGAACACTTAGAAAGAGTATTAAAGTTATTATTTCGATATCAACATTGTAATTCTGATAGGAAACGTATGCCACAGATGAAGCGCAACTTACCTCTAGAGGAAAAATCGCTGGTTACAAACTAATTAGTGCTATTTACGAAATGCGAAATCATGAACTGCACCCATTTACTTACACGAGACGGACAACGATATACATCTTATTGTTGTTTATATATCGATCACGAAGATTGTTAACGTAAACAAGCTCTTAATACAGCGTGGCCAACTGATAATCTACCATTATTTCACCACCCAGCAATATAGGTTGGTCACTTTAATAGCCATCACAATCAGTGGTCCTACTCAAATAACAATCCCACACAACTGACACACAACTGACTGACGGGACCAATCGACAACATGTTCCTGGTATATGATACGAAAGACATTAAAACCTAATTAGATCCGCTAGATGGCTAAGTTATTACAATTCCGACCTCTATTTTTCCACAAAAAACGAACAACGTAGCCCTATTCCAATATCTAGGGCTGTCTTACAAGGTTTGCCACGCTCTCAACATCGTCCAGTAATTTATGCGGTAGGTATGCAGATCCCACACGTAAACTCTACTCCTCAACCTAGATGCAAATTTAACAAAACTGACTGGGCTAAATATGGGTCGTAGTTGGATGCATTGATTCACTAGATCCAATCCATTCCTAAAAATTACGATAGGTTCGTAGGAGCCATCATTTCAACTGCAAAGAAATGCATCCCAAGAGCACTTCCGGTGAAGAATACATTCCTGGTTGGAGTAGAGAGAGCAATATATTTATTATTTGAGGAGCACCTTAGTAGTGGTGAGGCAGACGTGGTTAATGACTTAATATACTCACTGTACACCGCGAGGAAACAAAAGTGGATTAACGCTATTGAAAACATACATTTTTCCCATTCTAGTAGGGCAGCTTGGAGTCTTTTTCGGAAGCTGGATGGCTCAAACTCAGTTACTCGTGCTAACAATGAAATAAATCCAGACGACATTGCAAATCACATTGTAAACACATCTCGTTCTTCTATTAATCGCTCTCATAAGAGAAGCATTAAACATAAATTAAGAGAAATGAAGCGCAAGTTTTAGGTACATTTCTCAGAAAAATCTACCTATTTTAAGTTTTATTGGTTTTAATTTGTTGTGTTTATATGTGTCAAAAAAGCCATGCAAAAAAACCATGACACCATATGTGTCAAAAAAACATTTTCCAAATTTGAACGAAATTAATTACTACAGAGGGAAAAGAATTAAAATCTAGCCGATTTTCCAGTGAGAAAATTTTTATATCTTTGAAAAAAGTAAAAAAAATGTTAATTAAAATTAGCGGGATACCCGGAAACGGGATCCCGTTTGAGAAACCCTAGTTCGAAGTATGTTTACTTTCATTCGTATAAAACACATATGGCCAAACCGCGGCTCTTGAAAGAATAAATGAGGCTCTCGAAAAGAAATGAAAAAATTAAATAATATTTAATAATTCATAAAAATTGTAACAAAATTAGAAGTAATACATATAATTTATAATGCTGTTTAATATAATATGATTTAATACAATCATATTATTATATTTAAGTCCGTCCTGTCGAAGTTACTTGCGGCTTTGTTTTAGTTCGATACTACTTTACTTCGCGAATCAAGTTTATAATCCGCTGTTGTAAATAAGTTTAACTAATTTTATTATTTAAGGTTATACGTTTAACATATTCTAGTGGACTAAAAATAAAATCACCTGTATTTGTCTCAAATTAATGCACAAAAATCTTTCTCAAAATCAAAATTCCTTCCTTTTGGATTCGTTTGTTTTTTTATGATTATCTTTTTCTGCAATTTTTTTATAAACAATATTTTTGATATTTTATCTTTAGGCAATTTGCCGACGTTAAATTTAATGTATCCTTTAATATTCCAATTAAAAAATGAATAAGTTCATAATTAAATAGAATTAAAATACACGTGCAAATCCGACATATGCTACCTCAACCGCTTCTACATCTACGACAGTAAGATATTGCCCTAAGGCCTAAACCAAAAAAATGAATAATTGACCATAATAACGAAATTAAAAACATAAAGAAGTTGCAAGAAACAAACGGTGATTTCATTGATTTAATGGAACATATCAGAAATTTCCTCAAAGGAAAAGAAAAACACTATCTGGAAGTAAAGGATGATGAATTGATTAATGACTGTATGTTTTTGACTGATATAATGGTGCATCTGCAATCCCTCAACTTAGCATTACAAGGAAAAGATAAAGTTATTACTGATATTATTCAAACGATTCTGAGTTTTATGAAAAAAAAGTTCATCTTTTTCAACGAGATTTAACAACAAAAGTGCTTAACCACTTTGAAGAACATACTCTCTAAAATTAATTATAACAAACTGAGTGAATACGATAGTAAATTAGCAGAATTATTGAAAGACTTTCGTTTGCGATTTAATGATCTGAATAATTTAAATATTTCTCTTAATTTACTTGTAAATCCATTCGAGATTGACATTATTAACGAGGGTTTATCGATTCCACGTTATATTTTGAATGACAGTGCCTCAGGAGAAATGGAATTTCTAGAGCTACAGGAAGATCATTCTTAAAATGCGTCACTAAGCCAAATGCACCACAATCTCCAAATAAGTTTTGGAAACTAGTGTCTCAATCAAAGTACCCCAATTTGAAAAAAGCTGCTGCCGCTTATCATTACGTGGATTATGAAGATGCTACAGAGTCGGAAGGTAACGGCTACACCAGGTCACTGTGTCGGTAGGTTCAGTGACTGTTACTGCATCTAGAGGCTGCCCGCAAGGGGGCGTGCCTGTCCACTACTTTGGCTAATGGTGGCGGATGATCTCCTCACAAAGCTAAAAGATTCCGGCTTCTACACTAACGGCTATGCCGATGACTTGGCAGTCATGGTTAGAGGGAAACATGACTCGATTGTCGATGGTCAAACCCCAACGCTCTTAATATTGTATCAAAGTGGTGCAACAGATTGGGACTGTCGATCAACCCCCAAAAAACAAGCATTGTCGTTTTCACAAACAGGAGAAACTTTAATTTCATTTCTCCTGTTCTAAACGGCGATCCAATACAAACATCCAAAGAGGTTAGACCTCTAACCTCTTTTGATGTTTGTATTGGATCGCTGTTTAGAACAGGAGAAATGAAATTAAAGTTTCTCCTGTTTGTGAAAACGACAATGCTTGTTTTTTGGGGGTTGATCGACAGTCCCAATCTGTTGCACCACTTTGATACAATATTAAGAGCGTTGGGGTTTGACCATCGACAATCGAGTCATGTTTCCCTCTAACCATGACTGCCAAGTCATCGGCATAGCCTTTAGTGTAGTGAAACGACAATGCTTGTTTTTGGGGGTTGATCGACAGTCCCAATCTGTTACTTAATTAGGTGTGATCCTGAATAGCAAACTAACCTGGAACTCACACCTAAAATATATCTCCGATAAGGCAAACAAATTTTTCTTCACATGCAGAAACTTATTTGCTAAAACATGGGGTCTTAGCCCAAAAATGATATGTTGGTTGCACCAAAGTATTATCAAACCAATTCAAATATATATAGCTTTAGTTTGGTTGCCTTAAACGCGCCAAATAACTGCTTAAAATATGTTTACAAAAATACAAAGGCATGTGTGTCTTAGTGCCACAGGTGCTTTCAAAACCACGCCAACGTCAGCAATGGAAATTCTTCTAAAGCTTTCTCCATTGCACCTACATGTTAAATCTGTAGCGGTGTTGAGCGTTCATAGACTGCAGCTCACAGAAGGGTTTAGGCCGGGTAATCTAACCGGACACCTTAAAATCCTTTCTGAATTACAAGCTGAACTGCACACATACCATATTTCAGATTGCATACCAAAAACAATAAAATAGAAAAACAAATACCAAAAACAATAGACAGTCACTTTGATGTCAAGATATTGGCCAGAGATCGTATTAAAAACTACATACGGTCACTGCCACATAACGGAAGCATCTGGTACACAGATGGTTCTCGAACCAATATGGGCACGGGAGCAGGAGTGTTTGGTCCTAGAACAAAAGAACAAAACAAACGGTTGCCTTAGGCACCACAACAACCATATTTCAAGCCGAAATTTTTGCCATTAGCAGTTGCGCTTTGCTATGTGCTGAAATGTGCCTATGTGCCGCCTATGCTCAAACTATGCACTTTAAAAGAATTCTAAAATAAGGAGTATTTTTTATTTTATCCATACTACTTATATGCCAAGTTTCAAAAAAATAAAAAATGGTCAAGTTTTCCCCCACACATAATCATCATCATTCTTACGCGTACCTATTCTTATTATCAAGATAGGAAATTATCAAACAAAATACAAAGAATCTTTTCAATTATTAATTTGAAATCCTCTTTAAAAGAAGATAATCGCAAATCATATTTTTTATATCAAAATCTCAAATCATCTGTTTTTCCATTTTTTTAATTACTTTTCCAAAATAAACTTTACTTTACAGTAAACCCCCGTAATACGGACGCCCGCTTTACGGAATTTCGATTTTACGGACAAAATTTATTTGGACTCAAAATTCGCTATACGAACCAAAAATTCGCATTTACGGAAATACATTTTTTCTCTTTTTTTCCGTTATTAAATCCTTCTACGAATTCTCTTTGTTTCTATTTCGGGGAACTCAAAAATTACAATATTACAACAAATTACATGTTATTGTTGCTCAAATCCATTTTAGTCGAGTTTGTTATGCGGTTAAGCTTAGTAATGTTTTGATTTTGTTCCATAAATTTTGCTTTTATATATTTGATAAAGTACATACTAGGGTTTCTCATTTCCCGTAAAAATTAAAATCCCGGGAAGCCGGGACAAAAAATATTAAATTCCCGGGATCCCGGGAAATCCCGGGAAACGCTAAAGAGCTAGATTTTTCTAATTGGGTGGTAGAAAAATGTGTAAAATTAAAAGAACACAAAAAATGTGCTAGTGATTTTTAAATTTAAATTATTTTTAATTAAAAAAACATCAAAAATTAAATAAAAAAGAATACATAAAAGCAAATCAAAAATAAATTCATAATACTGATTTTTAAACAATTTTTCAAAAAACTAGGTTGTCAATGGCGTCATTACTCAATTTTGTCCGAATTTTCGTGGCGAAACGTCCATTGAATACCATCCGTCCAAGAGAACCATTAAAAAAAATTAAGAGAAATGAAGCGCAAGTTTTAGGTAGATTTCTCAGAAAAATCTACATATTTCAAGTTTTATTGGTTTTAATTTGTTGTGTCAAAAAAACCATACAAAAAAACCATGATACCATATGTGTCAAAAAAAACATTTTCCTAATTTTGAACGAAATTAATTATTACAGAGAGAAAAGAATTAAAAACTACTCGATTTTCAAGTGAGAAAACTTTTAATATCTTTGAAAAAAGTACAAATTGATGAAATCCCGGGAAAACGGGATGAAAATTTACCCCCGGGATCCCGGGGAAAACGGGATCCCGGGATCCCGTTAGAGAAACCCTAGTACATACATAGTGTGTTAGTTTTCTTACCCAGTAAATATGTCAGGAAAGCGTTCAGGAAGTGTTGATGAAAAGTGTGTAAAAAAAATCGAAAGTCTTTAACACTAGAAATTAAATTAGATGTCTTAAGACGATTTGATGCTGGAGAAAAAAACAATGAAATTGCTAAATCTTTAGACCTCGCCACTTCAACCGTGGGTACGATTAAAGATAATAAAGAAAAAATAATGATCAGTGCGAAACGCGTAACACCGTTAACGGCAAAACGAGTTTCACGGCAAAGAAGTCAGGTAATGGAAGAAATGGAATGTTTGCTGAGTATTTGGATAGAGCACCAATCCCAGATAAATATGCCGATTTCCATATTAATTATCCAAGAAAAAGGTAAGAGCCTGCACGAAGATTTAGTGGCAAAATACGGTGAATCTTCACAGTCTGAACCATTTTTAGCTAGCAAAGGCTAGTTTGACCGGTTTGAAAAACGACATTCTCTTCACAATTTAAAAACAACAGGGGAAGCAACAAGCGCAGATACTCAAACGGCTAAATTGATTCCCGAGAATTTTAAAAAAATAGTCGATGCTGGTGGTTACACCCCACAGCAGGTATATAATGTTGACGAAACGGGTCTTTTCTGGGAAAAGATGCCTTCTAGAACATTCATTTCCAAAGAAGAGAAAACAGCTTCAGGATTTAAAGCAGCTAAGGATCGCATTACGCTTTTAGTCGGAGGGAATGCTGCTGGTGATCATAAGTTAAAACCGTTACTTATTTATCACGCAGAGAACCCACGGGCATTCAAAGGCATTAACAAATCAACACTTAATGTTATTTGGCGCTCCAACAAACGAGGATGGATGACAATAAGCGTTTTTGAGGACTGGTTAAATAACCATTTTTCAACTTCTGTGACAAAATTTAACGCTGAGCAGAATATTGCTAACAAAGCATTGCTTATTGTTGACAATGCGCCCAGCCATAATTTCGGCAAGGTACCTGAACACATTAAAATTATATTTCTACCACCAAACACGACGCCTTTATCACAACCTATGGATCAAAGTGTTATTGATAATTTTAAGGCTTTCTATTTACGTCGAGTGTTTAGAAGTCTAATTGAATCTATTGATGGTCCAAATCAAGAAACCATTAAAGAATTTTGGAAGAAATTCAATATAATGAATGCCATTAATAACATCATAAAATTGTGGGATGAAGTTACTGAATCAGCAATGAATGGAGTGTGGATGAAATTATGGCCAGAATGCGTTCAAGATCATACATCAGCCAGCTCCCAACTTTCAAATGTGGATGTACAAAACCAGATTGTCGCAATTGCACATGAAGCAGGTACGAATGAGGTAGATTCAGAAGATATAGTAGAGCTCCTTCAATGTAAAGATGAAGATTTTACTAACGAAGAACTATTGATGGTGCTTGAAGAAAGATGTGATTTAGAAAAATCAGAAACTCCAGGCGAGAGCTCACAAATTACACAAACACAAAAGTTGTCAAGAGCAATTTCTTTGGTTGAGGAAGGCCTGGATATATTTAAAGAAATTGATCCATTAGATGAAAGAAGCCGACAAGTAACCAGACTTGTTCAGAATGATATTCTTTGCTACAGAGAAATTTACAAAGAAAAAGTTAAATCAAAGCAAACATCTCTAGATTCATATTTAACTAACTCGACATTTGAAGCCCGAATTAAAAAGAGGGGGGTTGAGTTATTAAAAATTTTTATTTTTGCATTTTTTTTATTTTTTTAATTGAATGCATTATATTTTAAGAATATTGTCCACGCCGTGCTACCTGGGTAACACCAACAGAATTAGGTTGGTGTAGTTGAGAGGGGCAGAGTAAATACTGCTTATACTAAATGATTCTGCACCATGGCGAGTCATTGGCGCCATAAAACCAATGCAACTCAAGCGTCTGCTCTCCATGTTAGGGGCGACTTGGAGCGGGCGTCTGTCTTGGATCAAGCGGCTCGCTATATAAACGTGTAAAAAGGTTGTTTAGGGTGACCTTAAGATGCAGAACGAACCCATTCACGAAAATTTCGGTTGGTCGAAGGTCTAACACCCCATTTCCGTAAAAAAATTATTGTCATGAATTCTCTACACAGGCCTCGGAATATCTCGTATTCATTATTGGAACAACCTCGGAAACTGTACCCGGATTACGATTTAAAAATGGTAACCTGGAACGTGCCAAGCCTCAGAAGACCAGGAGATCTCCTAAAACTCACACAACAAGTCGAGAACTACACACTGGATACAGTGGCATTACAAGAACTAAGATGGCCAGACAGTGGAATCCATGAAACAGCGAAAGGATACACTCTGTATTATTGCGGTCATCAAAACGGAGGAGAATTTGGAGTTGTTTTTCTCATACACCGTCGCGTGAATCAGCATGTTATCGACTTCTGCCCAATTAATATGCGGTTATGCACACTGAGAATCCGCTCGCAAAAATTCAATGTAACGATCGTCAATGTTCATGCACCTACTGAAGAAAAGCAGACGACATTAAAGACCTGTTCTTCCTAGAACTCGAAGAAGTCTTGAATAACATCCCGCGGCACGATATAAAAATCGTGGTAGGAGACTTTAATGCTCAAATTGGTAGGATTGCAGAACTTCAAACACATATCGGCCCTAACAGCTTGCATCATACCAGCAACAATAACGGTTTTCGCGCTGCCGAGCTGGCTATGATGTATGATCTAGTAGTTGCCAGCACAGGTTTCTTCCCTCACAAGAGAATTCACAAGGCAACGTGGAAATCAAATGAGGAAGAACGGAAAATCAAATAGATCACGTCATGATCCCTAAGACACACTCTACAAGTATAACTGACGTTCGATCATACAGAGGTGCTGATATGGACACCGATCATATGCTTGTCATCTTTAAGTACAAGTGCAAATTATCATCTACATTTAACAGACAAGCAAAAAAGAGCGTGCGCTGGAATGTCGAAGCATTTAAACATCCAGAAACGCTGAATAGATATCAGGAAATAATAACACAAAACATAGAAGAGCATGACATCTCTTCTGAGATGCCATTAAACATACAAGAATAATGGTGAACGCTTCAATCAACCATTATAGCCGCAGCACAAACTACAATCGCAAAACGACCACCGAAATCACACAACGAATGGTTTGACGACGAGTGCCGCCAATCCGTTGAACATAAACAAAAACTGCGAGAAAAATGGTTAACAAGGAACACGAAGCTCCCAAGCTGATTATCTATGCGCAAGGAAAGCCTCAGCAAAGCTTCTACGTAAAAGAAACGCGAACACATGAAGAGCTGCATCGAAAACATCAACCAACATGCGACCAACGGAAATTCAAAAGAGTGCTTTGCCAATGCACGGAATCTGACAAAAGATTTCCACCCAAGATCTACAGCCATCAAAAATGAAAATAATAAACTTACAACAAGTGAACGTGATGTACTGGCAGTGTGGCGATCCCACTTTCAAGACCTACTGAATAAGACGAATGAAGTTCATTTTTTCGAACAATTGCCCCATCAACTGAGGAGATTTTTGTCCCTTACCCAGCAATAGAAGAAGCGGAAGCTGCCATTAACTGAAAAGTGGCAAATCACCAGGTATCGATGGTACTCCTGCAGAACTTCTGAAAAATGGAGGAGCAGCTCTAGTCTCACGTATATACCATCTGATTCTTGCAATTTGGGACCAAGAAGAACTACCTGCTGTATGGAAAGCAGCTCTTATTGTTCCGCTACATAAGAAAGGTGACCGTGTAAAACGTACAAATTATCGTGGCATCGCATTGTTGAATATTGCATACAAAATACTAGCTAATGTCGCACTCGCTCGTCTCATCCCGTTCGCCGAATCTATCATCGGTGACTATCTGTGTGGTTTTCGTCCCAACCGCTCAACCACAGATCAATGTTTTACCTTAAGGATGATTCTGGAAAAATGTTGGGAGTACAACAACAGCATTCACCAGCTCTACGTTGATTTCAGGCAAGCATATGATAGTATCATCCGCGACAACCTCTGGTCCGCACTCATATGCCTTGGTATCCCAGAGAAACTTGTTTCTCTGTGCAAACTCACAACATCGGGATCAAATTGTAGAATAGTAATCGAAGGTTCAGTTTCTGATCCTTTCGATATAACATCAGGTGTTCGACAAGGTGATGTACTCGCGCCCGTACTATTTAATTTGGTGCTGGAGTACGCGATAAGAAAAAACCGAATTGAGACACAAAACAGCATATATAACAAATCTAGTCAAGTTCTTGGCTACGCAGATGATATTGTGCTTTTCGGACGTAGAACAAGCGATATTAAGGATAGACTCTCTCAGTTTGAAAGAAATACTAAACGACTTGGATTATGCATCAACACCGGCAAAACTAAAGTGTGTAATGAAGAGCTTTTCCATTGGCGAACCATAATTGAGGTTTTATTTTTGTGCTCCGGCTAATCACAGTATGGAGTTCGATTGGTAAACCCTGCTGCTCCAATACAAATGCAGACATGTAATCGAATTACGTGAATATACAGAAATGGATAAAGTACAAATGGAAAATATGAGACTCTGGCGACCCCTTTTACGAAAGATTCGCGTTCACCACGTTCAACCCCCACATTCACTCCCATACGCCCACACACTCACGCTACATACACGCTCACGTCCACCCACACACCCACACTTTCATCCAAACACCCACCTCCACATACACACTCATACAGCGAGGCAAGTCAATTAAGTCCAAAGACACATAGCAATTACAGTAAATGGTATTAATTTAAAATAAGTGGGATTGTTGCCATCTGATCACTCTGATCCAGTTCGCAAAATAATTTCATTGCTTGTAAACCGACAATCGAATTATAGAGTACGGGAGACCGTCACACGCTGTATTGAAATTCTTTATAAATAACATTTTCCAAAATTTTAAAACAATATACAATAAATGTAAATTACCAAAAAAAATTATTATTTACAGTTCTGAAAAAAAAATTATAATTTATTTGTAAGTTAACCAAACATTTTCAAGCAAATTTAATTAAATACATGTATTATATAGTTTGTTAATATGTAACTAGGAGGGCCCGGCGTGCTTCGCTACGCTTATAAATAAAGTTTTTGCGTAGACATTTTGTTGACGTTGAAGCAATGATTTCAAAAAGTGGTTATGAGAAATGCTAACATATAATTTTTAATTTTTCTTTTTAAATATATGAATGAAAAATAATCAAAACTCTAGCTGATCAGTTCGGATATATGAAAAATTAGCGATTAAATAAGTTAGTGATCAAATAAGCTTACTTGAAAACTTATTTGATCGCTAATTTTTCATATATCCGAACTGATCAGCTAGAGTTTTGATTATTTTTCATTCATATATTTAAAAAGAAAAATTAAAAATTATATGTTAGCATTTCTCATAACCACTTTTTGAAATCATTGCTTCTACGTCAACAAAATGTCTACGCAAAAACTTTATTTATAAGCGTAGCGAAGCACGCCGGGCCCTCCTAGTACTCATAAAAGAGGAAAAGGTTTTTGAGAAAAGTGAGAGGAAATCAGGTAACAATGACTTCTGGGAAGACGATATTTTTTGTGAAAACTCTATCATCTTTGAACAAATGACCTTGGTCAGATGTATCATAAATATAAAATTTCAAACATTCAAACGCACGCACTCTACTTGCAGCAACATACAATTGACCATGTGTGAATACAGGTTCTTTAAGTAAAATGGCAACTCTGTTGAATGTCTGACCTTGAGATTTATTAATAGTCATAGCAAAAGCAGGAATAATAGGGAATTGAGTTCTTTGAAATTTAAATGGAAGAAGAGTTCCAGAATAAGTCAAATGAATGCGTGGAATTAGAATGCGTACACCTCGCATGACACCAGTCAAAACTTCACAATCTATTGAATTTCGGTGCATAACTTTTACACGCATTCGTGTTCGATTTACTAATGCTTGACCTGTATTTAAATTACGTATGAGGAGAACAATCAAATTTCAAATTTAATTTATGAGGTGGCAAACCTCCTACACTCAATTTATTTTAAAATTCTATTGGAAAATTGTTCTGCTCACGAATGTCATCACAAACAACTTTATCAAAACTAAAATATGCTTTCTCCTCTCCTGGCATAATACTCAAGATTTTAGAATTGATTTCATTGCAATCATTGTTTTTGGGGGCTAAAATGACGGAACTCAAAATGTCATCAGATAAAATTGTATCAGAAATATTTCCAAAAATGTCTTCAATAATATTGTCTGGATTGCCAATCAAATTATGAGGAATTTCAATGATATCTGAACCAAACTGTGGAAAACTTTGCATATCACCATTACCGAGTCTTCTAAGAAATTCTACAAATTCAATTTCATGAGGGAGAGCTCTCATGTTTTGATTTAATTTCAAAATTTTAAAGTTAATAAATTCTTGCCAAGATGTAATACAATTTTCAATTAAAATAGAACGTGAGCCATGCGGTATAACTGGAAGAATTTGGCGAAAGTCACCGCTCAGTAAAAGAGTTTTACCTGCAAACAGTTTATTTTTATTTTCTTCGTTTGGAGTCAAATCTCTTAACAAACGATCAATTAATTTTAAAGCATGAATAGAACACATTGAAATTTCATCTATAATAATGATTGATGCATTATTAATATATGTGCCATGTACACTGTTTGGAGTTATATTTGGCATTGAATTCTCTAATAATGGAATTGGTAATTTGAAAACATTATGCAAAGTTCGCCCCCCAATCAAAAGAGTTGATGCAATACCACTGAAGGCAGTTACAATACACGAAAGATTTAATGAATTAAATTTATGAATGATTGCCGTTTGAACAAAAGTTTTGCCACAACCTGCATGAGCTGTCAAGAAAAAAACATTACTTCCAGTATCATGGAATTGAGCTTCACGCAAAACAATATCAATCACACTACGTTGCTCATTATTTGCATTTTCATACATTCTATCGAAAACTATAGCTTCTTCTTCAATATCAAAATGACCTACATCGCCAATCTGTAAGTTATATTGTGGAATCGGAAGACCAAGATCACCACATGAAGTATTATGTGTAAGAAGAATTTCATTAATTTCAATCAAGGCTCGATTAATTGACACATCTTCATCGTAATTTCGTAAAAAGTCTTCAATCATACTATTTCTAAATTCAATCCATAAAGCTAAAGCATTCGGAGGAACATTCAAACCACAGATAAATGCAAATAATTGACGAAACTGTTTTGGTGATTGAATTTCTGAAGCTTCAAGTAAACATTCACGCCATTCATTATCATTTGTTGCAATACCTCGAGCTTCACATGCTGCAACAAAAGTAGGGTAGTCAACACCTTCATACATACGTAGATCAGAAAAAGATTTTGGACCACGAACATGCAACAGAAGTAAACGCATATGAAACAATTCTATATCTTTTGGAGAAACCATATATAATCGAGCAACAACTTTATCAGCCCCACGTTGTCTTCTTTTCCACGATTTACTTTGATCATGCCAAACATAATGTAATGGTAATTCTGTATACAAAAACTCATTAGCTAAATTATCAATGGAATTCAAATGGAAAAATGCTAACAATTTTGTTCTTGATACATTTGCGACTGCACCAGCCACATTACCATTCCTGATATAAACATTTCGTCTATTAGGCAAATGACAATCAAGTCGAATAATTGTATGAGATTGAAAATGCATTGGAAATTCAAATATGCGCCAAGCAGCTTCAGTCGAACCAACATACCGTCCATTCAAAAAATCTTGAATTTCATTTCCCACAATCGCATCATCATTATTCACTGCATTCTCTCCATTCACTCTCAATTCAACATTGGCAGAATCATACCCTTTATATACATACTTGTAAACATATTTCACACTTTTAACAGTCGTACATATTTCAACGTTAATATGACAATTGAATTTTGCAAGAAGATAAGGATTATATGGAACAACATATCTATTATCAAGAGATGCACCACGTACATCAACACTCATACCATTATCACGTCGACGATACAAAGGATAACCATTCACAGATTCTTTAGTATTTTCAGAAAAAGGTTTTGGAAAATTCTTACTACATTTACCATCTCTCATACAAACAGAATTGGGATTTAGAGCACCACATGGTCCATGCATCATATGACGTTTCACATATTCATGTAATTTAGGAAAAAGAATGGGATCAGGGATTTCAGTACATACAAATTTATTAATCATTTCATTTCCATCAATTCTATCTTCATCTGATAAATTTAACAAAATATGGGCATGCGGAAGACCACGTTTTTGAAATTCAATGGTATATATAAGTGCTTTGACAGAACCGAAAATCTTTTTTTTCATTAAACAATCTATGAGCTCTTTAAGTTTCACTTTAAACACACGCACAACAATATCAGGACGAAAATTCGAAGACTCATAATTACTCAAATTATCAACAATTTCTGGCCATTGAGGATTACATGTCATTGTTATAAATAAAGAAGGTTTACCGAAATGTTGTACAATAGACATTGCATCCAAGTAATTTTGATACATGTTACGTGGTGAACCGGTGAAAGAAGATGGCAAAATTACTTTACGACCAACTACTTGCATATTATCATCGCCATTGCGATTTTGATGCAAGAAATCTGTTAAATTATTGTACAAATCAGCACGAAGAGCAGATTGATTTGAACGAATGTAATGAAGCCGTGTACCTTCGATACGAACATACATATCAACAATCCATTGAAGAAATAATTTTTGAGAACGATGCAAAAGACTAAAACCATCACGTATAGCAAGGCGATAAGATGCATATTGCAACATTGTAACTTTTGTACGTGACACATTAGCACGTGAAGTTGAAACTAAATTATGTGGAATATTAACGTGCCACCCAGTATCACCATTTGGAAACAACAAAGGATAAACTAAAGGATCCAAAGAAGAATCAAGGACAGAAACAGAACGAATTTCATTTGCATTTTTTGAAAAAACAATCATATTTCTTTTAAAAGGTGGTTCACCATCATCATTTTTAAAAATAGCAGCCACATCAGTTTGAACAGCATCATTAAAACGACGAATATCACATTCTCTGTTAACTTTTATAACCATTGACACATCAGCAGTAACATTCTCAGGTCTTTCACAAAATTCATGCATTGATTTGGATTCACACGATCTAACTCAAAACCTATCTCACGCATAAGAAAAATTTCACATACATTGGTATTTCTATTCATTCTCATATTAGCAGCAGTATCAACATCATAAAAATATAATTGTGCATACATTGGAGGTCGACCATAAGCAGGAATTAAAGCACCAGTACGATGATAAAAAATATTATGAATTTTAAAATGATAAATACCACGTGCAGTAGAATCCGCTATATTACATTCAGAACTGATCACTGCAAATGCCGAATTATAGGAACGAATATTTGACAGAAAACTTTTACAACGTTTTTTTATAGCATTATCATTTGAATTCAATCCTTCGAAAATATTAGAGAAAAATGCATTTTCAGAAAGAGGAGGTAAATTGACTTTGCCTTTATGGCAACACAAAGAAAACGCTTCATTATTATTTGAAGTAACTTCTCTTGCAAAATGTTTGGCATGACAAAAATGACAACTCATATCCAAAGCACCACAAACATACGAATCAAAGTTACCTGGAATCACATTCAAAGCACACTTGAACGAATCTCTCAAAATTACAAAGGGAATTTCATCATTCACCACATTCAATTCTAAATCATTCGCAACATTCATGACACCATTCATGACACCGTTCATGACACCATTCATATCATCAACATTCACTTCATCATTCACAACAACATCAGCTTCAGCATTCATTCCATCATTATTACCATTCATTTCATCATTCATAAAATCAACATTATTACGCATATTACGCATATAATCTCTTTTATTCCGACGACTCGATGTACCACTCACATCCAAACGACGTTTACGACGTAGTCTTGGCATCGAAATAAATAAATATATCAATATATCAAAAATATGAAATAACTCAAATATCAAAATATCTCAAAAATCTTTATATCAATAAAAAACAAAATAATCGAAAAATATCGAAAACCGTCCTTCTTGAAAGATAAAAGATGACTAAAATATAAAATAAATACGACGACTGAAATGAATATAAAATAAATATAAAAATTTTCGTTTTTGTTATTCGTTGTTCGGTTCGATAGCTAATATATAAAAAAGAAAAATTTTAAAGCATTGTTTTAAAGCAAAAAGAAAGATGTATGTAAACTTATAATGCATATGTATAGAAAAAGTTTTCCGTATATAATAACTTTTTTATTTATGATCCGATTTGTTTGAATCCGGATCCGACTATAGGTTACACTAATATCAGTTAGCTGTGAAAATTTCAAATGAATCCATCTGCGAATAAAAAAGCCTAATGCTCCACAAAGTTTTAATCTAGCGTATTAATATATAAAGATTACACTAATATCAGTTAGCTGTGAAAATTTCAAATGAATCCATCTGCGAATAAAAAAGCCTAATGCTCCACAAAGTTTTAATCTAGCGTATTAATATATAAGATATGGTTAATAAAAATTAAACATGAAAAGATTTTTCCATGATTTTTATATTAGTTGGATTGATTTTTAATTACTTAAAATATAAATTAATAAATTTAGGTAATATAATTTAATATATTAAAACAAGGTTTATTTGGAAAACTACACCCAAAAAAAAGTCGTAGGTAATATTGATAAAAAAAGATTATACATTTTTTATAACTAGGAAATTGTGAATATTAAAAAATATTATCAATTTAAGTATATTTCTTCAAATATACAAAAAAAATATTTCATATTTATCATTCCAATAATAATTCATCATATTTATAATAAATTATAATAGTGTTGTTGCAAAAACATTATTTTACAATGTCCAGTTAAAATTCTATATAATTCATAATAAATTATCAATCTGAAAGCGATTTATAACGATAAAATTATCATTTCAGAACACCATAATGTTTTATAAATCCAATCATATTTGTTTTATGAACTTTTATAACAAAATTATAAAATTGAAAAATGGTTATCGTTTTAAGAAATTATGGTTTTAAAAAATGGTGTTGTCTGTTCGATTTTGGAAGTGAGCATAACATTTTATCATTATGATAAAAAGTTATAAATATGCTTCGGATTTGTTTGTAAATGAAAAATTTAATGAGTTGTATCACATTCACGTGTTTGACTTCTTGCGACAAAGTTGTGGGTGAATTTAAATATAATAAATTTGGTGATTTCAATTAAATTTGTGAGTAATTATTTGAAAAAAATTAGAAAGTTGAAATAAAAGTAAAAACAGTGTGTAAAAATTAGTGTTTTAGCTTAGTTTTACAAATTTGATATTATATTATAGTGATATATGTGTTAAAAAATATTATTTAAAAAAAAAATATTAAATGAAAATATAATATTATATTATAGTGATAATTGTGTTAAAAAAAATATTATGGAAAAATTATTAGACATTGGTGTGGAATATAAAAATATTGAAACGCATAATTTAATTAAGTGCTTTGAAGGTAAGTTATTAAAAACTAATGGGCCAGTTTCACCATCCTCAGTTAAAGTTAAAGTTAGTTAACCGCCACTTAACTTTACTGAGAGATAACTGAATGACACAAAATTAATATTCAGCTAACGAATACTGGTTAAACCTGAAACCCAATTCCTTCAGTTAAGTGGTAGTCATGTTAAATTTACCTTAACTTTAACTTAACTGGGGATGGTAAAACTGACTCTAAAATTAATAAAGCTATATATTTTAATCGACTGTCAAAAAATGACTTATTAAATAGATTTTTAAACAGATAATTAAATAGATTTTTAACACCGTGTGCAAAAACGTTAAATATAAAATTAATCAATACAATTTGAAATTCATTTAAAACTTCACTTGCAACTTGTTGCAAGTATATATTTTACTGTCTAATATCAAATAATTTTGTATACAAGTTTTTTGTTTTTATTATCATTTAAATAATAGAAGCTGATATTGATCCCCTGCTTTGGAGTCGATCGAATTAAAAGATCTTCATAAACTCTTCAGACTACCTTATCTACCAATTGGATTCCAAATTAAACCCTTATCCTAATTTGGCAAAAAAAGAGTGAGTATTTTTAAAATATTTTATCGTTAATCATTCAATTAGTGTTTTTGTTTGTTTTGTTATTCTTTTTTTTTTCAGAATAAAAGCAAAGTATATTCGATATACATAATTATAATATAACTATAATATTGCTTAAATATTCTTTTTCTAATTATAACCGTAAAATATTAGAAATGAAATGTTTTATATGCAATAGTGAAAAAGTTAAAAGTTAAAATAGTGAAAAGTTTAAATTATTTATGTATTTATTTTAAAAATATAATTTTTATTTTCTTTTAATTTCACAGTCACCTTGTTGGTGACACGGGAAACGCAAATTGAGAACAACAAAAATAGTATTGTAAAATACTCTATCAAGGACTCCGAAAACTCCTTTATGGTGGTAGTGAAAACTGCGAAGGAGGTAGAACTAATTTCAGAAAAAAAAATAGATCTGAAGCAATCAATTCCTCCTTTGCTATTAATCGTTAGAGACATAACAAATCCAACCAGTATATTGGTATTTTTTGATGGCATCAAATATACTATCAATTATTTTTCAAAGGCTGTAGATGGCTGCTTCAAAATTTTTAATTTATTTAATTTGGAACACCCAGTACCATCTTCAATGGTCTAAAATTTTATTCAGCATCATTTTTATAAAATATCAATGAAATTTGACAAGAAGCATCCTTGTATTAGTTTATTAATAAACCAAAAAAAAATTCTTAATAATCTCTAAACTTTGTTTTAAATGAATATTTTGACAAAATATCAATTGAATTAATTCATAAATAGCATGAATGATACAAATTTATTGTAATGCATAGCTAATATATTTAATAAAATGAAAATTATTTTTAAATAAAACTTCTGTTTAATGTTTATCTATTTATTATTTTGAGACATGAATTTTTTTGAGCCCTGTGGTTCATCAAATTATTTTTTTGCTCAAGGTAGAAGAAGAAGATTACTACTCATTCGACAACCTTATTATTTTAGAAATTTAAGAAATTTAGAAAAATTTTAAGTTTGCATTCGTTTTCGTGCAAAGTTTATGCGAAAAAGGTGACGGTGACAAAAGGTGACATTTGCATATCAAATGGTACTGTAATTGTATGATAAATATTTATCCAATCGATAATTTGCACAGATAATTTTTTATAAATATGATAAATGATTATAATTTATTATAATGGTTTATCCTAGTCATAAATATTTATAAATTTTATTAGAAATGAAGCTATAAACTATTTATTATCATAATAATAATTTATAAAAATCATAATTATTTTTGATTATCGCCACACATATGCCTATAAAATATGCTTAATATTATAAAATAGTTTATCGTATTTATAATTGTTCTTAAATTTTTCAAATTTATGAAATGATTCTAAGTTATCAATATGATAATTTTGTTATGATATACATAATTATTTGTTGAACAAAAAATTTTAAATTTTATTTATAGTTTTTGATAATATTTTATCATAATAATCAACACCAGTTGTTGACCGTATATTAATAAAAAATTATCAATTTGATGTAGTTTTTTATCAAATCTACATCATTTTTTTTTTGAGTGTAAATTAAAGAAATCGCCTATAAAAATAATCGCCGACACATCCGATCACGATCTCGAGCGAATAGCAGTTGATGTTCTGATTAATACCCAGAAGTGCAGGACAACTCTTTCACAGCGGGGCAGCAGTGATATATTACGTCGATTACGATTACGACGGCCTGAATGATTCCTTTTTTTTTAGCCCGTTGCAGACAGCACAGAACTCGTTGGGATCTAACCATTAATTCCACAATAAGATATTACATCGGAACAAAAATATTTCAATTATAATTATCTCCAATTTAGACTTAAAGTGTCTCGCTTACACGCACCACCTGCTCTCACACACACGCAACGACAAGCACGCCACCATTCATCCACTTGTACACCCATTCACGCGCATTCATACCTGTACGCTACCAATAAGCAAAAATAATAATCAAAGTTCGCTCACCCCATGATTATATCCGACAGGCCTCAAAGTCCTGACGTTTAGCCCTCCATCAGCGATGAATAATCCAGCAGGTAAAGTATTAACCGATGAATAGTTGAATAATATTCATAGACTGTTGCGCCGTAACAACTAAGGCGATTGCTGATAAAATTGTGTAAATAACTTGTAAATGTTGCGTCGCAATAGCCAAGGTGATTACTGATAAAATTGTATAAATAAGATGTAAATGTTATGCCGTAATAACTCAGGCAATTGCTGATCGAATTGTATAAAGAAAATGTGAATGTTGCGCCGCAATAGCTAAGGCGATTACTGATAAAATTGTATAAATAAGAAGTAAATGTTGCGTCGCAATAGCTAAGGCAATTACTGATACCGATGTAAATGTTATGCTGTAATAACTCAGGCAATTGCTGATCAAATTGTATAAATAAGATGTGAATGTTGCGTCGCCATAGCTAAGGCAATTACTGATGAAGAAGTTGAATGGAATGTGCATAAATGACATAAATCAGTTGAATCAGGCGATGGTAGCAGACGATTGAATGGATGAAAGTATGACCACACTGTTGTTCTCATATAAACTTTATTTCCTCTTAATTAATCAACGCTTATTATAAATTAACACAGAAACGTTTTGTACGGTATAACAGTATCAGTATCAGTACTTATATTAACGAACAACAAAAAAATTTTTATAATTTTGAATTTCAACCACACAGAATTGTTATATTTTTTTATCCTTGTTTTTATGGCTTTTCCGTAAGTTTAATTAAACTAATCATAAATGTTTTATAAATTCGTAATTACGTATTTGAGAAGCTTGCACTCAATCAATTGTTCTATTAGAAATTATATAGGTTTTAACTACAAGGACACTGCATTATTTTAATGGTGTTTCCATGCATTTAATTGAACTAAACAAAAATGTTTTTAAAATTTTTCTACTACAAATTTTTATAATTTACACTACAACAATTTTTCTATCAGAAATTAGATTTTCTTTGGTTTTCTTTTTATATGTAGCTTTACAAGCATGCAAAATTGTTCTACAGGTTTTTCTATAATTTTAATTGAGTTAAACTTAAATGGATTACTTATCTTTTACAGGTGCGACCTTCGATCTTGTGTCATCACAGGATTGCAATCCGAAATTTGATCCCATTTCTTCATAGATGATCTCGATCACCAACAAGACTTTTAGAAATACTTCCAACACAATAAAAATTTGATTCACTGGTCATAGAAATCTTTTTTTATAAATTTTAATATTAATTTCACCAAATTTAATCAATGGATGACAACACATCAAAATTATAAAATCCAAGACTGACAGCAGAACTACAAGAAATATCCAGTTGATACAAAAATCGAATAAGAATTTTTTACTAATTTTTTACTATATAGGCAATCAATATCGAAAATTGAGCTACAAATTTTTCGAAAGTTTTAAATTTATAAATCATTGTTAGTACATTTTCCGTATTAAAACAAATACTAGTTGTGGTTTTGTAACAAACAAAATTGCAAGATAATTTAACGAAATAAACCATTTACAATGCGTTTAAATGAAATAGCAATGCATGCGATGTTAGAACGGATTAAAACGTATGTACTACCGATTCTATGATGATTTCATATTACGAAACAGCAAACCATCACCGTTTGTAGAATCCATACATAAAGTGGAAAGAAGAATTGATAAAAAAAATATAATGCGTTTGGAAGTCAGTTTCAAAGCTGATTGTAGGATAATAATTTTTAGATAATAAGACGGATTGACAAATATACACAGCTATTTGCAGTTTGAAAACCTTTGGAGCAATTACGGTTAGAGGCCCGGAGAATTCAAATTCATGCAGTATGGTGAAGCAACGCTGATGAAAACGCAGTGTGAACCAATAATAGGATATTGAAGAGGAAATATTATTGTTAATTGTTTTATGCTAAGAACAAATATGTGTAACGGAAACTATGTGAAAATATGACTATAGATTAGAGATGAACGAGAAATTGTTAGGAACTACGCGGGGTATGTAATATTGTGATATGTGAGGAAATGGAAACTACATGGATCTGTGACTGTACTGCACTACGTCCTCATATTCCAGTCTATATAACAAGTGTTAACAACATCTAAGAACATACCTCCTGGAAATCTGGATGCTGGCGACTATGAAGTGGAACGCGTGGAAAACTTCAAATACCTCGGGTCTGTAATAACATCGTCAAATGACATGCAGGCAGATATCAAAGCCCGTGTCTCTGCCGCATACAGAGTTTTATACGCACACTCAAAACTTTTGCGATCAAAACATCTTTTGCGGTCGTGTAAACTCACACTTTACAAAGCATTAATCCGACCTGTGCTTACATTTGGAAATGAAAGCTGGACACTGACTTCCTCCGATTGTAGAATTCTATCAACATTCGAGAGGAAGGTCATACGAACAATTTATGGTCCATGTAAAGTTGCTGAAAATCAGTAAAGAATCCGAATGAATCATGAAATCAGACAGCTTCTTGGAGGCTGCGATGTAATCGGATTCATTAAACCCAACCAGATTGGATGGTTTGGTCATGTAGAAAGGGCTCCATTGGATAGAATGATAAAAAAAGCATCCCAACAACAAGCAGCTGGTGTTCGTCGAAGAGGAAGACCTAGACAACGCTGGCATGATTACATCATCCAAGACCTTCGTGATTTAAGATGTCAAAACTGGGGTCAACTGGTCATGGAACGAGATGATTGGAAGCTGGTGGCACAGACGGCAAAATCCTTTCATGGGATGTAAACGCCAGAGAGAGGGAGAGAGAGTGTCAAAATTTCAAGTCGATTGGAGCAAAATTGACGAAGTTACGAGTATTTTTAAATTTGCTTACGAACGTTTTATACCAGATTTTTTACGTTACCGGCCCATTTAACTAAAGTAATTCAACTAAAAACAATTCGTCTAAAAATCAATTCTACTAAGACAATTCAACTAACTACAATTTGACTAAAACTCAATTCGACTAGAGCAATTTAACTAAAGCAATTCAACGTTTGAAACAAATTATTTTGGAACTCTTCGACCTGATGGGGTACGTAGAGATGCACGATTTGAAAGAGAATTGTGGAATTTTTACGAAGAGGCTCGAACCAAAGGACATAAAACAAACAATATTTCAGAGGGCTTCAAAATTATAAAAATTAGTAATCCAGATATATGGCAACTAATCGAAGGGCTTAAGAAAAAACAGCGTGAAATGGAGTTCCAAAAGGAACAACTTTTAAGCCAAAAAGAAAACGGGGTGCCTCAAAGAAAACAATATAAAAACGCATCTGAATATTTATCTCGTTTAGTAGCTAATTTTGATAAAATGGATCCTTTCGAATATATGAAACAAAATGCAATTGTAACTAAAATTGATTTTGTAAATTAAAACGATTAACTAAGCATCTATCTATCTAAAAAAAGTTTGCTAAAATTGGTATTGAAGTTCTTGAGCAATTTAATTTCAAAGTTACATCGGATTGTCCGAATTTTCATTTTTCCCGAATGTTGGGGTGCCACCTATGCTCAAACTATGCACTTTAAAAAAAATTTAAAATAAGTTGTATTTTTTATTTTGTCCATACTACTTATATGCCAAGTTTCAGGAAAATCAAAAATGGTCAAGTTCAAATTTCGACTTTTTCACCTGCGTAGATCACGTTTTTCAACTAATATAGAGAATTATTGCATTAAAAATTTGTCAAAAAATAATTTCATTTATTTTTTTAACCAATTTTTTGGAAAAAAAATGTAGCTGTTTTTATGACGAATATGTAATTGAACATGAATTTGGACATGGACATTTTTGAATTTAGTATAGTTTTTGAAATTTTTTTGGAATTTTGAAAAAAGTTTGTATTTTTGATTTTGTAATAATTTTTGCAATATTTTTAGAATTTTGGAAAAAGTTTTAATTTTTGTTTTTCTTATAATTTTTGCAATATTTTTAGAATTTTGAAAAAAAAATAGAATTCTTTGACGCAGTGATGGGGCTCAGTAGACTCAGTGATCTTAGGACCTACAACGGTAGGGTCACCCATGCCGTTAGGTCCTCAGTGAGAATTGAAGCCAAGATTAAGTCCAAAACCCAAAGCTAAGGTGAGACACGTACGCTTGATTATTAGTACGGCACTCTGGATACCGGGCGTCCTCAGTTTCAATAGCCTTACCACAGCACAGGGCTCTGTTGTGGTTGACCAACGTACCTCCCTACTTTCTCCATAAATATTGTATGGAAAACTATAAAGTTTTAGATGAGAGCGATGCTTCTCCAAACGTATCACATAAACTAACAACAAAACTGTGCACCATGTCCTACTCTAGGATCATGCCTGATTTATCAGCTTATTCTAATTCGGATAGTACACACACCATGTCTGACTCTATGGTAATGTCTGACTCACCAGCTTACTCTAAGTCAGATAGAAGACCTGTACGATATAGACAAAAATCAATAGTACCTAAATTAAGTTGCGTTCAGATTAATCTGCACAGATCAGAAATGGCCTCAGTTAATTTGAACCGGTTAATTGAACAGGATGCTCACGATCTTGCGTTTATACAGGAGCCGTGGGCAGACAGTAAAAGAATAAAAGGTCTATCGTCAAACAAACATACAAAACTGATCTATTTCTCAGTTGTGGAAAGACCGCGAACCGCGATTCTCTTCAACAAGAATCTGAAAATTTTTCCATTGAATGAATTTATCTGTAGAGATCTTACAACGGTCCAGATAGAAATTCATCTTCCTCAAGGTGGATTTCGTAAATTCATTTTAGCTTCTGCATACTTCCCGGGGGATGAGGACGAGACACCACCAGAAGTGGTAGAGAAACACATTAAGTATTGCAACCATAACCATTATAACCTCATAATAGCGTGTGATGCTAACGCTCATCACACCGTGTGGGGAAGTAGCAACAATAGCACAAAAGGCGAGCGGCTACTTCAATTTTTGTATACAAACAATATGTTTATTGCAAACAAAGGTAGTAAGCCTACCTTGAGAAACGCAATCAGAGGCGAGGTCCTTGACCTTACTTTAACTAACATAAACGCTACTAACCATATTAAGAACTGGCATGTTGCGAAGGAAGCTTCTATGTCTGATCATGCTTATATATGTTTCAACATAGAACACTACCCAAAGAGCATCCAGTACTTTAGAAACCCAAGGAGAACCAACTGGGAACTTTACACAAGCTATCTTCATGATAATGTAAATAGTTGCGGCAGTATCAACTCTACATTTGAACTTGACTCTGCAGCAAATAATTTGCAAGAAATTATCACTGAGGCATACAACCTTAATACTTCAATAACTCAATCCAAAAGATGCAGAGATGTACCTTTGTGGAATGGTAACTTGGAGAGGAAAAGGAATAAAGTTCGCAAGCTCTTTAGCAGAGCAAAAACAACAAATAATTGGACAGAGTACCGAGTAGCTCTAACCAATTATAATAAAGAACTCAGACAATCAAAAAGAAATAGCTGGAAAGAACTCTGCAATACGATAGATAATCTGCCTGCTGCAGCTCGACTCCAAAAATTGATGTCGTCTGATCACACAAACTCTCTCGGCTCAATCTGCACACCAAGTAGTCATGGTGGTGTCATACTGGCAGATCGCAGAGAGACTTCTTTGTCCGAACTGCGTACAAATGGAATAGTTTGCCGGAACACTTAGTCTCAGGTGGCTTCAACCCACAGATGTTTAAAAAAAGCGTTAATCTACACCTCAGAACGCCAGTTGTTGTGGGACCCAGGTCTAGACCTAGGTCTTAAAAGGTATTTATGTGTTGTTGTGACACATATTCTAAACCCTATTACACAACACATTTTATTAAAAAAAAAAAAAAAAAGTGGTACATATATCACCAGCTGCATAGAGACACTAGAAACTTTACTTCAAACCCACTTTCCGGGCTCAATAGAATGGAGCACGGAAGATAATGCCAACGAAGACGTACATCTTCTAGATCCTGCAACTATAAGTACTGCAGATCATTTAGCCAACACAATTTTCACCCCCAACAAAGCGAGATGGGCTATAGAATCCTTCGATCCGTATAAATCTCCAGGAGGTGATGGAATTTTTCCGGTATTTCTGCAAAAGGGTCTAACAATCATTCTTCCATATCTCATGCGTTTGTTCAAAGCAAGCTTTCGCCTTGCTTAAATTCCTCAGATATGGCGAGAAACCAAAGTTGTTTTTATACCTAAGCCAGGAAAAAAACCAAATGAAGCCAAATCATACAGACCCATAAGTCTTACATCTTTTCTATTAAAAACAATGGAAAAGATGTTGGACTATCACATCCGTCATGTATGTCTTAAACAAAACCCTTTCAACTCTAGCCAGCATGCCTATCAGACTGGAAAATCTACTGAAACGGCGTTGCACAAAATGGTGAAAGAAATTGAGAGCACCCTAAACTATAAAGAGGCACTTGTTTGTACATTTATGGACATACAAGGATCCTTTGACAATGTCCACTTCAATGCTATCATTGAAATGGCCACAAAGAAAAATATAAACCGGCTTATCATTGCGTGGATTATCAAGATGCTACAGAGTCGGAAGATAACGGCTACACTAGGTGATTATTCAGTGACTGTGTTAGTAGACTGGAGTATGATGACATAGAACGGTAAAGTTCCAGATTCATCTAATGTCTGTTTTCTCATAAATCACAATTTTGCTTGCCACGCGTAGTTCATAATAGTTTCTCGTTCATTCACAGTCTATAGTCCTATTTTCATATAGTTTCCGTTACACAAATTTGTCCTTAGCATAAAACAATTAACAATAATATTTCCTTTACAATGTCCTATTATTGGTTCACACTGCGTTTTCACCAGCGTTATTTCACCATACGGCATAAATTTGAATTCTCCGGACCTTAACCGTAGTGGCTACCAAATATTTTCAAACCTCAAACAGCTGTGCATATTTGTCCAAACGTCTCAATATTTAAAAAAATTATTATTCTACAATCAGTTTTGTCATTGTCTTAAAAAAAAGGAATATTATATTTCGTATATAGTTGTTGTTAACAATTTCACTTTCCGCTATAAATCTAGATTTCACTGCAATACGGTTGCAATTTGTTGGTTCGTCGTACGTAATCATCATAAAAGCGGTTGAACCTATGTTTGATCCATTCTAATATATTAATATTTCTTCCAAATACGTTGTGAATAACTTATTCCGTGAAATTAACTTATAATTTTTATATACGACAAAGTAGCAATCGGTAATCATTTTAAAACGGAAAATGTACTAACATTATCTTGCATATTTCCCCTACAACGAAATTGGTAGCGAAATTTTCGATATTAAATTCCTATATAAGAGATGGATATATGGTCTGTTGTCTCTCTTAGTCTGTCATTGACTTTTATCTCCATTGTGCTGTCGGATTGGCGAAATTATTGAATTTATTTTTTTTAACTCACGCCATTTATTTCTTAAAATTAATTAGACCGATTTAATGAGTTTTAAATTCAACAAATTTATAAAGTTCGAGTTTATCCATTTAGTGCCAGTGAACGAGGTAAAATTATTATATGTTTGTGCAGTTGTTAGTTTTGTTTTGTTTTCTGCAAATTTCTCACAATTTGTTTTTCACTTATTATTTTGTTATTATTTCTTCATCTTATCATGAAATATTTGCATATGTCATATTTTGTAGTGTGATAGGATTGTTTACTTAGTTATGCATTTTAAAATAAAACATAAAAAAATAAAATTATCATTTTGATATATATATGGCAGTACAACCGAAAAAAAATAAGTCTGCAAGTGGTAAAGCAAATTTGCGCAATCCACCCGCCCATAAAGCGGCACGTCCACGGAATTTGCAGGGACAAAACATATATGAATCAATAAAAAATTTTAGAATACATGTTCAAAACATCTGCGGACTGAACGCTAACCATGATCACGTGCAACATCATCTTGAGCACGACAAACCGAACATTCTATTCCTTACAGAAACACAAGTTTCTGAAAATTTTCTCTTTATAGAATCGCTTAATTCCAAATATAGGCTCGAATCAGCTTTCAAACTCCATCAGGGCGTATGCGCATTCATTCATGAGAGTGTTGCGTACACGCGCTTTCCAAATTTTGAACTACACGGTGACGGCTTCAATACAATGGTTTTAAAGATTTCTCTTCCAGAAATGACTTTTTTTACAATAGCTTTATACCGGCCAACAAACGTAACCCAAACTTTTTTAATATACTGACAAAAATTGTGGACGAGATTAGAGCAAAGTCCCCTAATTGTGAAGTTATCGGTACCGGTGACTTCAACGTCCACAACAAATCATGGTTGGAATTCTCCAAATCGACAGACGATGTTGACAATAGTGGAAACTGGCAGAAATTTTTGCCGCGTCTCAGGGCCTATTTCAAATTGTTAAAAGCCCGACTTTCACTCCCCGTAATGGCGGTGATAATAGTTTTCTTTTAGATCTCTATCTTACCACAATGTCAGATATTACGAGTGTCGATGTCGCGAAAGGTAGTATTGGAAATTCTGATCATTATTTAATCTCATCAGTTATCAAAACTGATTTACTTAAAACTACAGCTCCCAAACCCCGTAAAATATTTCACTACTCAAAAATGGATAAGAGTGGTCTTCAAAATTTTTTCCATGGTTTCCCTTTCGACCGTCATTGTTTTTACACTGACAATGTAAATGTTTCTGCTCAATAAATCAATAAATTTGTCCCTTTCTCCATAGTAAAACCCAAACAAAAATACTTGTATTCGAAAGCTGCCAAAACGGCACTTAGAAACAAACGTAGATCATTTAATATTTGGATTCATAACAAAACTCCCACTAATCGATCCCAATATCTAAAGGCCAACAAAATATCTAATCAGATTATCTCAAACGAAAAGTCCGAAATTGACAGAGCGAAAGCCTCAAAACTTACGTCTATGTCTGTTTCTGACAAGAGTTTATACAGTGCCATCAATTCTTTAAATTCTGGTACAAAATTTTCTATTCCCCCTATTATTGATGGTGATTTAATCGTCAATGATCCCGCAAGAAAAGCTAACTTGTTCGCTGAACGCTTTGCTCTAAACTCCACTGTTTTGGACACTCCTAAAAAAATACCCCAAATCCAGTCTTCAGGAGTTAATATGAATGAACTTCACTTCAAACCCAAAATAGTCGCTAAACTTTTAAAGGGGTTAAACATCAACAAAGCATCAGGAATGGACAATATTCCACCCATTCTTTTAAAAACCCTTTCCAATTATCTTGCACCAAATTTAACTAAAATATTCTACAAATCTTACAAATCTGGTATATTTCCCTCGTGCTGGAAGTTGGCAAATGTCCAGCCCGTCCCGAAGAAGGGACCAAAATCCGATATCTCAAATTATGGGCCAATAGCTTTACTATCGGTCCTATCCAAAGTCTATGAGCATTATATTAATACACATATTTCAAAATTTCTGGAAGAAAATCATTTGATATCCGACAGCCAATACGGTTTTCGAAACAAAAGATCAACTACCGATCTATTAAACTATGTAGCGCATTGTTGGAACAGCATACTTGATAAAGGTGGTGAAACATACGTTATCGCTTTAGACATCTCCAAGGCATTCAATCGAGTCTAGCATGCCAACTTAATCAACAAGCTCGTTGCGTACGGTTTTCATCCCAATGTTGTGAAGCTGATTCAAAATTTTCTATCCAACCGATACATTTCGGTAAACCTTAGACGGATTTTCTTCTGAGTCTAAGCTAATTAACGCTGGTGTACCCCAAGGCTCAGTATTGTACCCAACCCTATTTTTGATTTATATCAACGAATTGTTGAAAATCACCAGCAACCCAATAAATAGTTTTGCAGATGATAGTACTCTGCACAAGTCGTTCGAACCCCTTTCTTCAAAAGGTAAAATGCACGAACGAATTAATCCTGCCCGGAGAGACGCTGCCATAAACGTGAACAAAGACCTGAATAAAGTCGCCGACTGGGGGGACCAAAACCTTGTCAATTTCAACTCCACCAAACACAGCTGTTGATTGTTTCCAGATTAAAGACCGAGTCCCCCAAAGATATTTTATTTGTGTGATGAACCAATAGGTGAATGTAAAAGCATTCGTTTATTGGGTGTCACATTTTCAAATGACCTACTCTGGAACGATCATGTAATGGCGATGGCAAAAAGCGCGTCTAAAAAACTCGGCCTCTCAAATGGATGCAAAAAATTTTTCACTCCATACCAATTGCTCCATGTTTATAAGTCCTATATTCGTCCCTGTATGGAGTACTGCTGTCAAGTTTGGGGTGCTGCCTCTGTTTCCATCTTGGCCCTCTTGGACTCTGTTCAAAAGCGAGCTATACGAATTGTGGGTGATCGAACTTTGACATCAAAACTTGATTCCCTACAACATCGTCGCACTGTTGCTGACCTCGTTGTTTTTTACAAATATCGTCATCAGCAGTGCTCAGATGAAAACAGCGGCATCATGCCTGAAACTTATTCTTACCCCCGTTCCACTCGGCAATCGGCTGCCGCAACCAGTGAAACGGTAAAGATACCGCTGTGTCATACTGGCAGATCGCAGAGAGACTTCTTTGACCGAACTGCGTACAAATGGAATAGCTTGCCGGAACACTTAGTCTCAGGTGGCTTCAACCCACAGATGTTTAAAAAAAGCGTTAATTTACACCTTAGAACGCCAGTTGTTGTGGGACCCAGGTCTAGACCTAGGTCTTAAAAGGTATTTATGTGCTGTTGTGACACATATTCTGTTGTGACACACCTCAGAACGCCAGTTGTTGTGGGACCCAGGTCTAGACCTAGGTCTTAAAAGGTATTTATGTGTTGTTGTGACACATATTCTAAACCCTATTAAAGTTTTTTTAAAAAAGATATATGTACATATAATATATGTGGGCGAGATGGAGAAGTGGATAAGTCAACAACATCACTTACAAGGAAGTTAAGCAACACTGGGAAGGGTTCCAACTTAAACGGGTGACCGCTTGGGAACTTCATCAGAAAAAAATATGGAAATATGATTGTAGCACATTGAAGCAGGAATATCTCGCCCACGGTATGCCAGTATACCTTATCCAGCAGCCCTGGAAACTGGCTAGGATTCGATGGCCCAATCGCCCGTTAATCCAAAAGGTGAATCCGAAATTCAAATGATTAAAGAAACGTACACTAGAAAGAAACAAAACCAAACAAACCGGAATAATCAAATATCGACCCTTATCTATCGTACCCAAACACGAGTAGGAAACTGGAATGTCAGAACTCTGATAGAAACATCGCGGTTAGTACAAGTTGAGAAAGTAATGAAAGAATATAACATCGAGATACTAGGCCTCAGTGAAGTAAGATGGAAAAACAGTGGAGAGCTAACAACAAGCGAAGGAAATTATATGATGTTCTCTGGTAAATCCAACACACACGAACAAGGCGTAGCAATATTAACAACACCTAACGCAAAGAAAGCACTTCTCGAATGGAAACCAATCAGTAGCAGAATAATAACAGCAAGATTCCAATCGAAAATTAGAAATACAACGATCATACAGTGCTATGCACCTACCGAAGAAGCTGATGATGCGACAAAAGATGAATTCTACGAACAGCTCCAAGCAACCGAAATGCCATCAAAATAATACAAGGGGATTTCAATGCCAAAATTGGCACCGACAACACCGGCATGGAATCGAGTCATGGGCAAACATGCACTAGAATCAACACGTAACAATAATGGAGACAGGCTCATCGATTGTTGTGTCACAAATCAACTATTCATAGGAGGCAGCAAGTTCCCACACAAGAACATACACAAATACACTTGGACATCACCAAATGGAAGAACCAAGAATCAAATTGATCACGTACTGGTGAATAAGAAGTTTCTATCCTCACTACAAGCCGTCAGAGCAAAGCGAGGAGCAGACATACACAGAGACCATCGACTGGTAATTGCAACATTCAAAATTAAACCAGCCGCTGTAAAACAAAACAACAAGTCATGTCAGAGGAAATTTAACATCAACAGATTGAGTGACAAAAATACAAATAACATCTTCAACGAATCGCTCCAGCTCAATCTACCAAACAACGAAACCACCAGCATTGATGAAAAATGGGAACAAGTTAAAGAAGCTTACGTCAAAACTGCTACAGATGTGCTTGGATACCAAGACAAATTACGGAAACCATGGATTAGCGATGACACCTGGAAGAAAATTGAAGAGCGTCGTCAGCTCAAGTTGCAATTGTGTCACCAGAACACAACCGAGATCCGCAGCAAATATGAAAGTACAGCAAAACAAGTTAAAAAGATGAAAAGGAATGATCGCAGAAGATATACAGAAAGCATTCTCAAGACTGCAGAAACAGCAGCAGCTAATAGAAATATGCGCACACTACACAAATGCGTGAGAAAGGTCACCAACATATATACAAACACTCCACCAATAAAGGATGAATCTGGTCAAACCCTCACAACACATGAACGCAGCTAAATATATGGAAAGAATACTTCGAAGACAACTGCCACCAACATGAAGATAACTTGCAGTCTCCGGATGACAACTATAACGAAACTATCAGCACCCATCCACCAACGGAACGGGAAGTTAGAGATGCCATACAGAAACTCAAGAATAACAAATCTGCTGGTACAGATAATATATCAGCAGAATCACTCAAAGCAGATGTAAACACAACAGCAGAAGCTCTAACACCACTATTAGCTGATGTATGGAACGAAGGGAAAATACCAACCAAATGGAAAGAAGGTTTAACCATAACAATCCCAAAGAAAGGTGATCTAAGAGAATGAAAAAGTTGGAGAGGTATATCTCTGCTCAACACAATAATGAAAATACTAGCGATGATCATTCTCGAAAGAATATCTCCATCAATTAACATGAAACTAAGAAACGAACAAGCCGGCTTTAGACCAGGAAGAAGCTGTACCGATCATATCAACAC
The DNA here is from genome assembly GCA_963693315.1 of Diogma glabrata. NCBI lineage: Eukaryota > Metazoa > Arthropoda > Insecta > Diptera > Cylindrotomidae > Diogma > Diogma glabrata. Next base: position 9,869,932 of record OY856189.1, on the reverse strand, counting down.
AATCCGTATCATCATAGAGCAATCAAACGAATGGAATTCACCATTGTATCTCCTCTTCGTGGACTTCGAACGCGCCTTCGACTCAATTAACAGAAGCGCGATATGGAAGACACTTTGTGAAATGGGCGTCCCGAAGAAAATAGCTGATCTAATCAAAGAAATGTATCGGGATGCTGCAAACAGAAAACAATACAAAGGATAGCAAAGTGATAAATACTACAACCACCGAGGTGTGAGACAAGGCTGTGTACTATCCCCGCTACTATTCCTGATAGTACTAGATAGTATCATGATGCAAGTCCAAATGGAATCCAATGGAACACAACAAACCGGCTCAATGATCTAGACTACGCAGATGACATCTGTCTACTCACACACACACATACTGTCATGCAGCATAAAATACAGAAGCTATCAGCCCTTGCACATGAAGTCGGTCTCAACATTAATATCAGGAAAACAAAGTCTATGAGATTGAACACCAAAACGATAACACCAATTACCATCAACAATACACAAGTGGATGAAGTCGACAAATTTGTGTACCTTGGTTGTACTGTAGCAAAAACAGGCGGGACTGAAGAAGATATCAGTCAGCGTATTAACAAAGCTAGAAATACGTTCAATATGCTTCACAAGATCTGGAATGCATCCGTCCTGTCAAGAAAGGCAAAGCTACGAATGTTCAATGCATGTGTCAAGTCAGTACTGCTATATGGGTGTGAAACGTGGAAACACACAAAGAAGATCACAAATCAACTACAGGTGTTTGTGAACAAATGCCTGAGAAGACTGATCAAATGCTTCTGGTCGAACACCATCAGTAACCAGGAACTTCTACGACAGACAGAGCAGTTATACATTGAGTCCGAGATAAAACAAAGGAAATGGAGATGGATAGGACATACACTGAGGAAACCAGCTAAAGGTATAACAAGGATGTCCCTAGAGTGGAATCCACAAGGTAAAAGGAGAGTTGGAAGACCACCCATGACGTGGAAGAAAACGGTGCTAGCTGAAGCAAAACAAATCGGCAAGACATGGGGTGAACTGAAAGCGATTGCCCCGAGCAGAGTCAGATGGTCCAGTCTAGTAGACGCCCTATGCTCCTAAATAGAGATAAAGGAAAAAAAACATATAATATAATCATTCATTGTATTAGTTAAACTAAATTAGAAATTATAAAAACAAACGAAAGGAAAAAATTATATATATATTTGTCCTTGAAGCTGTTTTGTTGGTGGTTTTAATTGTTGATGCTATTTTCAAATTCTGGCTATAGCATATATCACAGAGTGATATATTTCAACAACCGCTGGAACCTGTTGTTGGTTTCATCAATTGCTGTTCTGTTTCAAGGTTTGGTTACGTCATATATTAAAATTATAACAAATTTCGACAACCGGTTACGAGAATATACAATTGTCCTTGAGGCTGTTTTGTTGGTGGTTTTAATTGTTGATTGCAACAATTGCCGTTGTTTGCCAGTTCTTATCATAACATTTATCACAGAGTGATAAATTTCAACAACCGCGGAAGCCTGTTGTTGGTATTATCAACGATTAAATTTCTACAGGTTGCTACTTGGTTTCAAGATTATCGATCTACAAATCTCAACAATCGCCTTAGTTGTTGCGGCGCAACATTTATACAGTATTGCAACGCAGCATTCATATAAAATTTATACTGGTTTTTTTTTCAACCATCGCCTTGGTTCTTGTGGTGCAACATTTATGCAATATTTATGCTTTTCATCAATAATCGCCTTAGTTATTGCGGCGCAACGTTTACTTCAGTATTTCCACGCAACATATATAATAAATTTTTGCTATTACAATCGAATTTCAACGCAACCTTTAAATACAATTTTTGTGCTATTGCAATCGAATTTCAACGCCACCTTTAAATACAATTTTTGTGCAATTATAACCAAATTCCAACGCAACATTTAAATAAAACTTTTGCTATTACTATCGTATTTCAACGCAACATTGAAGTAATATTTATGCAATCTTAACAATAATCACTGCTGATGGAGGGCTAAACGCCAGGACGACGAGGCCTGCTGGACATTATCATGGGGTAAGTGAACATTAACTTTTTATAACATGCCGGTGTGAATACGTGTGAATGGGTGTACATACGAATGAATGTGGGTGTGCCTGTCGATGTGCGTGTGCGAAACCCGGTGGTGAAGACATGCAGACACTATGAAATAAGTAATACGCGAAGAAGTCAGTTTGGTTTTTTTTTTATGAAAAAACTTGGTACATATATGTATATAATAAAACTAAAATACCACATGCAACAATGACTGTATTACAGAATATAATTTCATTTATTGTATCAATTATCTCATTTTGTTCAACGTTTTTCAATTGGGAAGTAAATATTATTTCTATCCAAACCAAAATCGAATATAATTATTGTGCAAAGCCTATTAAATAATTTAATGAGTAGTACGTTTTTTTAGTGCAAACAAATTAGCGATTGATACAATTTTAATTATATTATTTATATTACAACCTACGTTGATGACAACCGAGTTTTTGAACAATTTATGGAAAACAATTTATTTAGAACATGTAGACCGATGTTTTTGTATGGCAACGAGTGGAGTTTTATTGTTTTTGATCGACAACTGGCGTCACACCTCACCATATACAATTTGGTTCATCAATACAGTTAATAACAACATCATCTATTGGACGTTCATGATCGTTCATATTTCTGCATGGATTCTAATCTGCGGTGGTAGTATACTTATGGATTTGCTGAAATTCTTGTATTGAAACAAGTTGTTTTCGAGTTTAATCAGCTTGATACCCTGATGTCATAGCAATCACCCGAACTACGACGACTTTGTAGTACTATACGACATCCATCATTTATAGGTTTATCATTCAGTCTAGGTCATTAATTGTCCTACGAATTTTAAGACATTGCATCGCTGTATGAGTGTGTATGTGGACCTGGTTGTTTGATTGTAAGCGTGAGTGTGTGGGTGGATGTGAGCCTGTATGTAGTATGAGTGTGTGGGCGTAAGGGAATGAATGTGGGGGTTGGACGTGCTGATCGCGGTTATTTCGCCAAAGGGGTCGCCAGAGTCTCATTTTTTTCATTCATACTTTTTTTCCATTTCTGTATATTCACGTAACTTGCGTACATTTCTGTATTTGTGTTGAAGCAGCAAGTATTAAACTATCAAATCCACGATGGCTGAGCTTTAGTCGTTACGGCGTAATAAATTTCCAGGTACGCAGCCTGCTATGCCATTCTCATTGGTTCGCCAATGAGAAGACTCTTCATTACAACTGTTACTGCATCTAGAGGCTGCTCGCAAGGGGGCGTGCTCTCTCCGCTGCCCTGGCTAATGGTGGCTGATGATCTCACTAAGCTAAATGATTCCGGCTTTAACACTGTAGGCTATGCCATGGTTAGAAGGAAACATGACTCCATTGTCGCTGGTCAAACTCAGACAGCTCTTAATATTGTATCAAAGTGGTGCAACAAATTGGGACTGTCGATCAACCCACGAAAAACAAGCATTGTCGTTTTCACAAACAGGAGAAACTTTAATTTCATTTCTCCTGTTCTAAACGGCGATCCAATACAAACATCAAAAGAGGTTAGATATTTTGGTATGATTCTGGATAGCAAACTAACCTGGAACTCACACCTGAAATATATCTCCGATAAGGCAAACAAAGTTTTCTTCACATGCAGAAACCTGTTTGGGAAAACATGGGGTCTTACCCCAAAAATGGTACTTTGGTTGCACCAAAGTCTTATCAAACCAATTCTAACATATGCAGCTTTAGTTTGGTTGCCTAAAACGCGCCAAATAACTGCTTAAAATATGTTTACAAAAATACAAAGGCTTGTGTGTCTTAGTTCCACGGGTGCTTTCAAAACCATGCCAACATCAGCAATGGAGATCCTTCTAAAGCTTTCTCCATTGCACCTACATGTTATATCTGTAGCGGTGTTGAGCGTTCATAGACTGCAGCTCACATAAGGGTTTAAGCCGGGTAATCTAACCGGACACCTTAAAATCCTTTCTGAATTACAAGCTGAATTGCATACATACCATATTTTGGATTGTATGCCCAAAAACAATAGATTTAGACAGGCACTTTGATGTCAAGATATTGGCCAGAGATTGTATTAAAAACTACATACGGTCACTGCCACATAACGCCAGCATCTGGTACACAGATGGTTCTTGAACCAATATGGGCACGGGAGCAGGAGTGTTTGGTCCTAGAACAAAGCAAACGGTTTGCCCTAGGCACCACAACAACCATATTTCAAGCCGAAATTTTTGCAACTAGCAGTTGCGCTTTGCTATGTGCTGAGAGAAAATACCAAAATATTGAAATATATATTATCTCTGACAGCCAAGCAGCACTCTTGGCACTAAAATCTACGCGCTTTGATTCAAAACTGGTATGAGAATGCTACCAAAATCTACTACTAAAAATCTCCTGCAATAATAAAGTAGCACTTGTGTGGGCACCTAGCCACACAGGAATACAAGGAAATGCTGTCACTGACGCTTTAGCAAAGCAAGGGGCCAATAAAAAGTTTGTTGGACGGAACCATGCTTCGGAATGGCCAAGAGTTCGCTCAAAAGCACAATTCAAGCATTGGAACAGGAACAAAATGATAAATTATGGAGGAGCAGAGAGGGACTAGTACACTCTAAGAAGTTTCTAGGTAACATCCCTGTTTCACCCTTAAAAACAATCGAGTTAAACAGAGAGGCTCTAAGAATTTTAACGTGGTGCGTTGCTAGACATGGTCCTTTAAACCACCATCTTAACAAAATGGGCCTTGTTGTTTCCAACAGGTGTAGATTCTGCTACTCGGACGCGGAAACGATGGAACACGTCATCTGCAGCTGTTCTGAACTCTCTTAGCACAGATACAACCAACTTGTCATAGAAGACTAACACTTCCATTACCACAAAACGTCACTCCAATTGAGCTAATTAATTTTATTAAAAGTCTCAACTTGGATGACAGAATATAACCAGTAACGGCTCAGACGACGACAGACTAATAAAACAATCAGGGTAAGCACAATAGACCTTCAGGTCGCAGTGCTACTTGAACTGCAAGTCTCAAGGCCCTCCAATAAAAAAAAATATATAATTTTAAAATTTTGAAAAAAGTTTCAAATTTTAATTTTGTAAGAATTTTTGGAATATTTTTAGAATTTGGTTTGAAAAAAGTTTGAATTTTTGATTTTCTTTAATTTTTACAATATTTTTGGAATTTTGAAAGAAACATGAATTTGTGATTTAGAAATATTTTCTCGAAACGCTAAATGGAGAGGTTTTTGAGTAGTTTGCTGATTGTATAATCTTTTCACTAAACTATGTTAATATATGATCCGTTATAGTTTTCCAACAACGTATTGATGTTTCGTGTTAGTTTTGTAATACATATCTAAACATAGATAAAAAATACATGTACTTTAACAAAAAGTTATGTATATGTACGTCGCTGCCCAAAACTAAAAACCATGTCCTCATAAAAGTTTTTTGCCTAAAACTAAATAAAAATCCTAAACCCAGACCGAAGTCTTGATATCTCAGAGCTGTGAGATTTCAGCCCCTTCATTTTTCATTTATGTTTCTATTTTTGAAAATAAATCAAAAAAATTGTGACCCTAGATATGGAGTCGAAAGATCCTCATTCATTTTATTTTTGTTATATTCAGCCATGTACGAAAAGTATTTCTCTTGACAGATATCTTAGTCCAATAGCTCCTATCCCAAACAGGTTTTGCCAGGCTTTGACATACGGCCAAGCACTGGCCCAATAATGATTAACAGTACTTGGTTATTGTTATTGGGCCAGTTCTAGCACCATTCATCGGCCGATCTATGGTTTACAGAAAATAGCCAGTATATAGTAACCTTTGAATAGCCAACCACTAGCCCAAGAATGGTAAACATTACTTGGCTATTGTTATTGGGCCATTACTGGTACCATGTTCAGGCAAATCTACGTTTTATGGAAAAACGGCCAGTACAGTTTACTTTAAATGGCCAAGCAATGGCCCATTAACGGTTACCATAAATTGGCTACTGTTATTCGGCCAGTACTGCATCCGTGAATTCGCCGATCTATGTCATTTGTTTAAAATTCACTAGAGTAATATCCATTTTAAAAACAAATAGTGTGAAAAATTTTCACCTATAGTTTAGGTATCGCTTCTTGACTAAAAAACTATGATAATTGATGAGGTGGGAATAAGATGTAAATTTTTTTTTTCATTATACATTTTTATGGTATTTTAAATTATTTTGTATATAATTTATTTAATTAAATTTGTATATGATATTATTTTATATTTTTTATGGCCCATATCTTGGTTGCCAGTACTCGGCCAATACTGCAATACTGATCAGAGCATCATTATTGGTTCGTTACTGGGCCAACTGTAAAACCTTATATTGCTGTTTTTTGCAGGTCCAAGAATGGCCCCTATTTATTGTCCGAAGTTATCATCCAGTAAAATTATGCTAATGGCCCAGTCATGGTCAGTACTCGGCCATTGCAGTGTTACTGGTCGCCAGTAATGGACTATTACTGGAACGGTTGTATAAACTTGTATAAGATGTCGTTGATTTTCAGATTTTAGGTCAATTATGGCGACACGATAGTATTTCTCTTGGTCTTCGATAGTTTCGTTTAATCCGTTCTAGTTATCTAATTGCATTAACAATAAAATACAGATGAGCCGGTAACCGTGAGTAAATATTTAGACAATAGAGACAATTTTATTTCATTTAATTTTGCAAAAGAAATTTGTCTTATTTTTTGTTTACATTTGTAATTTTTTATTTTTCGAAAGATTAGTTTTTAGTTGATTATGTAAACGATGATGATGGTCATGTTTATATTTACTATTATTGTTTTTTTTAATGTATTATATGGGTTTGGAAAACAAAAATAAATTTTTAATCCAACAACAACTTCAAAATCAAATCTGATGTTATTAGGTATAATAAAAAACCTTTTTTCTGTAGACAAAGTGGGGGCACTTCCTATATTATGGCAATTCAATTCGTTTTATCTCATCAGTCACAACACAACAATTCATTAACGTAGAACATTGACTAAAGAAAATACGGAATCATTTAAAAAAATTTAACATAGAAAATAAACAACAAAATGAGATTATTTGTGGTAAGAAGATTGATCTATGTTGACAATAAACACGATATGAAATTTCTTTTATTGGTTTTTTCAAAGGCGTTTTCATTAGTTGCTGTAACTTTAGCTCGTCCAGAAGCTGGATATTCCTACAATGTGCCTAATCGTGGATTGATCAATGGTTTTAATTCGGGATTGGTGGCTGGTGGTGGTTTACGATTCGGTGGTGGAGGACATGGTTTAACAACAGGAATTGGTGGAAATTTACTAAGTGCTGGTAGCGGTAGTGGCTTTTCAGAATCAATTGGTGGATTTGGACCTGGAGTTGGTGGATTTGGACCAGTAGGACCACCAACAATAAGACAATCATTTGAAGGTAATTACCAGTTTTTCTTTTTTTATAAACTATTAAATTAGGGTTTGTTATGTATTGGAAATATTTTGTACTTCGTTATTCTAACCTCTATCGTGAAAATTTAATCAATAATAATACGAAAACTAACGTTTAATTTTTTTTATAATTGTTAGGTTCTGGCGTAATTCAACCAGGACTCCAACAACAAATTATTCAAAAGCATGTATATGTTCATGTTCCACCACCAGAACCTGAGGAATTGCGCCAACAATCTTCTCTCAGCCTAGGAATACCACAAAAACACTACAAAATTATTTTCATTAAGGCCCCTTCACCTCCACAACCATCTCAAGCACAAATTGCTTTAGCCGAACAAAGTCAAGAAAAAACAATTGTGTATGTGTTGGTTAAGAAACCTGATGATGTTAGTGATTTTGCTCTTTCAAATATTGCACCAATTCCACCGTCAAAACCAGAAGTATACTTTATCAAATACAGAACTCATGTAAGTTTTGGCGTTGATGTTTTTCAATATTTTTTTTACTATAATTTAAAATTTGTTAATAGCGTGGTGGACCAACGCCGCTACCAATTTTACCAGCTAGTCCAAGTATTCCTGCTGGACCAGAAATTGGTTTGAATTCAATTGGAAGTGCAAGTGTAGATACTGGCTTATCAGTTAATAATGGATTAGATAATGGATTATTGATCGATGGATATGCTTCAGGTCAACCAATTAGTAATGTTGTTCAAGGTGAGTCAATTATGAAACTTTCACTTTACGCATAACATTATAACAGAAACACACAAAAAAAGTTTTAAATCTTCTTATTATTTAATTTCATTTAAATTTTGTTCTTTTCTATTATATTTTAAAAGACTTTATGATAGTTTGATGACTTTATATGACCTCTTCATTTTTTAATTTTCTTTACCCATCGCAGTCTTCTTTGTTATTCTTATTTTTTATCTACATGTACCTGCACTAAAGAACATATGATATAATCATCTTATCTAGAACTACTTTAAATTTCTCTCCCGTAAATTACAATTTACCAATTATGCAAGAAAGAAAATAATATATAAATAATATATAAATAATATAAACTTTCATTTTTTGTTGACATATTTTCTTATCGTACAAATATGATATTTAAGATGTTTGTTAAGAAAGATGAATAATTTATTTATTCATTCATAAAAAGTAGAAACTTTTTTATTTGAATTTGAAATTATGCAAAATATGATATGACAGTTTCATATAGATTCTGATTTTTTTATGAACAAAATTTAAATCATTTGTGACAAAAGTTTCTTAATATTAGCTTTGATATGGATTATTAACTTTGTTTTCATTGAATGCTTATAGGAACACCAGCTACTAATTATGGTCCTCCAGGTCACTCTGGTCCTTACTGAGGAATTAAAGTTGACAGCTTAGCAAGATGGTTAGTTTTATTTATATTTAATTTAAAATATTTGCTTTTTGTTTACATTAGCTAAGTAATTATTGTTATTATTATTTATCTTGAAATTGCTAGTAAATAGTTTTTATATAATTTCTAATTATTATTATTGTATTTTTTTATCAATACTAATCGCAATTGTACAATCGTTTGGACTTGCGTCAAGGCGCTGCTATTTTGAAATAACAATGACAGTGTTAGGTCCATCTAGGTCCTTTTGGAGGAAATGGAACCTTACATGCACCCCATGTACGGTCTTGCTATTTGATTTGTGTTGTGTTTGCTTGAAACCTGGAATAACTTTGTATTTATTGTATTGTTAAAGGTGTTCCACTTATATGTATATAATTTATAATGGGTTCCAATGAAAGTGTCTAGATTAACCATAAACGGGTATACGAAAGCAAGCTACTATACGGGTACACGGGTATACGGAAATTACCGCTAGATACACGAGTGGTAAAAAATTATCGCTAGAAAAACGTAATAACCGTATATTTGTGTACACTTCCGTCCGTGGTAAATAAGCTGACGTTATAGATCTTTTTACCGAAAAAGACTTGAGAGCTGCGTTTTTATTCCGAAAACTAAATAATTATTATTTCCAGCAAATTGCAAGATTATTTTGGTGGCAGTTGTTTTTTCTAGAGTTAAATTATTTGAATCAATACAACTCGATGTCCATAGCTTAAGGGCATATTCCTTGAACGATTTCAAGTCGAAAAAGCATTATAAACTTTTGCCCAAAACTCTATAGCCGAGGAGTTATGAGCAATATTAAACTCAACAGAGTGTGTAGATTGAAAAAAAGAGGATATTGAATACAGTAATGTAATATTTTACCAATTAAAAAATTTGTTTTTACTACACAGATTTAATTAAAGGTTTTGTTCAAAATGTCCTCCCCCCCCTTCCCTCAGCTGCTTCACAACACATTCTTGCTCTTCTAACTATTGAAGAGGTTGCTCTCTGAAGAGTATCTGAGTCGTCTCGTATGGATGCAGCTGCAGTCATGATATTTTGAATTAGCTCATCTCTGGTTTGTGGTTCATTTGCATACACTAGACTTTTCATGTGTCCCCAGAGATAATAATCGAGAGGCGTTAAGTCAAGTGATCTCGGTGGCCAACAACTGGACCACCTCTTCTAATCCACCGGTGAGCAAAGTTGTTATTCAGATATGATCTTACATTTAAACCAAAATGAGGTGGTGTACCATCTTGCTGGAAGTACATGTCAACTATGTTCTGAAGTGGAATCTCCTCCATTAATCCTGGCAACTCGTTTTGTAAAAAATTCAGATAAACCTCAAATGTTAAACGTTCTTGAAAAACGAATGGCCCAATATGAAGATTATTAAAAACACCACACCAAATGTTCACCGAAAAACGATGTTGAAAACGGGTTTCCCTGGTTTCAAAAGGGTTTTCAAGTGCTTATGAATGTGAGTTTCTAGTATTCGTAATTCCATCTCTAGTAAACGTGGCTTCATCCGTAAACATAATTTGTTCACAAAGTTGTTGGTGTGCAATCAAGTTTGCATAGTTTGCTGGTTGTAAATGTTGAACAGATTGTATATGGGTACAAATCTAAATTGTGTAATGTTCTCCACACTTTCATTCTTCGGACGCTAGTAGAGGGACTATTTTCAATCATATTAAAAACAACTTCCTCTTTGGCAAGTTCTTGCTGTACGGGACGTTCTGAGCCTTAGAAAAATGAACTTTTTCAGTCAAATGACGATGCACATTGCTGAACTCTTTCTGATTGGGCATTTTTCGATCAGAAAACCTCTGCTGATATTCCCGTACAGACGCTCTTGCATTTTCGTCACAGTATCCGTAAATAAATTGAATATTGGTATATTCTTGATTTGAAATCGAAGCCATTGCAAATTAATCTTATAGCAACCTCAAACGAATTTCACCATAACAATATGACAAAACAAATACATGGCCTACCAGATTTCTCTACTATTAAATTTTGCCCATAACTTCAAATACAATTACTTAAATAGCCTACCAAATTGATTTACTATTGAATCTGAAATTGCTCATAACTCCTCGACTATAGAGTTTTGGACTTTAAATTGTTCAAGAAATATGCCCTTAAGCTATGGACATCGATTCATGGGACACCCTGCATAAAACGAACCTCTTTACAGATGTGTAAAGACAGAAATAATTATTTTGCGATACTACATAGGTGAGTTGTAATTTCTGTATTTAAAACGTAATTCCCAGAAAATTCTTAGTAATGATACAATAAACAATTGAATCCTTTTTTTGGTTAACATCAGAATTTCAGTTACATTTCAGTTATGAAATATATAAAGAAATATGATTTTCACTTCATGAAAAACGATTTAGAAAATTTATAGAATTAATTTTAGCTAGAGAGGTAGCGAAATCTGAAATTAGATGTTCACGCCGTGCTACTCAAAGGGGTGGGTTAAAGCGGGCGTCTGTCTTGGATCAAGTGGCTCGTTGTATAAACATGTAAAAATGTTTATTCTGAGCACCTTAATATAAGAACGGACCCATTTACGAAAATTTTGGTTGAGCCTGAGGTTAACACCCTCACCCAAACAAAAATAATTCGTTATATATGGTAACCAAAAAAAATAATATCAGATCCGAATAACACAACAAAACTTTTCAAAACTCAAAAAAAACATAGTATAGAGTGTCGTGGGTAGTTTTAACGCCTCCTGCCTGATGCTCTTGAGAGTCTAGAACAGAGGGTGAGAGGTATAGAATTGATGTCATTGCTCTGCAAGAAATTTGATAGTCAGTAATCGGAAAACTAGATTTGGCTAGACACTCAGTTCTATTGTTCTAACTCTATTTCTGGGTCAAATAAAAAAAAAATTATAATGGTCAACCCTGAAATATCAAAACGTAAAAAAACTTCTGGCTCCAATTAAAAGCTAACATATATTTTTGTATATGTAACTCAAACTTGTTTATATAAAATTGTAATTAAACTAAACAGTGTATTTGTATTAGAATCAAATGTGATGTTATTTATAAATTATAATATGACCAAAGAAATATTTCTTAACTCAAGCGTCTGTTCTCCATGTTAGGGGCGGCTTGGGGCGGACGTTTGTCTTGAATCAAGCGGCTTGCTATATAACTGTGTAGAAAGCGTCTGTTCTCCATATTAGGGGCGGCTTGCAGCGGGAGTCTGGCTTGGATCAAGCGGCTCGCTATATAAACGTGTAAAAAGGTTGTTTCTGGTGACCTTAAGATGCAGAACGAACCCATTCACAAAAATTTGGGTTGGGCGAAGGGCTAACACCCCATTTCCATAAAAAAATTTCTGTCATGAATTCTGTACACAGGTCTCGGCATATCTCGGATTCATTATTGGAACGACCTCGGAAACTGTACCCGGACTACGATTTAAAAATGGGAACCTGGAACGTGCTAAGTGTTAAATTATATCAGTGAACCAATGATTGAATTTACACAAATAAAACAATAAATATTTGTTGAAAAGAATTGTTTTATTGTAGTCACAAAAAAGTATTTTAAACATGAAGAAAAACAAAGAAAGACTAAAAAACTGAATCGTAAGAATGCTTAGCTTGAACAATTAAAATGTAAAACTTAACACACCACTCATTTTAATATCATTCCAAACTAAGTAATTTTATAGCTGATGTAAGAAAAAATATTAATTAGAAACATTTAATTCAATCCCAATCCAATCATGTTTGATTTGAATGTCGATATTGATAATGGTTTTGTGAAACCATCTACCAACTGTTTTTCCGTATGAATGTACTCAACATCAATCACCTTGTCTTCATTAAGATTTCAAATGAAATGCAATCGAACATCACTATGCTTTGTTTTATGATGCATTTCAGGATTTCGAACTAGCCGTATTGCACTTTGATTATCGACAAACAACTTAGTTGCTTCAAGTTGTTCATAACCAATATCTTTCAGCAATTGCCTCAACCAAACAGCTTCTTTAGCAACATCACAAACTGCCATATACACAGCCTCAGTCGTTGATAATGACTGTCTTTTATCTTTGACTTTTCCATGTTACAATACCATGGCCAACTTTAAATGCGTAACCAGTTGTTGAACGTCGAGATTCAATATCTCTCGCATAATCTGCATCTGTGTAACCAACCAATGATATTTCCTTTTTACCATTTAAACCATACACAATGCCTGTTTATTTTGTATGTTTCAAATATCGAAGAATTCGTTTTATAGCATTTACATGTTCATGATTTGGATTTTGCATGAACCGACTAATTTCTCCCACTGCAAATGAAATATCTGGTCTTGATACAGTTGCTGCATACATTAATGATCCACATGCTTGACGATATGGAAATACAACTTCCGATTCTTCATTTGATTTTGATAGAACAGTTCCACTGTCAAATGGAGTTGAAATTGATTTTGAATCCCTCATTCGGAATCTTTCAGTAACCTTTTCGATGTACAAATTTTGACCGATTGTGATTGTTCTCGAATCATGATCTCTTTGGATTTCCATTCCAGCATAATAATTATTGTTGCCCAAAGTGATTTTGAATGTGTTTTGACTTTATCCACCAATGATTCAATTGCTTGCTTACTGTGTGAAAGAATTAAACCATCTTCAACATATAGTAAAACTATTACCTTCTTGATGTTGATCTCTCCACAAAATACACATGTATCTGCTTTCGATTGAATCATACCACAACTTGTAAGAAATTCAACAAATTTTGAATTCCAAGCCCTTGATGCTTGTTTTAGCCCATATAGACTGCGTTTCAGTCGACATACTTGACAAATTTCATGTTCAATACCCTCTGGAACATTCATGTATATTTTTTCTTTCAATTCACCATTGAGAAATGCTGTTTTGACATCAAATTGAACCATTTCCATGTCTTGAATTGCTGCAACTGCTAAAACACATCGTACTGAATCATATCTCACAACTGGTGAAAATATTTCAGTGTAATCAATTCCCAAATGTTGTGAATAACCTTTTGCAACAAGACGAGCTTTGAATTTTGGTTGTTCATTATGTATAGTTTTCAGTTTGAATACCCATTTATTTCCAATGACATTGCAAATCTTCGGTTTGTTGACGATTTCAAACGTTTCGTTTTCATCCAATGACTTGAGTTCATCTTCAATGGCTGCTTTCCATTCACTTGAATTATTTGAGTTTATTGCTTCTTTATAACTCAATGGTTTATACACCATTGCCATCAAACTCGCTTCAAAACTTTGTATCTTATTTGGGTTTGCTCTTAAACGACCATTGCTTCGACTGTAATCATCAATATTTTTTGGTGTTGGATTTACATCAATTATTTCATTTGATTTTTCATCGATGATTTCTTCTGAAGGTGTTTCATGAATTGTTTCATCCAAAAAATTCGATTTAATTTGTCATTTATAGATTCAAAATATTCACTCTTGATAAAATTTTCATTGAATTTAACATCGCAACTCACAATGATTTTCTTTGATGCTGGATCATATAGTCGAAAATTCTTCTGTGTTGACTCATATCCAACCAAATAAACTTCTTTTGCCTTTTCATCCCATTTCTTTCTTACGATTTTTGGAATGTGTGCATAACCAACTGTACCAAATACCTTCACATGATCAAGTTTTGATTTCTTGTTGAACCAATTTTCATATGCTGTCATTTTTCATATGCTGTTCATATTTCTTGATTTTTCGAATTTGGGGAACAATTCAACAAATAAACTGCAGTTCTAACTGCTTCTGGCCATAATGATTTGCATAAATTGCTTTCTAATAACATTGTACGCGCATATTCTTGAACCGTTCGATTATCTCGTTCAATATATCCTTTTTGTTTTGGCGTACATGGTGAAATTCTTTCAAAAATAATTCCATGCTTTGAAAGATATTTTATTAGGTTCTTGTTAATAAATTCAGTGCCATTATCACATCGAATACGTTTAACTGAATTTTCCGTTGAGTTTTTAATGAATGCCAAAAATTCCTTTAATGTTTCCTCAACTTCTGATTTGTGTGCAATGAAATATACGAATTTAAAACCTGTAGTTTCATCTTTCAATAACATGAAATACTGTGCACCACCAACGCCTACTTGTTGCATTTTAGCACACAAATCTACATGGATCATTCACCTTTTTCAACATTACAGTTTTCCTTCAGCGGATGTGAACTACGGTGCATTTTTCCAATTTGACATTCCTTGCAAAAGAAATTATTCATGTTTGATAAATTTATGCCACTCACCATATTATGTTTAACCATTGATTTAATTGTAATTGTATTCATGTAACCCAATCGTCTATGCCATTGCTGCAATGAATTCATTGATTCATTTTCAAGAACATTTGCTGTCAAACATGAATCAATAAGTTTATTCCGCTGAACATCTTGTTGAAAAATCATTCGTACTAAATTGTTGTCATCTTTGTAACCAATAGCAACTGTTTCATTTTCTTTCAAAATGACGCAACATTTTCCTTCAAAATTTATTTCAAAACCCTTGTTCATCATCGATCCAATTGAAAACAAATTAACCTTTGATTTTGGTACATATCGAACATCTTCTAAACGACGCTTGTACCATTTACCGTTAACCCAAGCTTCAACTTCTATACTACCACTACCTTCAACATTCAAAGTTTCATTGTTTGCAATTTCAATACCAGCTTGACTTTCATGCGATGAAAATTCATAAAACCAATCTTTTCGAAAAGTCATGTGTTTCGATGCTCCAGAATCTGCTAACCAAACATCATTATAACTTGCTGATAAAACATCTGTCATAGCCGAAAAAGCAACTGATGATTTCTGTTCACTTTTATCCTTTGTTTGGTTTTTTGGACAATATTTTTTCCAATGACCTTCTTTACCACAAGAAAAACAAATAGACTTTGATTTATTTTTGAAATTCTTTTTCATCTTATTTTGTTGTTTTGGGTTGAAAGCTGCTTCAACAGAATGTTCTTCTTTGTCATGATTATTCATTTGGTCCTCTTCTAATTGCAACTTTGCCAAAAGTGTGTCAATTGTTCGGCAGTCTTTTATATTATACCAAACCGTTTTGAAATTCTTGAACTTTGAGCTCAAACCACTAATAATTCGACACATTTTTAAATTATCAGTCGATTTCTTTTCATGTTCTTCAATTTCAGCTGCCAATCGAGTTACATTTGAAACATACGATGCAACAGATTCATCGTCATTCATTTTTACTGCAAAATATTCCTCGTATAATGTCATGTTTCGAACATCGCTTTTCATATTATGAATACTTTCCAATTTTATCATGATTTCATTTGCTGATCTACAGGTTAGAACATGATTTGCCTGAACATTATCCAATGATGAAAACAAAATAGCCATTGCTCGGCCGTCTCTTTTGATCCATTCTTTGATTTTTGCTGCATCAGATCCTTCTGGCTTAGTTTCCATACCATCAACCACTTCAATCAGCCCTTTTCCACGTAAAATTGCTATAACTTGAAATTTCCATGCCTTGAATTTTGATCCATTCAATCGATGTGAAATCAAGTTCGATTCACCTGAATTGTTCATTATTACGACTTTTAATGAAATTCACAAATGTATGATACAAAATACACGAAAATGTTTTTCTTAATTCAATCTAGGTATTTTAATTTGCACACTGGGCTCATAACCTTTTAAATTATATTAGTGAACCAATGATTGAATTTACACAAATAAAACACTAAATATTTGTAGAAAAGAATTGTTTTATTGTAGTCACAAAAAAGTGTTTTAAACATGAAGAAAAATAAAGAAAGACTAAAAAACTGAATCGTAAGAATGCTTAGATTGAACAATTAAAATGTAAAACTTAACACTAAGCCTTAGAAGACCAGGTGATCTCCTAAAACTCACACAACAAGTCGAGAGCTACACACTGGATATAGTGGCATTACAAGAACTAAGATGACCAGGTAGTGGAATCCATGAAACAGCGAAAGGATACACCTTTATTATTGCGGTCATCAAAACGGAGGAGAATTTGGAGTTGGCTTTCTTATACACCGTCGCGTGAATCAGCATGTTATCGACTTCTGCCCAATTAATATGCGGTTATGCACACTGAGAATCCGTACGCAAAAATTCAATGTAACGATCGTCAATGTTCATGCACCTACTGAAGATAAAACAGATGACATTAAAGACTGTAATGAAGCGCTTTCTCATTGGCGAACCAATGAGAAGGACATAGCAGGAAGCGTACCTAGCGAGATTGATTTTCAGGCCCCAAGCTAGCTTCAGCCCATGGGAATGATAAAGTAACCCTGCTACTTCAGCACAAATACAGAAATGTACGCTATTCATGAAAATTTGCAGAAATGGAAAGAAATACAAGTGGAAAAATGGAGACTCTGGCGACCCCGTCTGCGAAAGACCCACGATCAGCACGTCCAACCCCTACATTCACTCCCATACGCTCACTCTCTCACTCCTCATACACGCTCGCGCCCTCCCACACATGCACACTATCATCCATACCTTTGTAATAATAACATTTACTTCTTATAACAAGTAATATTAAAATATTTATATTAACGAAAAAGAAATGATTGTATATGACTCTAACTGGTTATTTAAACTAGTTATATATTCCTAAAGAAAATCATCAACTCATTGAAAATAAACTTATTTACTTAGCATATCTATTTTCAGTCAAATTTTATTTATACATGTTACAGCTAGAAATTCTATATGCAGTAACTTTTATATATTATTAAATACTAATTATATCAAACACTTTTGAATAAAAACATATAATAACTATTCAGTTACGATCACTGGACGCTTCACAAACATACTATTCCACATACAAACATTTATTTAATTTTAAATTGTTTAATTGGGGATAAATCGAAGTAGTTGAACATTAATTTGGAGTTTGTCATGGTTGTTTGTTTATTTGTAATTACAGGAGAATTGCAGGGTACATTATTTTATAATTCCTGTTTAAACAAACTCAATCTTTTTAAAGCAAATATTTGGATATTTTGTTTGTTACCGAACTACACCATTCGCGGTATAAAGGATAATTGTACGAACTTTTGCTGTCCATAATGTACTTTAACTTGACCTAACTTTGGCTAACTTTTGAATTCATGGTTTGGTTTCTTGCATCAGTATTCTGGGGTAAATCCTTGATTTAAAAAAAAATTTAAACAAATGATGGTCCATGTTATTGAACAAAACAGAAGCACGGAACTTGCAACCTTGTGCAATTTTTTTTAATATAAAAAATTTATCACTAACAGAATTGCGTTGGTTCGCATCGAAACCTAAATGGTGTTACTTTAAATATCAACGATAGATAATTTTGCTCCAAGTCGTCTAACAAAAATAATAATGTACATCAATAAATTGCATTTACTTAGTTCCCCCTCATACAAGTAGGTATGTGGCAAATCCAATCCACACCTTGGACGAGCGCCTTAAACTAAATCAATAAATATATGTGTTCAGGTTTTGAATCTTGAATCTTTTCGTACGAAATTAATTTCTTTTCAAATATTTTCTTATACATATCGCAAAGAAAAAAAAAACACCCACAAGTGGAGACCGAAAAGTCTAAATTTAAAGAATGAAACTTAATTGTATTTGTAAAATATTATAATTCTTTACTTTCCAAATTTTTGACTATCCATCGTTTTATTATTACTCGCCTTTTTGGTGTTCAAAAAAAAATTTTTTCATTTGGTTTGTTTTTATCAAACTGGATTGTACTACCAGATCCTACAAACAACGTTAAGTCTTGGTTCGAGGTCATGAAAGTAATCAAGAACACAAAAAGGATCAAATAAGTTTGACTGCCGATACGAATCAAAACATGTCGGTCGTTTTTACGATCTAGGATAACCGTAAACCATCTTGACGAATCTTATCGGTCCATCAATCGACAAAAAAAAAATATTATGAAACCTGCAAACAATTTACGAATAAATGTTGGTTGTAAAATCAGTATCAGAACCAAATTTAGTTTTATTTATTTATAATTATTCAAGGCACAAACACACGCCATCACACATCCACGCATAACAACAATCATTCATACAAATTAAAGTTAAAAAAAGAAAAAACAAAAAAAAAAATGCAAAGTCACTCACCCCATGATTAATCCTCCAGCCTTCAAAGTCCTTCTGTCTTAGCCCTCCATCAGTGATGATTCATCCCACAGGTATGGTATTACAAAAAAAATAAATGTACGAATAATCCACTGGTGCGTGGACAATTTGGCAGCAACAGCAAACAAGTTGGTGTATATATGGAGTTGAAAATATGACAGTATCAGCAAAAATGGTATATAAATAATCAGTTGAAATATCCCAAAATATTGTAAAAATGTTGCGTTGAAAATACGATAATATCAGCAAAAATTGTATATAAATAATCAGTTGAAATATCCCAAAATATTGTAAAAATGTTGCGTTGAAAACACGATAATATCCGCAAAAATTGTAGGTAAATAATCAGTTGAAATATCCCAAAATTTTGTAAAGAGGAACGGTGAATAAGTTTGCCAGCAAACTTGTTGAATAAAGTAGGTATCAGAATGGTTGAATAAATTTGCTATTGTAAAAATCGGTGAAATAATTTTGCAACCAATATCGTGGTATAAATTGGTCATCAACAATCGTTGAATAAATGTATTATCAAAATCGTTGATTAAACTTATACAACTTCGAGGTAAAGGGTGATTTGCAATGACGTTCAACCAAATTTCGTTTAACACCAGCAGCAATGCAGATGTTTCGTGTCACTGCTAACAATTACAGCTTAGTTAGTAGCACTACATCAACGTAATCACAAACTTAATTTCACAAAAATGCGGCCACTTCTCTGAATAAGCTTTTAACACCTTAATCTAAGCATAATCAATTGAAACAACAACTTAATTTTTTTCTTCTTTCTTCTCTAGGCATTGACACATGTTATTTATTTAATAAATTAATTTCACTAAAATAAATAAGTTACAAATTACACTTATCAACTGAATTTTTCTTTACAGAAATCATATGCAGTACATTGTCACCAAAACTTAATGACAGAAGAGAGTACATGTTTTTCTTTTTAAAACCTTCAAATATATAATATTTCGTTTTAATTTAAATTACGTCACCAAATAGAATGACCCAAACATATATGAGTTTGTTTTATCTCTATTAAATTAAACTAGAAGATATGTTTAATAAATTAACTATTGTATAAAAACAAAATTCTTTTTGTATTATAAACCAGTTCTGTAATTTAACTTGACATTGAACTGCACTTAACAGAAAAACTATGTACAATTATGCATCCTTGCTTGGACATATTCACTATTTACAAGACAGAAACAAAGTTTATACTAAACACTTTAACTATTTAATTAAAATCATGTAAAGATTAATTAGATTGATTATTACTAATTTGGTTGAGTTGTTTTAATTTACTGGACAGTCCAGGACTGGAACTAACACATAATTTATATGTCATGATTCAACTATGTAACAACACGTATATTTTTAATTATGATTTATTTTCTAATTTCCTTTGACTACTAGAACAGCCCATGACATTTAACTAACACAAAATTGAGGTTTTGACCGTTTAAATAGGTGTAATTAACATATTCAATGGTGTATTTTATAACCACAAATGGTAATCGAAGATGACACGACGAACGGGTTCGTTTGTTAGCTTTATGCACAATATAAAATAGATAATATCCGTTACCTGGGGTTATAATCCTTCACTGCCTGCGTTTTAGATCATATCCGCTTCGTTTTATTTCCCAGTTTTATTAACCTCCAACGATTATATGTCTGCTAACACTTCAAACAAACGTCCGACCACACCCAAACTATATCCAACGAACCAAACGTCAAAATTTTCGATCAGCTGTCTTGATGATGTTACAAAAAGTAGTAGACTAAGAGAGGGAACAATTTACAGTGGCTTATTATATAGCCAAATTTTTAGTCTCGCAATAACTCGAATACAGTGTTTAGATGTGAGATAATTAATTTACATCAGATTTTCAAATTATTGGGAACTTTTTATAGTTACACAAAACCGTTTGCTGTTTGATAATATTGTACGAAAATAAGGTTGTGACCCAAAATATTTCCGACACATCCATAACACTTATAATTGAATTCAAAATGAATCAAATACAGATTCGATCAATGTTATGATGTTTAGACATTTATTAAACTACATTCTGCAATATCAGTACAGTGAAGTTCAGTTCAATAACGGAAGGATTGTTTAAAGCAAAACACTCATACAAAGACAAATCAAATGTTTAACAAAGCAAAAATAGTAATTCGTTGTATGTTGACGATTGGAAACAAAATACACGTAGCTGTTATGAGGTTTTGAGAATTTCGTTGTTTCATTACGGTTTGTGTTTTGGAAAAAAAAAGTTCAAACTCAAATAGTAAGGCGAGAACAATCGAATGGAGGTATAGCGCGCGTCAATTTTAGTGTGTTGTAAGATTAAATTCTGATTAAATTTTAGTGGTTATACGGATGATGATTAAAGAAAATCATTAATTAATTCAAATTAACCAATATTATGTTATATTAATGAATAAATAAATCAGGGTAATTAGTGCAATTTTCTTTCTCCTATACGTTTGTCCGGCTATTGCAGATTTAGTTAGATTTTAAGAAAAATAAGGAAACTATGGGTTAAGGGAACTATACGACATAGGACTATTGATGATGAATGGATGGGAAACTATTACAAGCGGTACAGATTAATATAAGAAACAACAACTAAGGAAACTGCGACTGTAATACACTATGTTCAGACATTAGTCCAGACTATCCATTACAGAACAAGTGCTTTTTGGAAGAACACTTACGACCAAAAAGAAGTTGAAAAAGGCATAGGCTGGTCGCAACTAGACCTTGTACATCCATATTAGTATGGTGAAGCACCTCGATGTACCACAGATTAGCAATCAATTCGATCGGTATTACAAACTCAGTCTTAGCAGAAACAAAGTAATAAAGTATCTATGATTATACAAAAAAACTTTTGGGAGGGGCATCGATAAAAACAGTATTCTACTCTATTGAAAACGATGGACAACTGAAATCTTCCAGACCCAATTTCGTTGTTCCGTTATGCAGGCTCGCAACCCACACCTGAACTACCACGAGTCTCTTGCGTCTCCGACTACTCTAGCCGGGCTACACTGTTGTACGCTTCCGTCCAAGTGACTCTGAAGGCAAAAAAAACTGTTCACATAGTTTCAAAGTAACTAATTGAACCAAATTCAATACGTGCAATCTCGGAATTTTCGCGTGCAAATAGTCAAAAAAAAAAATTAAAAAAAATTTGAAACAAGACCCGAACACCACAGTTGATACACACTCGCTGAACTGTTAATTCAAAACGAAACTACCCTCATATGGTCGTCGATAATCTTGACTTACAATGGCGGTAAAACACAAGCGAATGTTACTAACATACTGACAAAAAAAAATTATTACCGATATTAGGCACGAATGTCCTTGGAATGGTACACACCTCTACGTTTCGAAGCCAGGTCCTCCAGTTCGTAAGCAGCGCTACCTACCAACCTTCAAACGTTGGCTTCGCAAACTTTTGTGAGAGCGATACAGATAATTTTCGGCCGTTTATCTGCATTGCCCATAAACAATATTACGACAGAATACACTGTTTTGTTTTTGCCAAACCCCCAAGAGATGAAGTTGGTGGATTGTGGGCCCTCGCAATACACTCGTCAGCGTATTCCTCGGGTAACCACAATCTCCATACCTCGCCCCTTGGAAGAATCTCAATATCTAAAACCCAAGCCAGCATTTCACCTGGCCTGAAATTAGGTTATCTGCGAATACAGGAATAGACAATGTCAGAGCTTATTGTCGGCAATAGAACTATCAATTATTTTCTTAAATTCCTTCATAGGTGATTCAATATACTTGCCACTGACAAAACTACTGGTTGTCAATTATTTGAGAATTTGGTGAATCGATTGATTCATTTCTACTATCATCAGCATCATAAATTTCATCATATTTTAACTTTTCCACATCGTAACAAAATCAACAACTTGATCTGTTGAACTTGGAAATTTTAAAACTGACATTTTTTTTGAAATTTGAACCTATCCAAGCCGGTTTAAACAAATGTTACTGATACTCCAAAGCTTCAGGAACGTCCCGCTCGACCAATTCGATGTAAATAATTCAGTGATGGATGTGAAACATCAAGAGTTATTATTAAATTTATATTTTCTGCATCAATTCTGCGTGACTGTGATTAGCGTACGAAAGTCGAATAATTTAAGACGTTGTGTCTGCTCATGTGCGCCCTTTATCGTTAATCAATAATTTAAAATAGCGTGAACTTTAAAATAGCGTGAACTTGGTGAACTTTGAACATTGCTTACACGAAATCAACCGGAATATGTTTTTCTATTTCTACAATCTACAATTTCATTTCATTGAAATTATTTTCTGGCTGTGGAATTGCGTAACCAAAATTTAAATTTTAATTTAATTATTTAATCATTACCAAAAAAATCATTCCATTACAACACTTGATTACTTCAAACATATTAGAACAGAATTTCAAACAAAAATTGTATGGAAATTTAGTTATTCAAACCTCAAACAGCTGTGCGATATCTTTTGCAATTCGACAATTATATTAAATAAGATTTATTATTATCTTGCTATTATTTTATTACTATTTACAATTGTTTTCCCAGGTGCTGATATAAGAACAGAACAAAAATAAATGGTGAGATTGGAGAGAAAATAAGTATACTACAAATATGGCAGAAGAGGGAAATTCGGAACCATGAGTTTTACCTACCCGAAAGGGAAATCCTAACAAGAGAGAAAAAAATTAAGCTACGCTATTATCAACGATAAAGGTACTAAAAAAACAAAATTCGTAGCAAAACGATAGGAGGATAGAGATAAAACAATTAGACTACACTATTGTAAGCGGTGGAAACGTATATATAAAAAAAAAATCCAAAAAAAAAGGAGAGCGGCAAGCCTACCGGTTTGACAAGCAAAATAACTTAAAATAACAAAAAAAACTTAATACAAAAAAAAAATTAACCTATCATGCATTAAGAGAAATATATAAAAAGATTAAACCTAGTAAATAATTTGGTACTTAAGATTAATTTTGATGTATATAGTTGTTTTGGTAGTTGTCGATTTATTTATTTGGTCTTCTTTTGTTTGTTTATTATATTTCCTGGGTACTTAAAAATTATCCTTGTTGTGTAAATAAGTATTCCCGGGTTAGCTTAATATTTGTTTATTTTCATTGTATAATGTTGTATTTATTTATTATCTTTGGGGGGATCTAAAATTGATGAAAAAAAGGATTAGTGTCTGATATTATCAGCTGTTATTTATTTATGTATTTAATTATTTATTTCACTGTTTATTTATTTTCTATTTATTTGTTTATTTGTTTATTAGTATTAATACCAACGGACAGAGGACGGACGGACCAATCATGGGGTTGTTCATCACACCTGGGGTTGGAAGTGGCGATCGCCGTTCTTTCTCAATTTTTATTGGTTGATTGTTGTTAATTTAGTTGATTTTTGGGACCAAAGAAAAGTTAAAATAGGCTACGTTAAAAGGATGGGTAATCAGAAAGGAAAAGGGGAGAAGAGGGGATGTAAAGGATGGGAAGAGGTAGGGTGGGAAAGGAATAAGATGGGGTATGTGCTGATGGGATTTCACCCAGCTGACAAGTGCTGACGGGATGGCCAGAAGATAAATCCTCTGGACCACCATTCGATCATCAACACCCGTCAACTGCGATCCACACCACCAACACATACGGGCGAGGTGCTATGACCTGAGTGGATCCAGCCAACCACGGCATAAAAGCTGAGCGGACATCTTCCCTCAGTAGCTGATCGGGCTACTTTGGAAAATGTCCCTCAGTATTATCCATGGGGAACCGAAACACTCAGGCCATAGGAAACCAATATTGTCGGGAGGGGACTCTAAATATTAGACAATATCAGTTCGGACTGGACTCTGAAGACACCACGAACCCGAAGCCTGACCAGGTGACCAGACTCGGACGAGAATTGGCGTATACACCAATACACGTCAGTCTAGGTCTGGCACCTGAATCACCTTCGGCCCTCGTGACATCGCCAGAAACCCAGCCCGGAACTAGGGTCCGTGGGGTTGTAATGCCCATTGGGAATACTTCCTAAGAAATATTCCCACCCTTGCGTTATCAAAAAAAAACCAAAAGGAGAAACATTGCTGGAGGCGTAGGGACGCAACTCCCCATCAAAGAAAAGTCTGAGGGATCTCAGATTTCCTTTGCTCCTACGCGTTTGAAGCAGGGAACTGCTTCCACGCCGCCAGAGCCTCTAACTATTATATGGTGGATAATGAAAATTTAAAAGAAGAAAAAAAATTTAACAAAAATTTTTTTCAAAGTTTTTTGTAATTTGAAGGGACTCCTCCAGAGTCCTACACCGCTGTAGAAACCCTTAGAGAAGCCCCACGTTGGGCGCCAATTTGTAATGAAGCGCTTTCTCATTGGCGAACCAATGAGAAGGACATAGCAGGAAGCGTACCTAGCGAGATTGATTTTCAGGCCCCAAGCTAGCTTCAGCTCATGGGAACGATAAAGTAACCCTGCTACTTCAGCACAAATACAGAAATGTACGCTATTCATGAAAATTTGCAGAAATGGAAAGAAATACAAGTGGAAAAATGGAGACTCTGGCGAACCCGTCTGCGAAAGACCCACGATCAGCACGTCCAACCCCTACATTCACTCCCATACGCTCACACTCTCACTCCTCATACACGCTCGCGCCCTCCCACACATGCACACTATCATCCATACCTTTGTAATAATAACATTTACTTCTTATAACAAGTAATATTAAAATATTTATATTAACGAAAAAGAAATGATTGTATATGACTCTAACTGGTTATTTAAACTAGTTATATATTCCTAAAGAAAATCATCAACTCATTGAAAATAAACTTATTTACTTAGCATATCTATTTTCAGTCAAATTTTATTTATACATGTTACAGCTAGAAATTCTATATGCAGTAACTTTTATATATTATTAAATACTAATTATATCAAACACTTTTGAATAAAAACATATAATAACTATTCAGTTACGATCACTGGACGCTTCACAAACATACTATTCCACATACAAACATTTATTTAATTTTAAATTGTTTAATTGGGGATAAATCGAAATAGTTGAACATTAATTTGGAGTTTGTCATGGTTGTTTGTTTATTTGTAATTACAGGAGAATTGCAGAGTACATTATTTTATAATTCCTGTTTAAACAAACTCAATCTTTTTAAAGCAAATATTTGGATATTTTGTTTGATACCGAATTACACCATTTGCGGTATAAAGGATAATTGTACGAACTTTTGCTGTCCATAATGTACTTTAACTTGACCTAACTTTGGCTAACTTTTGAATTCATGGTTTGGTTTCTTGCATCAGTATTCTGGGGTAAATCATTGATTTAAAAAAAAATTTAAACAAATGATGGTCCATGTTATTGAACAAAACAAAAGCACGGAACTTGCAACCTTGTGCAATTTTTTTTTTTAAAATAAGAAATTTATTACTAACAGAATTGCGTTGGTTCGCATCGAAACCTAAATGGTGTTACTTTAAATATCAACGATAGATAATTTTGCTCCAAGTCGTCTAGCAAAAATAATAATGTACATCAATAAATTGCATTTACTTAGTTCTCCCTCATACAAGTAGGTATGTGGCAAATCCAATCCACACCTTGGACGAGCGCCTTAAACTAAATCAATAAATATATGTGTTCAGGTTTTGAATCTTGAATCTTTTCGTACGAAATTAATTTCTTTTCAAATATTTTCTTATACATATCGCAAAGAAAAAAAAAACACCCACAAGTGGAGACCGAAAAGTCGCTCTAAATTTAAAGAATGAAACTTAATTGTATTTGTAAAATATTATAATTCTTTACTTTCCAAATTTTTGACTATCCATCGTTTTATTATTACCCGCCTTTTTGGTGTTCAAAAAAAAATTTTTTCATTTGGTTTGTTTTTATCAAACTGGATTGTACTACCAGATCCTACAAACAACGTTAAGTCTTGGTTCGAGGTCATGAAAGTAATCAAGAACACAAAAAGGATCAAATAAGTTTGACTGCCGATACGAATCAAAACATGTCGGTCGTTTTTACGATCTAGGATAACCGTAAACCATCTTGACGAATCTTATCGGTCCATCAATCGACAAAAAAAAAATATTATGAAACCTGCAAACAATTTACGAATAAATGTTGGTTGTAAAATCAGTATCAGAACCAAATTTAGTTTTATTTATTTATAATTATTCAAGGCACAAACACACGCCATCACACATCCACGCATAACAACAATCATTCATACAAATTAAAGTTAAAAAAAGAAAAAACAAAAAAAAAATGCAAAGTCACTCACCCCATGATTAATCCTCCAGCCTTCAAAGTCCTTCTGTCTTAGCCCTCCATCAGTGATGATTCATCCCACAGGTATGGTATTACAAAAAAAATAAATGTACGAATAATCCACTGGTGCGTGGACAATTTGGCAGCAACAGCAAACAAGTTGGTGTATATATGGAGTTGAAAATATGACAGTATCAGCAAAAATGGTATATAAATAATCAGTTGAAATATCCCAAAATATTGTAAAAATGTTGCGTTGAAAATACGACAATATCAGCAAAAATTGTATATAAATAATCAGTTGAAATATCCCAAAATTTTGTAAAAATGTTGCGTTGAAAATACGACAATATCAGCAAAAATTGTATATAAATAATCAGTTGAAATATCCCAAAATATTGTAAAAATGTTGCGTTGAAAATACGATAATATCAGCAAAAATTGTATATAAATAATCAGTTGAAATATCCCAAAATATTGTAAAAATGTTGCGTTGAAAACACGATAATATCCGCAAAAATTGTAGGTAAATAATCAGTTGAAATATCCCAAAATTTTGTAAAGAGGAACGGTGAATAAGTTTGCCAGCAAACTTGTTGAATAAAGTAGGTATCAGAATGGTTGAATAAATTTGCTATTGTAAAAATCGGTGAAATAATTTTGCAACCAATATCGTGGTATAAATTGGTCATCAACAATCGTTGAATAAATGTATTATCAAAATCGTTGATTAAACTTATACAACTTCGAGGTAAAGGGTGATTTGCAATGACGTTCAACCAAATTTCGTTTAACACCAGCAGCAATGCAGATGTTTCGTGTCACTGCTAACAATTACAGCTTAGTTAGTAGCACTACATCAACGTAATCACAAACTTAATTTCACAAAAATGCGGCCACTTCTCTGAATAAGCTTTTAACACCTTCTGCATACTCAATTGAAACAACAACTTAATTTTTTTCTTCTTTCTTCTCTAGGCATTGACACATGTTATTTATTTAATAAATTAATTTCACTAAAATAAATAAGTTACAAATTACACTTATCAACTGAATTTTTCTTTACAGAAATCATATGCAGTACATTGTCACCAAAACTTAATGACAGAAGAGAGTACATGTTTTTCTTTTTAAAACCTTCAAATATATAATATTTCGTTTTAATTTAAATTACGTCACCAAATAGAATGACCCAAACATATATGAGTTTGTTTTATCTCTATTAAATTAAACTAGAAGATATGTTTAATAAATTAACTATTGTATAAAAACAAAATTCTTTTTGTATTATAAACCAGTTCTGTAATTTAACTTGACATTGAACTGCACTTAACAGAAAAACTATGTACAATTATGCATCCTTGCTTGGACATATTCACTATTTACAAGACAGAAACAAAGTTTATACTAAACACTTTAACTATTTAATTAAAATCATGTAAAGATTAATTAGATTGATTATTACTAATTTGGTTGAGTTGTTTTAATTAACCGGACAGTCCAGGACTGGAACTAACACATAATTTATATGTCATGATTCAACTATGTAACAACACGTATATTTTTAATTATGATTTATTTTCTAATTTCCTTTGACTACTAGAACAGCCCATGACATTTAACTAACACAAAATTGAGGTTTTGACCGTTTAAATAGGTGTAATTAACATATTCAATGGTGTATTTTATAACCACAAATGGTAATCGAAGATGACACGACGAACGGGTTCGTTTGTTAGCTTTATGCACAATATAAAATAGATAATATCCGTTACCTGGGGTTATAATCCTTCACTGCCTGCGTTTTAGATCATATCCGCTTCGTTTTATTTCCCAGTTTTATTAACCTCCAACGATTATATGTCTGCTAACACTTCAAACAAACGTCCGACCACACCCAAACTATATCCAACGAATTAAACGTCAAAATTTCCGATCAGCTGTCTTGATGATGTTACAAAAAGTAGTAGACTAAGAGAGGGAACAATTTACAGTGGCTTATTATATAGCCAAATTTTTAGTCTCGCAATAACTCGAATACAGTGTTTAGATGTGAGATAATTAATTTACATCAGATTTTCAAATTATTGGGAACTTTTTATAGTTACACAAAACCGTTTGCTGTTTGATAATATTGTACGAAAATAAGGTTTGACCCAAAATATTTCCGACACATCCATAACACTTATAATTGAATTCAAAATGAATCAAATACAGATTCGATCAATGTTATGATGTTTAGACATTTATTAAACTACATTCTGCAATATCAGTACAGTGAAGTTCAGTTCAATAACGGAAGGATTGTTTAAAGCAAAACACTCATACAAAGACAAATCAAATGTTTAACAAAGCAAAAATAGTAATTCGTTGTATGTTGACGATTGGAAACAAAATACACGTAGCTGTTATGAGGTTTTGAGAATTTCGTTGTTTCATTACGGTTTGTGTTTTGGAAAAAAAAAGTTCAAACTCAAATAGTAAGGCGAGAACAATCGAATGGAGGTATAGCGCGCGTCAATTTTAGTGTGTTGTAAGATTAAATTCTGATTAAATTTTAGTGGTTATACGGATGATGATTAAAGAAAATCATTTATTAATTCAAATTAACCAATATTATGTTATATTAATGAATAAATAAATCAGGGTAATTAGTGCAATTTTCTTTCTCCTATACGTTTGTCCGGCTATTGCAGATTTAGTTAGATTTTAAGAAAAATAAGGAAACTATGGGTTAAGGGAACTATACGACATAGGACTATTGATGATGAATGGATGGGAAACTATTACAAGCGGTACAGATTAATATAAGAAACAACAACTAAGGAAACTGCGACTGTAATACACTATGTTCAGACATTAGTCCAGACTATCCATTACAAGACCTGTTCTTCCTAGAACTCGAAGACGTCATCAATAACATCCCGCGGCACGATATAAAAATCGTGGTAGGTGACTTTAATGCTCAAATCGGTAGGATTGCAGAACTTAAAACACATATCGGCCCTAACAGCTTGCATCATACCAGCAACAATAACGGTTTTCGCGCAGCCGAGCTGGCTATGATGTATGATCTAGTAATTTCCAGCACTTTCTTCCCTCACAAGAGAATTCACAAGGCAACGTGGAAATCAAATGACGGAAGAACGGAAAATCAAATCGATCTCGTCATGATCTCTAAGAGACACTCTACAAGTATAACTGACGTTCGATCATACAGAGGTGCTGATGTGGACACCGATCATGTGCTTGTCATCTTTAAGTACAAGTGCAAATTATCATCTACATTTAACAGCCAAGCAAAAAAGACTGTGCGCTGGAATGTCGAAGCATTTAAACACCTGAAAACACAGAATAGATATCAGAAAATTGTAACGCAAATCAAAGAAGAGCATGAAATCCCGTCTGAGATGCCATTAAACATACGAGAAGAATGGCAAACGCTTCAATCAACCATCATATCCGCAGCACAAACTACAATCGCAATCGACCACCGAAATCACGTAACGAATGGTTTGATGACGAGTGCCGCGAATGCATAGAGCACAAACAAAAACTGCGAGAAAAATGGTTAACAAGAAACACCCGAAGCTCCCAAACTGATTATCTATGCACCAGGAAAGCCTCAGCAAAACTTCTACGTAAAAAGAAACGCGAACACATGAAGAGCTGCATCGAAAACATCAACCAACATGCGGCCAACGGAAATTCAAAAAAGTGCTTTGCCAATGACAAATCTGACAAAAGATTTCCTCCCAAGATCTACAGCCATCAAAAATGAAAATGATGAACTTACAACAAGTGAACGTGATGTACTGGCAGTGTGGCGATCCCACTTTCAAGACCTACTGAATAGGGCAAATGAAGTTCATCCTATTCGAGCAATTTCTCCATCAACTGAGGAGATTTTTGTCCCTTACCCAGCAATAGAAGAAGTGGAAGCTGCCATTACAAAACTGAAAAATGGCAAATCACCAGGTATCGATGGTACTCCTGCAGAACTTTTGAAAAATGGAGGAGCAGCTCTAGTCTCACGTATATACGATCTGATTCTTGCAATCTGGGACCAGGAAG
This sequence comes from Diogma glabrata, assembly GCA_963693315.1. NCBI lineage: Eukaryota > Metazoa > Arthropoda > Insecta > Diptera > Cylindrotomidae > Diogma > Diogma glabrata. The sequence continues at coordinate 9,838,347 of OY856189.1, read as the reverse complement.
AACTACTGAATGTAAAACAGCTCTCATTGTTCCGCAACATAAGAAAAGTGACCATTTAAAGTGTGCAAACTATCGTGGCATCGCACTGTTTAACACTGCATATAAAATACTAGCTAATGTCGTACTTGCTCGACTCATCCCGTTCGCCAAATCTACCATCGGTTACTATCAGTGTGGTTTTCGTCCCAACCGCTCAACCACAGATCAATGTTTTACCTTAAGGATCATTCTGGACAAATGTTCGGAGTACAACATCAGCATTCACCAGCTCTACGTTGATTTCAAGCAAGCATATGATAATATCATCCGCGAAAACCTTCGGCCCGCACTCATATGCCTTGGTATCCCAGAGAAACTTGTTTCTCTGTGCAAACTCACAACATCGGGATCAAATTTTAGAACAGTAATCGAAGGGTCAGTTTCTGATCCTTTCGATATAACATCAGGTGTTCGACAAATTCACTCGCACCCGCACTATTTAATTTGACGCTGGAGTACGCGATTAAAAAAAGCCAAATTGAGACGCAAAACTGCATATATAAAAAATCTAGTCAAGTTCTTGGCTACGCAGATGATATTGTGCTTCTCGGACGTAGGACAAACGATATTAAGGATAGTCTCTCTCAGCTTGTTAGAAATGCTAAACGACTTGGATTATGCATCAACACCGGCAAAACTAAAGTCTTAAAAACATCCAAAAACATACCTCCCGGAAATCTGGATACTGGCGACTATGAAGTGGATCGGTGGAAAATTTCAAATACCTAGGGTCTGTAATAACATCGTCAAATGACATGCAGGCAGATATCATACAGAGTTTTATGCGCATACTCAAAACTTCTGCGATCCAAACATCTTTCGCGGTCGTGTAAAGTCACACTTTACAAAGCATTAATCCGACCTGTGCTTAGATCTGGAAGTGAAAGGTGGACACTTCCTCTGATTGTAGAATTTTATCATCTTTCGAGGGGAAGGTCATACGAACAATTTATGGTCCATGCAAAGTTGCTGAAGATCAGTATAGAATCCGAATGAATCATGAAATAAGACAGTTTCTTGGAGGTTGCGATGTAATGTTTGGTCATGTAGAAAGGGTTCCATTGGATATAATGATAAAAAAGCGGCCCAACAACAACCAGCCGGTGTTCGTCAAAGAGTAAGACCTAAACAACGTTGGCGTGATGACTGATGACATCATCCAAGACCTTCGTGATATAGGATGTCGGAACTGGGGTCAACTGGTCATGGAACGAGATGATTGGAAGTTGGTTGCACGGACGGCAAAATCCCTCCATGGAATGTATACGCCAGAGGGAGG